>CM067574.1:2582752-3120252 GCA_034336665.1 Luscinia megarhynchos | reverse complement strand
CTCTTCTTGGTCAAGGATTTTTCTCATTTTAGGGTACACACATAATTTCAAAATCAAAATGTTTCCAGAAAACATGTTTGGGGCACATGTTTTTTTGTTTGTTTGTTTGGTTGGTTTTTTTGGTTGTTGTTGTTTTGTTTTGTTGGGGGATTTTTGTATTTTTGTTGTGTTGGTTTTTTGTATTTTTTATTTTATTTAGAGCCATGTGAAAACCAAGCTTTGACTATAAAGAAATGACTGTTCATGATGCTGAGTGCATCGTGCTGAACAGAATATCTTTCAGTGTGGGAACCTACAAGGGATCTGTAAAAAGACACAGCAACGCCATGAAGTCACTTTCAGGAGAGACTTCACTTGATTTATTTCTTATTCATTCTGCAAAAAGTGTCTTGTGTAACAAACCAATAGCTTGAGCTGTGGAGGGGAGAGTTTTACCTTCAGACACAAGCCAGTGGCCTGGATTATTCCTTGGAAACAAATGACCAGGCCATGGCATTTCAGTTCTCCTGCTTTGTTGCTCCCAACAATGCGGGATGATCAAAAATCTCTTTTTTTTTTTTTTTTTTTTTTTTTTTTCCCAGGCCATGCTTTTTCCCTGGAGAATTCCTGAGGCCATGCCAGATACTTGGTCCCTTTTCCTCAAGCTGGGCACAGACATGGAATTCTCCTTGACTTCACCATGAGAGAGCTTCAAAAATTAAATCCCAAAGTGAGATGGCCCAAACCCAGCTTTATTCTAGGTTGGCTTTACATCCTCACAAAGGATTTTTGGTCTTGCTGAGGTTGGGATGGTTTTCTCTAAATGTGCTGTATTGTTCTGCAATTCCAGACAGTGTTTTTGCAACCCAGTTTAAGGTCACCTTGAGAGTGGCTGGGCTTGGCAGAGCTGATTTCTGGGCTCAGGCTTTGCTGTTGATCTTGAGCTTTTGGCTGATTACACAGAGCATTTTATAGATGAAGTCTGAACAAACCCTTCAATTAGGGTCATAGTAAATAAGATTCTAAAGTTAAAGCACTTTATGGCAAGCAGACTTTTAGGAACTGGTTGTATTAGGAGGAATGATTTGATTAGAGAATGAGAAACAGCACTGGGGAGACAGGAACCTGACCTCAGCAATAAAATGCACAGAGTTGCTTTTTTATTTTTTTTTTTTTTCTCCTTCTTGGAATCTGATGTACAAAGGTACAATTAAACAACATGGCCAAAGTTTCAGGAGGCCAAGGCAAACCATTTGTTCTTTTCCTGACTCTGGGCATCTGCACAGGGTTTTGCTTTGCTTTGCTTTAAAATTCTGGGCCAAATCTTCCTCCTAGCATGCAGCAGGAAGAGGTGCCAAGGTGGGAGCTGGGCTGGGACCCTGGGGAGGCTGGAGCAGCCCCTGGAGCTGAGCTCAGGGCTCGTGGGCTCCTCCAGCTCAGAACCAGCTTCTGGACACCCCCAAGCACCATGAGCTGAATTTGAGGACATGTGCAGGCAGGATGAAATTTGGCAGAGCAGCCAGGGCAGATAGTCTGGGTCACATTGTTGGAGTCAGCTCAGGCTGGAGCAGCAGGGAGGAGGAGGAGGGGGGAGCACAGAAGCAGCCAAACACCCCCACCACCCCAGTGCCAGCCTTCATTGCTTTTGCAGGGTTTGATTTGTTGTTTCCTTAGAAAACCAGGCTGAGCTCCCAGCAGCAGATCATTTTCAACCTCTGTCTGAGAAAGGAAAGTCTTTGTCCCAAAAGTGGATATTTCCAGTATCACTGGAAATGCTGAGTGGTGTTTGCATTCTTCTTGTTCTCCTTTATCTGTCTGCAGGGGGAAGCCAGAGCAGGGCTCAGACACTTGGATGCTGCTGCTGAGGTGAGGGTGGGATGAGCCAAGAGGGCTGGGAGAGAAACAGGGATGGGATGGACACAGGGAGGATGAATCAGCATCTGAGCCTGGCAGCCTTTAACCCAGTCTGGATGCTCTGCCCTGCAGATGAGTGTGATTGTCCCAATCCACCTGCAAGGTGAGACCCACTCAGCCAGCGAATATTTCCATTTATTCACTCAACTCCTTCATCCAAGCACCAAAGCCCTACACTGGAGGCAACACAAGTTGAAGAGACTTAGACAGAATTTAAACATGTGCTTTTTCATGGGCAAACACTGAGTGATGATTGCACTGGCTCAGGAGAAATGCCCTGGGCTGAAGGCAGCACTTTCTCGTGTTTGTGGAAGTTTGCAAAGTTTACTTTCTCAAATGAGAAAGAAACAGCCAAAAATATTATGATTTCTACAAAAAACAAGTTGGAATAGGCCAAATAAAATGACAATCTCCACTTGGCAGGGAGAAGAGGTGATGCAATTAGCTGATTTTTATTAAGAAATTAGTAGAAAGGTGTGAATTTGATACACAACCCATTTCTGGCCAGAAATACCATGGCATGGTCAGCAGAAAAGATAAACAGCTAAATGCTTTAGCAAAAATGACCTGTGTCTATAGTCAGATAATGCTCAAATATAAGACTTGAGAAATGAAATCATAGGCTAAAATAAATCTCCTTAATTTATTTTCCTTCTCTTTTCTGCCAGTTTCAAGTTTCCTTCAAGTCTCTCCCATTTGCTGAATTTTTCTGTGGCAGAAATCTGGCCTGTCAAAATCAACCAAAGCAAAGGGAATGCTTTCAAACATCCCAGGCAGATCATTTTCTCTTTGCTGTTCTCTTGATGATGTTAGAAAACACAAACTGCTTCTGTGACAACTCTGCTACTGTGACCATGTAAAAAGAACCACAGTATTCTCCAGGAGATGACACATAAAATTCAGAATGAGTCAAAATGAAAAAAACAGTCTGCTGATGCTTGGAGAAAATTCAGTGTCTCTGCATCAGCCTCTGGACTTGGGGTTTGTTTTTATTTTTGTTTCCCCACAGGGATCCATGAGCTCACTTTAAAGCAAGATGTGTTTGCTGAGCATCTGGGCTGCCTCTGCATCCCTGGAGAGCACAAAAACATCCCTGGGGACCCCACAAATCTTCTGTTGATGCCTGAGAGACTGGAGAAGGAGCTCAGCCCTTAGCTGAGGTGAGGAAATTCTGTGTTTTGGGAGGAAGAAGGAGTCTCACCCAGTTTGAACCCCTGAGGCTCTGCTGTTGGGCTTGGCTGTGTGAGAAGCACCAAGGGACAGACCACAAACCCCTCCAGCTCCTGTCAGCCCCTCTGAAAAGCAGGATTTGATATCTGCAGGTGTCAACACTGCTGCTCTTTCTCACTCTCCAAAACCAATTGCTGTCCTGCCTTTATTAGAGAGGTGTGGGCTCCATTTCGTGTCTCTGTGCCCTTTTCTCAGGCTGTGGTGGGCAAATCTCCGTGTGTGGCTGACCCAGCAAAGCTCCACCTCTCTCCAGAGCTGGGTTTTCCACGGGAGCACATCTGTTCTCCCACTCCACCTATTTTTGAAGGTAGATCAACAAACTGCCTCTGGCTCTGACCCCTTGCATTAATCAGCCTTGCATCACCAGCTGGATTCAGTGGCACTTCTGTCCTTTTGCTCTCTTCCATTGGTGGGGAAATGTCTGCAAAATATTTGGGTTACCTGTGGCAGAGTGTGAAATGTCCCTCAGGATGGAGCCCAGGCTGGCAGGGCTTTGCTGCTGCTGAGTCTTTGGATAAAAACCAGATAAAATTGGATAAAAACCAGAGTTGTCTGAGGTCACCAGAGGTGACCCTGAGAGTTATCTGATGTTGAGGCAGCTTCTTGCTTTCATTTTAGGGTTTTTTTTGGGTGCCCCTGGGATTATTTCTGTTGCACTGGAGTCTCCTCAGATGCAGAGTGCTCTTGCTTAAAAGTCCTTTTCCCACTTGGCAGCTGAACAGAGCAAACACACCAAACATCATTCTCCTGGAGGTTAGAGCTGATCCCTCCACCACAGGCTGGAGAAATGAGAATGAGCCCATTGTCTGAATGTTTCCCTGCCTTAAACCTGAACCAACTTATTTCCCATATCACTTCTTGACCAAAGCATGCTCTGCACTAGATTTTATCATTTCCTCATACAATAATAACCAAATCTTTTTCAATTAGAGGACATTCCTCTACCAGTGGAGCTGACATCCTGTTTTGCCTTCTGTGCTGCAGCTGCACATGGACCATGAAAGCTCCAGGAATATTTCCTACAATCTCCAGTGTCATTTTCTGGATGGTGGGCTGGATTGAACACTGCCCAGCAAGGCTACACATCACAGGGTAAAACCTTGATTATTTACATCCCATCCAGGGCAGCAGAGCCTGGAATGCCCCCCAAGGTTTGCCTGGCACTGCAGGTGCTGCAGGAATTTTGCTTCCACAAAGGTCCAGCAGAGCAGGAGACAAAAATGAGCAGTTTAGAGGGTGCAAATGTCACCCTGATGCCACTGTGTCCCTTAAGGGATTTGCTGCAGGGCAGCAGCAGAGGAAAAGACAGTGGGCAACTGTGGAAGTAAATGGAGCTGGGTCCTCCCCCTTTTCTTTTAATTGTCTTAAATCCTAAATCAAACCCATATTTTAACAAAAAAATCTGATTGTGGAGTACAGTTAAGTGCTGCTTGGTGCATTTGGATCCCATGCTCTGCATGGCAGCAGCCTGGCATGTTGATGGCAGAAAACCCAGCCATTGACTCACTGCTCCTGCTGCTCCCAGGGCTTCAGGTGTCATGAACTGCACTGAAAACAGAGCCCTTGTGGCAGAATCCACCATGGCTGTGTGCCAAATTGAAGTTTTCCCAGGGTTTCTATGACTAAGATGTGCTGTTAATATATATTTGCTGCATATGTTTAATTTATTTTATATTTATATTTACTGCTGCCTTCAGGATTTCTCATGCCAGGGAGGGAAAAAAAATCCTAACAAATAACAAGTTCATGGAGTGCTTAAATCTGAAGACACATCCAAGGTATTTGTTGCAAATAAAGCCAAAGGCCTCATGTGCTCCTTGGAGCATTCCTGGAGAGCTGCAGGCTGCCTTTGCCTTGATAATGATCTTTATGTGTTTAGCTGTGAGCACACATTTCCCATCTCATGGCGCTGCTTTTCTAGGTTAGACAAAAAATTCTTGTTCATGCACTGTGCTTTCCAAAATTGGTTTGTGTTTTTTTTTCCCCCAGCTGTTTTCTTCTACCTCCCTTTGAGTTTATTCCATCACCTTTCCCATTTTCTCACCCCCTCCAGCCCCTGTTCCCAGCCCCTCACTCACAACTGGTTTCCCCTTTCTGCATACAACCCTTTGCTCTTTTGCAGTTTGATGGTTTTCATTTCAGCAGTTTTCTGAGAATATCTGGAATTTAATCCTGTGCTGTAAAACCCTTCCTGCAACACAAGCTCTGCCTTTTCCAAGTTCTCCCCTTGCTCTTTATCCCAGGCCTGAGCACAAACACCACCCAGCCCAGACTCTACCCAAAGGCCTGACTCTGAGCTGATAAAGCAGAGCAGGATGCTTTAATGATTCCACATCCATATTAAAGGAGTTTTACCCCCACCACTCACCCCTGTCACTGCTCTGAACCATGCAGAGTCACAGATTCCCAGCACAGAAATCTCCAAAACTGTCTCTGCTCCAGGCTGGCTGCTGCTCTGCTCTGAGCATTTTCCAGCTCTCAGATAAGCAATGCCATATTTTTTCACCCCTCTTGATAAATCCAATGTTCTCAGCCCAGCCCTTTTGCCCTCACAATGCTGATTCTGTTCTTCTCCCCTTTCCCCTTTTCCCAAAAAAACAACAAAACCCCTGGTTTTGCTGTGCTCAACACAGAGCCAGTGACTCCCTCTGCTTTTGTCAGGGGGAGAGAAGAGAAGCCTCAGCAAAACAGGAAGAGATGACAAGATGTTGCTTTATTGGGTTATCAGCCCTGGGGCACGAGGATTGCATGAGATGGGATTTTTAAAGCAGCAGCATCCAAAGGTCACTGAAAGTGTCAGGGCTGAGATCCAGGCTGGTGATTTCTTGAAGTTCAGGTGCCTGCTCAGTTGAGAGCCAAATTTTGGGTTATTATCAACTAACACTTTTATTTGTATTTATATATTTATATATTTATATATTTATATATTTATATATTTATATATTTATTTTTATATAATTAAATTTATATATTTATGTATCTTTATATTTATATATTTATATATTTATATATTGGTGGATTTATAACATATTCATATTATGGTGGATAATAACCCTCTCCCTGAACTGGAGGGGTTTGGTGGGGAGTTTGTTCTTGCTATGCAGAATTTATTGTGCAATTTTCTTTGGTAATTCAGCACCCTGCTGCCAGAACTTTTATACAGAGAAAAGTTATGGGCACGGATTGTAAAGGCTTTGACATATTTTCTGGGGTAGAAATCTCTACCTGGGCAAGGATTGTTAAAATGGGATTTGCACTTGAGGTGCTGCACAATTAAACAGGGTCAGAACTCACACAAAGAGAGGTTCAGCTGCAGACTTCAGAGTCAAACTCTGGATGAAGGGAATTAATTTTCTGGTCCACAGATGTTGCAGTTAGAGGAGTTATTCTCTTTATTTTGCTTCACTGAGGCTTGTGTTCCCTCTTATCATGGGAATAAGCTCTCAGAAATACTTGACATATAAGAATTCTGCTCAATTTGGGCTAAACATTTCTTGAATAAGTCACAAAACGAAAGAACTCCCAATTTATACTTTCATTTCTTAATTATCTTCTATTATATAAATGTGATTACAGTTCATAGCAGTGGAACACAACGTACCAAACATCCAGGGGAAAAAAAATGAGATTGGAAAGCAAACAGGCTTCATCCTTGAGTTGAATTTGGACCTTTTACCTTTTAAATAAAACCATCTGTATTTATATTTTAAAAGTTTGTCAGGGCCAGATGTTGACAAACCCTACTATTTCCTAATCAGGAACCTGGAGGGTGACCCCTTTGTGCAGCCAGGCATGTCCTGAGCCTTCCTATACAAAATAGGGTGTAAGAAGCCAGAGATGGAAATCACCTGCCAAAAATCTTTAGGAAAAAGAAAGAACAATGAAGGGATGCATACTACTGGGATTGGAGCCTTGGGAAAAACAATTATTCATCCTTGTAATCAGGTGGGCTCAGATAAAATACAAATGGGATAGAATACTAGGGAACATATAAAATACAAATGAGATAGAATACTAGGGAACATATAAAATACAAATGGGATAGAATACTAGGGAACATATAAAATACAAATGGGATAGAATACTAGGACTCAGAAATAGATACAAATGGGATAGAATACTAGGGCTCAGATAAAATACAAATGGGATAGAATACTAGGGAACATATAAAATACAAATGGGATAGAATACTAGGGCTCAGATAAAATACAAATGGAATAGAATACTAGGGAACATATAAAATACAAATGGCATGGAATACTATTCTGTAGACTAAGAAACTCTTCTCACCAAACTGATTTTTTTTTCCCCTTGATTTCAAAGACAAAATTTAGATTGGAGCTTGGGCTTTCCTTAAGCCTGGAGTGTGTTTGGGTCCTTGGCTTAGTTCATGCCTACATCCTGATTTTGTTTTAATTTAAGGCAGAAAGAGGAAAATATGTTTTCAGTGCCAGTTAACCAATTCATATTAATTATCTCTAACGAAAATAAGGATAAAGAAGGAAAACCAACACAGGCTCTCACTAAATCCAGCAATTTCAATTCAACCCCAGCCCAAACCAAATCACCTCTGTGCTGTTGCTTTGGGCTGGAGGAGCTGGGGTGCCCACACAGCAGGTGTGACTCAGCTGAGCAGCAGCAATTTGCCCCACAAGCCATTCTGCATTCAGGAGCTCATTTCTGTGGGATGCTGTCCTGTGAGAGCCTCACAAACATGGCCAGGTTGGGACCTGTGACTTCAAACCTCCCTGGAGCTGTGGGTTTCTGAGTATGATGGGGAATTAGTCACAGCTTCCTATGCTTGGGTGTTCCCCCCTGAGCACACGGGGACCTTTGATCTGAGCCATCCATCCCTCTCCTGCTCCTGCACTCTGCTCACCTCGATTTTAGCCCAGGTTAGCTCATGGGGCTTGACCAAACTGAAATGGAAACTTTTATTTTTTTTCTTTTCAGTGCAGACATAACATCAGGAAGCCTTGTTCAAACAAAATCCTCTTGGAGTGACTGCAAGCAAAGCGAGAAAGGACATGGGCCTGGTCTTTATTTTTGATCTCTTGCCTCTACAGTGAATCAGGTTGGCTTGGATAATAAAAATAAATCCCTCCTCTTGCCATAAATCAGCATATTCTGGCTTTTAGCCCCAGGATGAGCCTGTCTGTTCTACTGCCAGTGTCATTCCCAGCTCTTTGTCCCAGTTCTAGGGCTGGATTATCTTCAGGGACAGGCTGGTCCTTCTCAGAGCTTTCAGAAGACTGAGCAGAGCTTTGTGAGTCATCCCCTGCCTCTTCTCTGAGCAAACTGCCCTCCACGAGAGCTGAGCTGCAGAAGGGCTTGTGCCCTGGACATTTGGCATTTTTTGCCTAAATTTACTGAAATGTGGGGTGGGTGGGGCAGGTGATGTCCTTTGGTGCAGAAACTCCACCAGTGCTGTGTGTGCATTCATGCCCAGACCACCCAAATTCCCCCTCTGGTTCCCTTTCCAAATCCTTCTCCACCTTCCCTCTGCCTCCATCCCTTCCCAGCACTCAATTAGTTTTAAGATTTTCTTTTGCTAAGGATACAACAAGCAGCATTTTCCTCTTGGAAACTCAGTGTTGGGACACCAAGGATGCTCTTTCCAACTTTCTATCAAAATGTTTTGTGTTGGAATATACAAATTTGGGGGTTGCTGTTGCCAGGTGTAGAAGACTTCAGGTTCTTCCTCTCTGAGAAGGGTGTTTTTCCTCTGTTTTTTTTTTTTTCCTCTGTTGGATGTAATCTGTCTGAAGGCTTTAGAAAGAATCCACAGAAGTTGCACAATTTCAGCAATTGGTGCAATAAATTAAGTAAAGAAGGTGTGTGGTTTTGATAGGGAGGAAACAAGTATGAGCATAACAGCCCCAGTGGTAAACAGAGGACTTAAGGAGCTCATGCAGAGAAATCCATAAAAATAAATTAATTTCCAGACCAGGCTTGCAGTTGCATCAAATATAATTGAAGAACTTCTCAGTTTTACTCCATGGCTTTATCAACAGGCTCCCCACTAATACTACATTTCAGGAATGTATACAAATGCACATTTCAATACAGTTAAATTCAAAACAGTGTGAAAAATTATTTAAAGTCCCACCAAAATCACACAGGATATCTGAGGTTGGAGGGAATCTGCTCAAAGCCAGATTTACTAGAGCAGATTCCTCAGGAATAATTTGGATGCTGATTTTATTTAATAATTTATTTCCTGAATTGTGACTTCAGTTTTTCCATGGTATTTCTGAGGTTAATGGGACACCAGGGAAATTGTGTTTCGTCCCTTTCATTTGGAGTTTCCAGGTCTGTGTCTAGTGCAGTTACAGTTCTGATGATTTTCAGGCTTTCTGCCTTGCTTTGACAGCCACCCTGACTCTGCAATAATACTGGACAATGAATCACCACGAAAAAAAGCAGCATATTCCTGATTTCTGAATATTTTGAGCCCATCAACAAAGGCTTCATTCCAAATTTCAGGTAATTCTGTCCCCTAGGAATAGCAGCCAGTGCTGATGCTTCTATGGAATGTGCCTGTGGGAACAAGAACCTGCAGGAGCTGATGGTGCTGCTGAGGAGCCAGCACAGAGAGGAGCCACTCAGCTGTGCTCACCTGCTGGAACAAAGCCTTAGAGAGGTGTGAAAACCCCTTTTTTGGAGATTTTCAAAGCTTGCCTGGGTGAGATCATGAATAACCTGATGACCTCATCATCATATTCATGGCCTGAGGTCATGAACACTCTGATGGAATTTCTTGTTCCGTGGAAGGAGGTTGGATCTCGATGATTTTCCAGCCCAAACCATTCTGTGATTCCATGAATTCAGAAGATTCCAGGAGTTTAGAAGCCCTGTTTGGGTCAGAGTTGGTCCCACCAGAGCCTCACTAGAGCCCATTCTTCCCTGTGACCCTCAACTTCCAGCTCAGGCTTGGAGGACCTTGTCAGCCACATGGTCTCACACCTCCTCATCACTCTAAAACCTGATTTTTCCCCCAGGATTCCTTTTCTTTCTGGAAGGACCTGCTGGCCTGTGTCTCCCCAGCTCTGTCTGAGAGCAGGCTGGCAGGCTGGCAGCTGGAAGGAGCAGAGCACAAACTCCAGATGATTGTCTGGGCTGGCTCACAGTGCGTCAGGTGTGAGGCTTGGATGGAGATCTGTGGAGTTTGATGCCTTGCCCAGACAGAGCTGGAGCTCAACCCCTCCAAGGCACGTCTGGCCAGACACAGCACTGGGTCCTGGAAGGGGAATATCCAGAGATTTCCACCAGAGCCACAGCAGCTTTGGCTTCACAGGTCACTCCACCTCCCTCTGGGCCCTGCTGGTGATAGATAGCTCCAGGTCCTGTGCTTGCAGAGCTGTTTGCTCAGTGCCTGGAGCAGCTCAGATCTGCCTGAGGTGATTTTTGCCTTTTGGCCAGGCTGGTCCAGCCCCTGGGCTGGGAAGTTGTGCTCCTTGGCACGAGCAGATTTATTTGTGGTCTGCAGTCTTGCTCATTAGAAAAAACCTGAGGTGGAGAAGGTGCATCTTAGTAACGGCATCAGGGGTATTTATCTGGAGGCAGGTTGAGATTTTGTGTGTCACTTTGGGTTGTTTTTGATGGAGCTGTTTTCTCTTTGCCTGGTTATTGATGCTGCAATGATACTGCACAGTAAAATCCAGTGCTCTGGCAGGACCAGCCCCTGATCCCACCGTGGCCAAAGCTCCCCCACCACAGATACTCCATGCCCAGAGCTGTCACTGCTGTGTCTCTAATTTAATCTTTAATCTTTACACCACAGCAACAGCAGTTACCAGACAGCCCAGAGTGACTCCCAGAACGGTGGTGGCAAAAATATTCAGATTATTTTATCTGTGCTTAATCCCAGACTGATCCACCATCCTCCAGAGAGCAGTGGGACCACCCCAAGAGCTGAGGGACATCTGAGGGGCTGGTGGCTGCTGCTTCCATCAGGAAAGTGGGGTAGGTAGCAAAATATATCTGTTTTTAAAGGCCTGGAGAGGCCAGAATAATCCACTCAGTCTTGGCCAGGCACAGCATTGCAGCAAATTCCTTCATCACTGTTACAGACAGACGGTGCTGGCAAGGCAGCAGGAGCTGAGTTTTGTGTTTTTTTGGGGGAGAAATAAAGATTAATGCACCAACTCAGGGTGGGGGAATTTCAGGAGAGCAAAAAAAAATGTCCTGAGTTGTGCCAGGAATTAATATCCCAGTTCTTGTAAGAAATACAGTATTGTCTTTCCAGTATAGCCAGGGCTGAATAGTTCCTTCTCATCTGAAAAGAATAATCTCCCTCAGGCAGCAAATCCAGACTTGGATGGCTCTGCTTTTGGGTACAGGTGTCCTGACTCTGTTCCTGAACCCACAGGGTGGAAGCAGCCCAGGGCTGAATGGAGCATCCTTCCCCAGCAGCTGCTGGAGAAATGGCCAGAAAGGAGAGTCAGTGCTCCCTGGGACAACAGCATCCAGGTATTTCCTAGGGTTCTGTTCCACTTCTGGAAAGCTTGGGTGTGTCCTGTGTGCTGGTTTTTAGTGGATTTTCACTGAGGGGAGCAGGTGGAAACCTGGCTGGCTCTGATTAATTAAAATGAGGGATGTGGGAGCTTTGAAAGCACAAAAGTGTGAGTGCAGGGGAAGGAGCAGAGGGGTGGTTAATGCTGAGTCCTCTGCTCCCTGCACTGACCTGCCAGCCTCAGCTGTGTCTGTGCAGCTTTGGGCAGGGATTGCAGGGGGACACTGCAGCACTCTCCTCACAGCTCCTTTCCACCACCACCACCATCACATTTTCATATAAATCCTTTTGTAAAGCTGTCTTGTTTTCCATGATCCTTCCAGAATAATTTTTCTGCTGATCTTCAAGTGGTTGTTGGAAGCTTGAGGTGGCTTTTTGTGGGCTCAGAGTTGCAAGGTGCTGCTGGACCCATCAGCCATTCAAACCAACCAAAAATACCTGGGAGAATCATGGGTACAATTTGCTTAGGTCTGGACAAATGTGCCATGACTCCCCTTGAACATAACTGGTTTAAGTGTCTCCAAACCAGAAAAATCCTGGCTACAGCACCTCCCCAGAATATGGAGGAGGAATGTATTGACTGTGAGTTAAGAACCCAAAAATGTCCTATTGAATTCTCTGCTGCTATTCAGTTACCATAAACAGTCATTAAAATAGTTTTTGGGCTCCCCACTGGCAGGAGGAACGTTACATACTGTTATGTTTTCCACAGGCAAACAGCCAGAGCTGCTCTTGGTGCCTTTTATTTCGTGCACAGGGAATCACAAACCTGGGGCTTTCCCTCCAAGCCCTGCAATGAGCTCTCCCAAGGAATTCCTCACCCAAAACTGGGATGACTCCAGCTCTGGAGTGTTCAGGAGGATCCACATGTGATGGGGCAGAGAGAGGCAGACAAATCCCAGTCCTTGAGACACATCTCTGCATCCTCATTCATACCTCAAATCCTCCTTCAAAGTTTACTTAAATATATCTTACTTTAAAAGTTCACTTAAATTTTTCTTACTTTAATAATTTACTTCAATTTTTTACCTGTGCAGAGTTTCCATGCAAATGTCCTGCTACACAACCCAACTCAAACCTGCTGAAGTGACCCCAGGAGCTTTGGGTTGAGAAAGGAGGAGGAAAAATGTGACCAAGCTCTGCTTAGTCAAAGGAGCTGAGGTCATGAATCCCCTACTCTGAATTTTCTGAGCCTCATGTTTCCACCTTTAAGGGTACCAAGAGCATCACCAGCCCCTAAATGAGTGGTATAAAAAGTAATGCATATTTAAAATCTAACAACTTTTATGTCCTAACTAGATAATTAGAACATAAAAGTCTTTTTCCTCTGGGGATCTGTTATTTTCCCTTCTTTAATACTTTTGTTCTAAAGTCAAGAAAGATCCTTTGCAAAGGGAAAAAGCCCCAAAATAAAAACAGCAAAAGACAATGATTTATTCCCAGATCCTGGGGCTGCACTCAGGTGGGAGGGGTCCCAAAGTACCTGGATAGCTCTTGAGAATTGGTGCCAGGGGGAGCTTCTTGCTCCTTTTTCTCTAGAGGATTTTTTGCCTTGTTGTAGATGAAGGGCTCTGGGATGCTCCCTGTGGCACAGCCCGTGGATTTATAGGACTGTGAAGGGTGAGGAAGGGCTGAATTGAAAAGATTTTGCTCTCCTGGGGGCACCTGAAAATTATTTTGGATCTCAACCTTTCCAAAATCTGGTGTAAAGTGCTGAGATACCTCCCAGCTCTCAGCCTCCTCCAGAGCAGATCCAATGTTTGCAGAAGTGGTGGGCAGTCCTGAATCCAGCAAAATCCAGCAAAATCTGGCAAAATCCAGCAAAATCAGCCTGGAGAATATTCAGGGACATGGTGGGAAAACTGAGGCACTGGGTTTGGCCAGTGGTGGCAAAGGGCTCGAGCCCAAACTGTTCTCCAGCTGCTGCATCTGTTGGTGAGCACACCTACAAGGTTTGCAAAGGTTCCTAGAGATTGGATAGAGAGCCTGGTGTAAAATCACCCAGCAGCTCTGCTGGGTAAGAGTTTCCACCCTGAACAACTGTCTGAGCACTCAGCTCACATAAATCTCAGCTCCACGCTCAGCTCCGTCCCAGCTGACGCAGGCTGCTCGCTCCTTCCAGCACACTGCTAGAGAAAAGCTTGCTGGAAAAAAAAAAAAAAGAAGAAGAAATAGGCAAAAGGACAAAAAGAGAAAAAAAAAGGAAAAAAGCAGAAGATGCAGCCAAGACTTCAGTGATAAAATGGAGCAGAGGAGACTTGGACTGCAGCACGGGACGTGGTGTGCTGGAGTCAGGAGTGGCTGCTCAGAGATCAGTGTTTGCTGCCCTGATGGCCCAAATGTCAAAGCACTGTGTCACAGAGGGGCAGAAATCCATCCTGGAGAGGGAGGGATGGGATGGGATGTGCAGGCAGCAGAGGAGAGTGCAGCAGTCTGCAAAAGGAGATCCAGACCTTGCACTCAGATATTTGGTGGCTGCTGTTTCTCCTTTGCCTTGTGTCTGTGTTCCTCTCCTTTCCTTTCCCTTCATCCCAGGATTTTCTGGGCCTTGCCAGCAGAATTGTCACTCTGGGTGATCATGCCAGTTTCTTTCTAGGGCCTGCTGAGAGTCACCTTTTGTACCAAGTAATGCATCACTGACACATTTGTCTCTTCTCTACCCAGATTTTTCTGTGGGAAGCAGCCACTGGGAAACTCCTTAGCCAGAGCTGGATGAAGGCTGAGAATTCTTTGTCTCTAATTCCAGACTGGGAAGCCATCAGCAAGGGATGAAGGTAACATCTGCTCCTCCTCCCCTTGTCCAGGAGAGACCTCAAGCACCAGCCTGGGAAGGTTTTAGGGTGACACAACTATCCCTGCTCACTCAGGGGTTGCAAAAGCCTTACTGCCCACCCCTGAATCCCAAATTTCTGCTCTACCTATTGCACCTGTCATTAGCACGAAATATCTGTGCTGCCCAGTGCCCAGCAGTGTCTGCTTAATCTGGAGATACTCAGCAAAATTTAGTGTGTCACATGTTCATAGCAGGTCAGGCATTGGCAGCTTTGGGTTGCTAAACACAACCATGGGTGTTTGTTTTTGGCTCTGGGATGAACTTGCTCACAGTTTTTGTGTTTGGCTGGTGAAGGTTTCTGTGTTGCTCCCTGCCCTGTGAGCCTGGCTTTGGCAATGGTGATGAGGTGACAGCAAAGGTGACAGCAAAGGTTTCTGTCTGCTTGGGAGATGATGGCAGTGGGAGCAGAAACTCATGGCTGGCAAAGCAGCAGGCTGCAAGCCACAGGTCAGCTGTCAGAGCAAGGAAATGCTAAACCCAAGCATTAAACCCGACCCAGGCCAGGCTTTGCTCACAGAGCAAGGGGAGCAAACCCAGGGCTCCCTGCAAAGCAGAGGCCCAGCAGGATGGATGGAGGTGTCAGCAATGCTGAAATCTGGGCCACATCAGCTCTTGCTGGCCATGAAAGATGAGCCTTAGCAAAACCCTGACATTCATTTTGAAGAGTGTGTTTGGTGTCCGGCCAAGAAACTTTTTTTTTCTTGCTCAAACTTTTCCACTACAACTGGCAGAGCTGCAGCAATGGGGGATTGCACAATGCTGGGTCCCAGGGCTCCAGAAAACAGGGAAAAGGCACAGAGCATCCCAGACTGCAGTAAGAATTAAAATGAAACTGTTCAATAATATAAATACATGTCATAGATTACTCCAGGTGTAAGGACTGTGGTTCATTGCTTCCTCTACAAGAATTATCAGAAAAAAACAAGAAGTTGCAGGAGATATCAGAGACAAGATGAGCCTTGGTTTGTTTTAGAAACTGCTCTTATTTTGTGTTTCTTCAGTGGGCAGGAGAATATTTCCCCCTCTAGTCTCTGCTTCATTGATAAATGATTAGAGATAGACCTCCTGGGCAATTTGTTGGCTGGTTTGTAGTAGAGCGAAATTTAGGTGAATAAACCTCTTGCCCTGTGTAATTTGGAAGGACCATGACCCCCACCCCCTTGGCACAACAGTGAAACAAAAAAAACCAATTTTTATTAGGCTTTAGAAAGTAATTTAATGATTTAATTTTGATCCTGCTTCCCCATACTCACCAGGCACAGCAAGAATCAGGTAGGCACCCAAATCTTCATCTTTCCCCTTTATCCTCCCCATCTGGTTTTCATCTGGTCACAGAAAGACAATAACAGTCTTTGGGGAGATGAAGAAAGAGAAACTAACACCAAGAAGATAATTACAGTGGGGTGATGGAGGTCAGGAGAACATCTTAAAGCAATAAGGAGAGTGGGGAGCTGCATTAGTTGAGTCAACAAAAGCCTTGCAGGAGAGGACAAATCCTCTGTTTCATTACTGAGCTTTATTTTCCCCCAAAGCTTAAACCAGTGATGCTTCTGCTGTAACTCCCTTGCTGTGGCAGGTTTTGTATTGACTTTCAGATTACTTTTAGAGTTTTCATTGCTGAATTTACAGAAAATAGCGTGGGGATTTCACAGTGCTGAGAGCTGCTGCAAGGAGAGAAAAATAAGAGAAAATTCTGTGCAAAAGCTTGCAGGAATATACAGCTGAAGAGAATTTGATTTTAAAGTTCAGACATGTAATGCTCTCCCCAAGTTACCTACCATAAATTTTAAGCTGATCTTATAGTTTTGATGATATACTTTTTTATGATGCATTTCATGCCTCATTTCCAGGCAGATTTACAGCCCTTACACAATGCTGGATGAGTGACTCCACATGCTTCATGTCAACAAGTTCTCTTCCGTTTTTTTTTTTTTTTTTTTTTCCTTAATCCCCCTGAAACTCCTGCTGGTTAAAATTAAGCTCTATTGCAGTCAGAGTGCATTTTCTCTTGACATTTTTGAACTGCTTTTGGTCATCATTTGGTGAAAATGGCCCCAAGAGCTTTGACTTTACAGATGGATGGCAATAAACTAGGGCTAACATCCCTAGAAATTCCAAATTTCAAACTGGGTCATCCATATATATATATGAATATATATAAAATTTGTTGTTGTTGTTTTGACCACCTGAGTTTTGACCTGATTAAAGGCTGAGGTGAAGCCCATCCTACACCTACAAGGTGCCTTTTCCAAAATAATCTCACCCACAGAAACAGAGATCAATGTCACCTTTGACAGGCTTATAGATGTGAAAATATCTACAAATGCAGAGCAGCCAACAACAACTTAGCACAAATCATGAGCTGTTGGAAAGAAAAATACTCTTACACTGGGCTTGGGAATAAATGCTGTGGCTTGGAGATGAGCATGGATTTTGCCCAAATGTCCTGGCTGATGCTTTGGGTGCCATCACCACCCCAAGGGGTTACACCTGTCAAAGCCAGCAACAATAAGCCAAACATCATTTTATTCCATTTATTAAATATATTCTGTTTATTATTTATTTATAAACACAGTTTTTAAAATATTTATTTCTATATAAACACAGGTACATTTCTATTTATTTCCAAAATTCTCAAGAACTTCAAGTTTTGTCTGAGGCTGCTAGGACAGTGTTTCCTTGGCACATCCATAGACTTGGGGCACAGGAATCAGCAGAAGCAGGAGGAATCTGCCCAGGATGTCACATCCCAGCATGGAGCAACCACAGGGCCACTGCACCTGACTCACACAGGATGTGGCTTTTTTTTGCCAGCTTGCCTTAAATATGGAAATTCAGGCCATTAGTCCCTAAAGGGGAATAAGTGTGGGGTGATGCAAGGCTGAGAGCTGTGCCCACAGCAGCAGGAAAGGAGAGGCTGAATCACAGCAGGAAGGGGATTGGAGTCAGTGAGCTGGGGGTCTCTGAATTTTTCAGAGAGAAATCAGAATTTTGAATTAAAGCTTGTAGATGGATTGAAGTATATTAAGCTACTCACATAAGGTAGAGGTGTAAGTTTAAGTTTAAGTGAGTTAGCAAGTAAGTTTTAGTATGAATTTTAGTATTTTTAGCAAGTAAAATGTTTAGATATTAAAGTAGAAGTGTGAGTTTTAGTGAAGGTTGAAAAACATGCTGATGTTTTCAGTGGAGGCTTTAGGACTGTGTTTATAGACACTGCTTAGACATAACAGAGTTATAGTAAGAATATTATTTACAATTTTAGATAGAATAAGATAGGTTGTATGTGTAGTTTATATGTAACAGCATGTTAAGAAAATAGAATTTTAATAGGTTAAGGAGTGGTGGTTTGAGTTTGTGTTTTAGTTTGTTGGAAAGATTTTATATAAGAGTTGGTATTAGGGAGAGTTACTGCTTTTTATTATTGGGTTTTTTTTGGTTCTTTTTTCTTTTTTGTTTTTGTTTACTTTTAACTTTAATACTTGAGAAGAAGATAGGAGCTGTTGCAGTAATACTGGTTTTACTGGGATTTTTGGGAACAGTTTTTGTTTTTATTTAGGACTTTAAATTAAAACTTGTGCAGGTTATCCCAGAAGGATTTTACAGCCTGGTGGCACCGTGGTCACCTCCTGTCCCTCATGCAAGGGCAGACCCAGGAACTGCTGAGATAATTAATCCCTGCAGGGACACTGGATTCCATCCAAATTTTGCCAAGGGCTCCAAGGTGCAGGGAAGAGCCTCTGCTCAAGGACAGAACATCCTGTTACAATATTTTCTCTCTATAAAAATGGCAGTGACTTCTTCATGACTGCTCATGAAGAGAAGCTGAGAACAAATCCCTCATGTGCAGCATATTTCTCTTTATGATCTGAAAAGCAGTTTATGGATTTTCTTTAGGCAGAGCTGATTTATCCCACTCCTCCCTCTAGAAGAGGTCTGTCTTCTCTTTTTTTATTTCTTTAACCTGGCCTTTCCACACTGTTTTTCCACTGCTTGGGCATCTCTCACTGGATTTCCACCCAACCACTGCAATCAGGAGCAGTTCTGTTTTCTCCTCTGGTCCTTGTGTTGCTTTGATGATGCTTTAAGCAGCAAAGAAAAGCCCAGCCAGATATTCCCAAAGCTGCATTTTAGACCTTTTTCTCCATGTCACAAGGAAACAAGTGATCAATCCCTTTCTGCTTTTTTTTTTTTTTTTTTCCCCCTGTGGGATGTTGCATCTTTCCATGTGTGAGTTATTCCTGTTGTGGAGTGGCTGGAAAAGCTGCTGTGGGGAAAATTCACATATGAAAATTCAAAAAGAGAGGAATTAAGACAATTTCTATACTCTAAAGATTAAAAAAAATGGGGAAAAAACTCAGACTGTGGATCACAAATACCACGGACCAAGTTGTCAAAACCTGGGAAAGTTCTTTTGAACAGCTTGAAAACAAAAGTTTCTTTGTTTTAATTTTTGTTTTCCAGCAAAGGTTCAACATCCTTTTTCCACAGCAGGAAGAAATGTTTTCAGTTCATTTCCCTGACAGCTGTTGTACCTTCTATATTCTTGTATATCCTTGTATATTCTCCTTTTCCTCAAATCCTCTCAACACCATTAACAAATCTTCCCAGTTGTGTTCTCCCCAGGCAGTGTTTGTATTTGTTTGTACATTGATCATTTTCTTGTCTTTTTTTCCTTAATATAGTTAAAGCTGTAAATTTTTCAGGGTGAAGGAAAGAGCTACATTTTGAGTTTCTTTTTGAAATCATTGACTTTGGGTTAGGAAAAGGGCAGCAGAGGTATTGACTGCTCCATGCAAGTTCACATTTAGAGAAATTTTGGGTTTTAATTTGAAAGCAGAGGATGGTTTAAGGACAGGATTATCTGGAGTTCCTCAGCCCTCTGCCTCTCAGCTGTCCATCACTCCAGATGCTTTTTTGGCATTATTCCTTTGCAGCAAGCAGTGGTTTCTCTCCAGCTGCCCAGAACCAAAGAAATGCCCAGATGAGACTCCTGTGGTTTGTCCCTCGTCCAAGAAACCTTCCCAAGGCACCTGAGTGAGCTGGAAATGCAAATGCTGCGTTGGCAGCAGGCTGCACTGGACAGGGATGAGATCTCATAACAGACTCACCCCTTTTCCTGCTGATCTCACTGGGTCTGTCACAGCCTGCTATCCAAAAGGGATGCTCTGGAGGGCTGCTGTGGCTGCAGCCTCTGAGACGTGCAGGGAGAATGCTCAGATTTGTCTGCAAAATGTGTGTGAGGGGGAAGCAAGCCAGGAGTTACAGAAACAGGCAGGTACTTATAAAATTATTTATAAAATAATGTTTTTTGCAGTGTCTCCTCCCCTGCAGAGGTGGGGTTTGGCCATGGCAGTGTGCAGGTTTATCAGATCCAAGAGCTCACATGATCCTGAACTTTAGAATTTGTGAAAATCTTTACATTTTCACTGTTTTCTGTTAGCTACAATAACAGAAAAACCAACACAGAAGTCCAGCAGTAATGAAAGCAAAGGTGGTGTTGGTATTTAGCTCAGCAAAGATAAATTTAAGTTTACTTCCTTCCAGTGATGCTCCAGGAAAAGTGGCAGCAATGACAGATATAAAGATAATTTTTGCCTATTATTATGTGATGACAATCCTACTCCTTTCCTAAAAAATCACTGATTTTTCCAGCCTGCTTTTCCACACAGCTCTAGCAGGGTTTGATTATTTCCAACTGGAGGAAGACATAAAATAGCAGAGAGCTGCTACACTCATGGCTGGTGGTCTGGCAGATGATCCATAGGAACACTTGGAGGAAAAGCATCTTGGAGAGCTTTAAAAGCCTTTCTGAGAAATGGATATATGTGTGATTCCATCCACCCCTCTGCCCCAGCCATGACAAATAAAGGCCACCAGTGTCAGGAGGAGCAGTCCTGGTGAAGGGCAGCAGCAGCTCTCTCAAAAAAGGGATTACAGCTGAAATCTGGATGTAAAACTCTGCCTGCCCTGCCCAGGAAACAGGGAAAATGTTTTCAGGAAAAGGGATGTCAGAGAGAAAGAAAACCCAAAGTGTTTCCTGCCCTCATGCCAAGTTTTTCTTTCTCTCCTGGGGGAAGGTTGACCCCTTTTCCTTGGGGAATGATGTACAACCCTCAGCCATGGCAGACCAGACAAAGCCTTTGCTTTGTCTATGTAGGTTTTGTCCAGCAGCAGAGAAATTAATGAGCAGTATAATTAATTTCTGTTTGAATTTTTCGAATCAGCCAACGAAGACTGCAAGTAATAACTGCATGAGTAACTGCAGAAGAAAAGAGATACATTGTGGTGTCTGCTGCAAGCTGTATTTTTCTGGAAACAATGACTAATCCTGCTTTTCCAGCCGAGGATTTGATGTACATCCAGGCTGTGTGCATGAATCAGTGCTGACAACCAGCAAACTGCAATTCTTCTGGCTCCTGGAACTCTGCTTCTGGGCTGGAAGGATGTGATTTCCTTCCTCTTGCATCCCTTGAAGTGCTGCTGCTGCTGGGGAGGATGGCACCAGAGGGTTTGCCAGGGTCCTGCCACTGTGTCACCGCCCCAGGGTGTGGCAGATGTCACCTGAGTGTTTGTTCACCTGCTGTGACACAGCCTGGGCACTGCCCCCCTGGTGTGCTGCTGGTGCTGCTCACACCCCAAATTACACACAGGAACTGTGCTGCACTTCCAGAAATCACCACCCTTTATGCCTGTAGTCGTGGGATCTAAAAGGAAGAAGGGTGTAGGCAGCAATCCCATCTTCTGAACAGCTCCAGGAGCAGCTGTGTTTAATAGAATTAGCCTTGCTTCAACAGCCTCCCCAGCTGGAAGATTGTCTGCTGGGAACCAGGGAAAAGCAGCCTTGAAGCCTTGAGTTTCCCAGCCTGCTCAAGGACAAGGAGGTATGACAATGATTACACACCTGTGAGGGATGTGCTGTTTTGCAGAAAGCATGTTTTAAAAGAGGTGTTGCCTTCTGGGACCAATGAGCCTTTTCTATTCTGTTTGGCACGATCTACCCTATATAAGTGTAGTGTTTCCTTAAATAATGCTCTCTCTCTTTTATTTCATTACATGAGGAACTATGTTGTATTATCCTTTCCACCACTCTCAAATTGTAAGTTGCCTCAAATGCAACATGAGATTACCCAGAAAAACAAAAATGCCCAGGGAAGAGATGGGTTGTATCCAATATCAGCTCCCACATTTCCACAGGGAGCAAATGGGGGAGACTGGAGCTGCAGGGGGTGGGCACAACCAGGAGCTGCTCTGGAAAGAATTTGCCAAAAAAGCCAGAGATTTTCACCTTTATTAATGTCAATTCATGTGCCTCTATGTTTTCTTAAATTCTGTTTTTCAGTGTGGTGCAAAAATCTGTCAAGGACTTCATTTTCCAGTGGTTTGTCAGTATAAAAAGGACCATTTCCACCCAGCCTGTTGTTCCCAGTGTAAATATGTTTTTAGGCACGGAGCAATATAATCCTACAGATTTGCAGAGGAGCTGCAAACCCTCCTGGCAGTGCCTGAGGCAACATAAAGGCTCTGTTTCCATCACTCCTATTTATGGAAAACCAAAGGCCATTTATCTCCTCCATTCCCCTGAGATTTTCTATAGCTTAGTCAATAAACCATGAATTACTGCTTGGTTGAGTTATTTTAGGGAAAATAGGAGAGGATGGGAAGAGGATGTGCCTCAGCAAACAACCAGTGTCTCTGGCCTGGCTTCCAAATGGGGCCATAGTGAGGCCCTCTCCCCTTCCCTAAGAGCTAATATTGCAAAAATGAGAGTTTCATTTGAAACTTCTTTGATCAGAAGTGAGTTTGGGATTTGCACTGCTGATCTCTGGCTCCTGAAAGGATTCCATCCACACACCCCTAAACCTGCTGGTCCTGGGAAGGGCTGGGCTGTTCCCATAGGGAATTTCAGCCCCAGGGATTACCTGGGTCCCCTCTGTGGCAGGAGGGGACCCAAAAGGGGATGTGCAGAGACTTGGGACAGGGAGAAGATGCAGGAACCTCCCAACCCTGGTGGCTGCTCAGTCCCTCAGTCCTGCCAGGGACAGGCACAGTGTTTTTATTTCCCATAGACTGTGTCATTGCAAGGCTTTTATTGAGCAATTCCAGCTATAAAGAAAAAAAAAAAAAAGAAAAAAAGGGGAATATATAAATCTTCCTGATTGAAGCAAGAGCAATTCCTTGTGGTTTAACTGGTTAGACTTCAGCTATGTGCTGGCAGGGGGCCCAGCTGGAGGAGTGCTGGGGGGTGCAGCCATGGCACTGAGACTTTTTGGGGGATGCATTGATAGCACTGAGACTTTTTGGAGTGTCCTGGGTGTCCCTCAGAGTGCTCCAGGATCCTCCAGGGAGCCCCTCATGGTTTTGCACCTCAGCTGATGGTTGCTGCTGCTCTTGTCACGAGATTTGCCCATCACCAGTGGCACTTTGGCAACCCCAGAGCTGTTACTTGATTGATGTTTGCCCTGCAATAAACACCCTCCTATTTATTTCTCACCTCAGTTTGTAGGGAGCTTTATGATTCTGAAGTGCTTTGGCAAAAGTGGAGTTATTTCTGGTTTTGTTTTAAAAAGAAACACCCTGAAAGGCTGATTATTTATTTTTTTTTATTTTATTTCTAGGAGAAGATGCTGAGGAATGTGTAAACCTCTCTGCAAGATCATCCCAGGAAAGGAACTAAAGGAGCCAGAAATTAGGTATAATTCTTCCCTCATTATTTTTTGGTAATAATTATTTGTAAAAAATCAAGCTCCTAGATAAAATACTCTAGCTTTTGAGAGGATACAATATTTTAAAATTAAGAAATAAAAAAGAAATTCCCTTCATTGGAAAGTTTTAAGAAGCAGGGAGTGAAAGGAAGTTCCTGATCTGTTCCTTATGGAAGATTTTCCCCTACTCCATATCTGAATGGATGTTTTAAATTACATGATGACTTTGAAAGTGCAATAATTCCTGCTTGGAGTTCAGTAGCTCCTGGGTTTGCTGTCAAGAAGAGCTGCCTAATCTCCCTGTAGCTTCTCTAATTAGGCTGTAAGTTTGCAAGAAAGGATGTCAGTCTCAGATTTTTCTGCTCCATTGGATGATTTCCCATTTTATCAGGGCAGCAGGGGCTGTGGAGCTCTTGGGAGGTTTTTTCCTGTTTTAACAAGCTGAACAGGCACTTTAATGGAATCATACTGCCACACTCATCTTTTTGTCATTTGATCTTTCTCATCTCAGTAGCTCAGTGAGTTGTTTAGGATATCTGAAATCTTTATGACAATTGTTCTGTTAAACATGGCCTGGGTTAAGAGAGAGTGACATGATCTGGGACAATTCTCTGTTTCCATAGCACCAAATTGGGTTTGCAGGGGATTCACCAAGAGGAAAGGTGTGCTGGTCAGAGGTGGAGATGATGTTTGGTTGGACAGATACTCTTTAATTCCTTTTTTGAAGGTACAAATATGTATAATTCTCTAGGGAAATTATGTGTAAATAGGATAACTATTGTGCCTTGAAGGCTTTGTCATTTTAGAGATGTTTGTAATTGAAAGCAGATAAACTGAAGTCTACCTTTTGTATCCAACACAAAAGAAGTAGAAATCATCTCCCTGAGTACAATTACTGATGTAATTATAATAAATATTGATGTCATTATAATGCCCCCTTGCTCAAGTTCTTACACTGGCTCAGAGCCTTTGCCCTCCAGCTCTCCCTTCCACAGAATTTCCCAGATTCATTAAACTGTTCCCATGTGTTCCAGGGGAATAACTGAGGTTCTGGAACTTATCTTGGGCACTGGTTTGTGCCTGGACCTTCCTTGGTGCCTCTTGCTGCTGCTGGATGTCACTGCAGTCCCCGTGCCCTGGTGAGGAGAAGAGGTTAGTCAGCCCTGGCTCGAATGGAAATTAACCCAGTTTGTTTCTCTTAACAAAGGGGTTAAATTGCTCTGCTCAGGAAGGAGCTGCAAGAGAGCAATTTGTTCCAATGTTGGCTCCTGAGAGATGCAGCAAACAGAAAGAGATTCAGGTTTGGGTTTTAATCCTCTGCACCAAGAGAGGAACCCAAGACTTGTGTGCTGTGATAAAACCCCATGCAGGTCACGAATGTGCACCAATCCCTTTTAACACAGCCTAAAGAGCTCTGAGGGGGTTTTGCTGCTGCTCTGAGCAGTGTTAATCTGCTGTGGTGCCTCAGCCCCAGAGACAGAAGAAATCCTGGCAATAAAAACTCTTCCTCCAGTGACACCTTCACTGCTGGCACTGCTTTAGGGCTGTGAGCTCACATGAAAGCAGCTCCCCATTCCACAGGACTCATCTCCCAGGCAGTTTTAGCACATGGAAACCACAAAATAAGAAGTAAGGCAGCAAATCAGGGCTGAAGCATGACATTTCCACCTCCACATACAGGAAATAAGAATGGTTCAGTAGTGCTGGCATGAAAGGGACTGAGCTCAGCTTTATTGTCTTGGGAAAGCAATAACCACCCATCTCTGAGCAGAGCTGCAGGTCACCTCGTTCTTCCTGCACACCCACTGAGGTTCTCTTGATCCCATCTCCTGCCATCCCACGGAGGAGCTGGAATAACAAAGATTGCTGAGGCAGGGGACTGGTTTTGTCCATAGCACAGCAAAAAAAAAGAGCCACGCCAAAAAGCTCCTTCAACTTCCAAAGAAAATTCCAGAATAAAGGAATAGAGGTGCTAGATGGGCTCCAAGCACAGTCAGGGCGATGGAAGGGGAAGGTTTTCATGGAGATTTTTGTTTTTCTACACCTGGAAGAGGGAAGGTGGCCTGCAGAGCATGGGCAGAAATTTGCTTGCAACTTCAAATTTTCATTTTTCATAGAATAATAGATTTAGGTTATAAGGGATCTTACAGCTCATCTATATTCATCGTTCATATTGCCAGATATTTAATATTTAATATATGAATAAATAAAGAGTGGGTATAAAGCTGAGTTTTTGTTGTGGCATTCAAGTTACCAGGGTCCCAAGAGCTCAGATTTCAGCCTTAAATTTTATTGCTAAGGGGAAACATTCAGTGCAAGCTACAGTGATACTGGCATGGGTTTTGTGGATCTCACCTGCTGGGAATGCTCCTGCCTTTCCAACTCTCCTTTTTTTTGCCATCCCTGGAAGAAACTTCTGAGTAAATCTGATGTTTTCATTCCTGGAGGACAGAAGTCTTGGAGAAATGTCTTCCTTTGCCCCTCTAAGGGCTGTGGTTGAGAGCATGGGTTGTGGTGTGTCCTGTGGCTGGGGATGTCAGAAGGGGGCACCTCTCTGGAGGCAGAAATCACAAAATCCCAGCTTCCCTCCTGCTGAGTGCAGAGATGCTGAGTAGGATGGGACCGTGGGTTTGTTGTTCAGCAGGGCTGGTTAACAGCAGTTCAGGTTTCAGGAAAGGCAAGGCAAGAAATTCCTTCCCACTGTTTGTTCTCCAGGGTGGAATTCAGTGTCTGAGTGTCCTGACTAACTTCATGGGTAGTAGATCTGTCTTGAAACAGATGACCTGGAACAGGTAGAACTTGGCTTTTTCCTCCTGCAGCTGTGAGGGACAGGAACACTGATGTTCCATTGTTATTTCCTGGAATTCACACCCCTGTCTGAATTAGCTCCTCCAGGTTGATTTTTAATTTCGGACAGGTTAACTTGATGCTGCCATTTCCAAGTCCCTTCCAGAGATGGAATAACTGCAGGGCTGCCATTCCATGAGCTGTCAGAAGCTCCCCACACCCTGTGCCCAAAGCCCTGATGGGATCTGTGGCAATGCTCTTGCCTGATGCTCCTTCAGCCAGAGGAGCCACAGCAGTGCCAGTCTCTTGGTGTCATCTGAGTGCAGTTCAATTCCCTGTCCTAAATCAGGTTTTACCCCAGCACAGCAGATCCCGTGTGCAGCATCTTCCTGCTTCTGATCTTGCTGGAAAACCAGTTTGTTCCACAGGTGTTTGAGGTTTTACAGCAGGATGCTTCTGTCAGTGGTGACCTTTCATATTGTTGAAGAAAACCCTGATGAACACCCCTGGATGGAGAGGTGTGGGTGTTAACAACCCTCACTGCTCACTGGAATGGGCTGGAGGAACTGGGAGTGGGTTTTGGCTAAATGATTTATTTCACCACTTCCTCCATATCTGCTCTCTTGGACCATACCTGGTGGCAGGCATGTCAGACACAGTTAGTTTGATGTGGGATTATTTTATGTCTATCCATCTGAAAACAATTGTCATGAAACAGCAAAACCTTAGTATTTCCTAGTGTTTGTTTAAAATTTTCCTCTTGGCTTCTTGTCCTTAATGCAGCAACTGAAAGCAAAAGAAATATCTTGCACTTAGCTTGCACTTTCTCCTCCTGCTGACTCTTCTGTTTTAATTCAAATTCAGGGGCTTTCTCTGGAAAACAAGTATGAATAAAGTCCTTAATGAAAGCTCACATGGTAGTTTAACTTTTCAGTGTCCAGCACTGCTGTACTTTATTTACTTGCCAAGTAATTACCAGTTTGAAATTGCAGTTCTACTCCCAAGTCTTAGGGCAGTCAAATTAAACAGGAAAGATTATCCTCAAGGTCAGACAGGTCTGAGAGACTTTAATGTCCCTGTCCCTGATGTGGAGAGGGCACAGATTCATCCAGGCCAGTGGGGAGTTTGTCTTTCCTTGCACCAAAATCTCCAGCCAAGTGTGGGAGATGTGTGGAGCTCCCTGGTTTTCTGTTTGCTGCCCAGGTGATGTCAGCCAAGTTAATTTTAGCTGGGGCACAACAATGAGTCCTATTTTATCCCCCCTCAAGTGGTTTAATTAAATTTTACAGCTTCAAACCCCATACTCAACTCCCAGGGAAATCCAAATTTCCATTGGTAAATGTTCTTAAGCAGCTAAAAAATACCCGTGCCCTTAAATTTACTTAAAATGTGGCAGTGATGAGGAGATGGAAGTTTTAAATGTATTTATAGGATAGTAAGAGAAGGCTGTATCACCTGCTGAACCATCTTGGGGCAGGCCTGAAGAGTGGCCTAGAGGAGATGGGAATACAGGGATGAGGCAATTTGGGAGAAGACCCTGAGCTTCACTCAGGTGTGAAGCCTTTGCTTTGTATGGAGCATTTATTGAAACACACACCAATTCCACACCTCTGTTCTGTCACAATGCTGTGGAGCCTGGCTGCTGGGAGGTACAGGTTTATTCAGCCCTAATTTCCTGAGGTTATGGAGAAATACCCTTGGTGTCCAGATACTGGGAATATCATG
The DNA here is from genome assembly GCA_034336665.1 of Luscinia megarhynchos. Classification (NCBI taxonomy): domain Eukaryota; kingdom Metazoa; phylum Chordata; class Aves; order Passeriformes; family Muscicapidae; genus Luscinia; species Luscinia megarhynchos. The sequence goes on along the minus strand of CM067574.1, from coordinate 3,092,567 downwards.
GAATCACAGAATTACTTGGGTTGGAAGGGACCTTAAACCTCATCTTGTCCAACCCCCTGCCATGGTCAGGGACACCTTCCTCTATCTCAGGTTGCTCCAGCCTGGCCTTGAACACCTCTGAGGAAAGCTGCACATAAAGTCATAAAAGATGTCACAGCTCAGGCACGTGACAGTGTCACAAATTGCTAATGGCCACTGCTGTGGCCAGATATCAAATATTGATTTACAGCTCTTTTATGGCTGGCTGATATCTCTTAGTGTTGCAAATGCACACTTTTAAATCAGTGCATTTCCATTCACCTTTTCTGTGGTGATCTGCCCAAAAAGCTCAGACTGAGAGGTATTTTCTGAACCAAAAATGTTAAGGAGGTACCAGACCTTTACAATAACCTGGATGTGCTCCCTGTTCTAACCAATCCAGCAAAATCCCTGTTACCTGGTAGATGTGGTGTTTTCTTTCCTCTGTTTTCTTCTCCCTTTTAGGAGCTCCATGCTGTGTTTCCACAGCCTTAGAAGCAGGGAATGGTTATGGGGAGAGGATTCTGCTTTCCAGACTAAATCCTCCCTGATATAAATCTGTTCCATTGGCTCTGATTTTATCAGATCAGTGCAGCAGGAAAAGCACAAGAAGTGACAACAAAGCAGGTAAGAGATCCCCACTGGTTGTGTGCCCAAATATTACAATCAAAACATTTCCATCAGCCATGTGTTCTTTTTCAGGGAGGAGGGGGACATCAGGAATCCTTGCTGTGTTGCCAAATGATGGAAATGTGAAAGCTGCCAGAAAGAACAGGGATCTAAAAGTGTAAGTGTTGAATTTTTGGTGGGGAATAAAACTATCCCATGAGGAAAAAAAAAAAAAAAAAGAGCCTTGCAGTTCAGTGTTGTATCTGTCTCTGAAAGGTATTTCAGTTGAGCTGTTAAAATACTTCTTAAAATACTCTCTCAGTCAGTTTATGGTGGTGGCTTCTGAGTGCTTTCAAGTGTCTCCTTTGAAGCTGTATTGGGATGTCTGACACAATTCACACCAAAGGAGCCCAGGCTGAGCAGCCAGAGAACATAACTCGGGGTTTTCCTGACCACTCTGAAGATATGGTTTTTTTTAAAATTAATAATACATTTCTAATCAATCTGGGAAATTACACAAAAAGATCACAACAACACGAACAGGTACGTACTTTGAAGTGTAGAAGTGTTTTATTTTCACTGGAAGCTGCTTTGGATGGAGCTTTCCTGCAGGGGTATTTGTGCAGTGTGGCTCAGGAGCTCAGCTGGGACCTCCTGCCTCCCAGGGCTGGGGGTGAGGAGCTGGATCTCTCACACAGGCAGTTTAAGCAGTTAGGGCTGAAATCACAAATGGAAAACGTTGCTTGATCGTGGTTTAGTTCAGCCCAAAGTGTAGACTTTAATCTTTAATCAGGGGAGGTGGGGGCAGAGACACAAATATCCATCTCCATTCCCATCCTGGGACCATGAGCATTCCTCCATTTGTCCTGTCTTCTCCAGAGGCCTCTGGCTGCAAGGGGAGGGTGTTCCCAAAGAGTTTTTAGTCCTGGAGCTCAGTCTGGAGAGTTGGTTGAGAGCTGAGCCATCAACAGAGACAAGGGCTGGCACCAGGGCGTGGGATAGAGGAGGAATTCCTGGCCCAGGGATAAGGGGCATGTCCCACACCTCAAAGGTGACTCCTCTAGCACTGATGAGTAGGTGAGGGCTGTGACTGCTCAGAACTCTGTCTCAGGGCGTTAATCCAGCTGTGGATGGATAACACAGACTGGGAGCCAGCACCCAATTCCCTGCAGGGCTGTGGCTGCAGGCAAGCTTCTTCCCTTTGGCATTTTCTCTTGGCCAGCAGCTCCCTGACTGCCATGCCAGCTATTTTGGTGCCAAGGTGTCTTGCTGTCTCCACAGGCTGAAAAGGAGCCTTGGCAGCACTGCCTGCTTTGCAGTTCTGATGTCCCAGCTGCCTGAGCTCCTCAGGGATTTAACCCTGCCTGGGTTTGCCTGAAGCTACAGGCAGGCTCTTGTTCTCAGCTGATCACAGCAGCTCAGATCACTATTAATTCATGACTAAATTATCCTTTCCAGCCTTTTCATCATCACAGAAACCCATGAAGGCAAATCCTGCTATTTTTCTCCCCACTCTTTTATCCTACTAGTTTTAAAGTGTGGCTGGTTTAATTACCTTTCTCTTGCTGATGAACTTCACAAAGCACAATTAAAAAATCCACCCTGAGTCTGAGTGATGTGCTCACAGCATCCAAGATTCTACAAACCCAAGCAACTGTATGACTAATTTGCCTTGTGTCATTAATTATGTCTCATCCCAGTAGAGAGAACAGGGCCGACATTACTGCAGGGAGCTTTCCTAATGGCTTGTGTTAATTAAGGAGCCATTCTGGAATAAGGAAGTCCAGCAGAGAGCAAGGCCAGCAGCAGAGCAGGCAGAGGGAGTGCCCTGGGATCACTCTGGGTGGAGGCAGTAAATCCCTGGGGTTATTCTGGGGCAGTTTTCCTGGGGCTCCCTGCACACCACGCGCTCAGAGCTGGGGTGCTGCGTGTGTGAGAGGGAGGAACAGCAGGGCTGAGGCCAGGGGCAGCTGGATGCCATTTCTCCAGCAGCCATGCCCATGGCCAGGCTTCCCTTGAAGCTCTGCATTGTCCCCAAACTCCTATTAACCCTCTTCTATGGGTTAGTGATTTACCATCCTGGTGCCAAAGCAGGAGGGGAGGAAAGAAGGTGATATTTGACCTTCCCACCTTTCCCACTAGGGAGAGAAAAAGGTCTGGAGAGGATCAGTGAGAGGGGCCAGATCCTGCCCTAGGAGCCATGGGAAAGTTGTTCTTGGGCTTGTTGGTACTGCTGAAAGCTCTGAAGTCTGTGAGGGCCTTGGCAGGGTGTGTGACCTAAGTGTTGCTGTGATTGATTGAATGCACCGTGATTTATTGAATTCACTGGGGCAAGCCCCTAAACCACGGACCAGTGGCCTCTGGGATGGTTACTGGGGCAAGGCCTTGGCCATGGCACCCCCTCCCCAGCAGGAGCTGGGCAGTGAGCAGGGTGAGCCCTCTGCTCCGAGGGATGGAAGGCAGTTCCCACAACCCAACATCTGTCAGGCACTTCAGCTGCAGCTCATAATACTTTTATTTTTCCCCTTTGTTCTCAGCCTTTTATCCTTTGATGACTTACCAGGCCACCCAAACCAGATGAGATCCCTGGGACAGCGTCTCACACAGCAGAACAATATCAGGGCAAAGAAATGCTCCCCCAACTCCCAGGGAAAAGGGCAGTAGCACTCCTCAGAAGGTTTATTTAAACATGGCTGTTTATTTTTGCTGGAGATTGAGTTACCTTCCCTTATAGGAGTAATGTTTTTGGAATCCTCCTTGTAATAAATCACAGTTGTCTGAAGGAAACGAGCAGGGCTCTTTGTCATTTTTCTTTGCTTTTCCTCCATTGGCAAGTGAAGGAAGAGCCCCAAAAGGAGTAATTTATTATGAGCTTGCATTTGACATTGCTGGCAAGCCCTTGGCATGCTGGCTGCACAAATGCTGCCCTATCTCTGGGCAGACAGAGCACAGAGGCACAGCTCTTGTTTCTAATTGTAGGCTGGCAGGACCTCTGCTATCAGCACAGACAACAAAGGGAAGCAGAAGAAAGGCTCCCAGCTGGCTCTCAGTGGTGGCAGGGCTGCAGGGAGGGGACCCCAGGCCCTGTTGTGACTCCAAGCTGTGTTTTGTCCCAGCAGCTGCCAACAAGCACAGGGACAAAAGCCCCTCGCTGGTTTTGTGGCTTCTTGTGCATCTCTGTGCGGGCAGCAGCAATGCAGGGCAGCACCCAGGGCTCCTCAGCTCTGTCAGGGGATGCATTTGGGCTGAGAACAGCCCACTGACCTCAGGGAACAGCATGATGGAGAAGAATAAGACTTCAAAGTACTTCTGAAGTGGCTCTGACTCTTCTCATCCCCTCTTTATTTTTCTTTTCTTTTCCTTTTTTTTTTTTGATCAGTGTTCATTGAGATTTGCTGCTCTGGGCTAAATTGTTTAGAAGTGTTTGGCTGATAGAACAGCTGGAACTGGTAATGTCCAGCATCTAACAGGCTCTGTTATGATGATGTTTCACTTGTTCTTCCCCACAAAGTTCTGAGGAGCTTTTACAAAGAAGAGCTATTTTTTGGTGTAACCATGACAGTGTACATATAGAGGAACTGAGGTGGCACGTGTAGGACAGGAACAGATCATACATCAGTGAGTGAGCAATGAGAAAAGGAAAAAATAGGGTGAAAATCAATTTAAAATTCTGCAATTTAAAATACCATTTTCCTAGGGAATTGTCATCCCTCATCTCTCTGCCCCTGATCATTTCTTTATGGCTTGAGACAGAGAAGTGCTGGGCAATGAGGCACAAATATCTGATGATTTTCAGGAAGAGAAGGCACCTCCCCAGCACTGAGCACCATGAATGTGGCAGAAAAGGCTTTACTTGGGATCCTGGCAGAGCACTCTTGTGTCTATTAGAGCTGAAAACTGGTGAGTGTTCAGTTTTCTGCTGGGTAGTTTTGTTTCAGTTGCCTCCTTTAGAGCCCCCATATTATTGGATTTTCCTGAGTATCTTGGTGTAAAGGTGGTGTTCTTTGATTGACATTTATTTATGAGACTAATACACATCCTGCTTTATCTGTTGTAACCTTTGAATGCTGCCATTCTGCAGAGCTGACAACTTATACTCAAGAAAATAAAAAAGGTGCAGTTATTTTAGGCTTTACAGGCTGGGAACATGGAACTGTTCTGATTTTCTTTAGTGGTGTTTAGGATTTACAAGGACTTGGAGGGTGCATGGTTCAGCAAAAACATTTCCCCAGATTAGGTGATGCTCATTCCTTGGTCTCCTTTAAAAATATTAGAAGAAATTTCATCAGATCATTGAGCTTGGAATGTCAAATCAGTCTCTTACACAAATAATCCAGGTTTTGGGGAGCTTGTCATGCTAAGTGGGTTCTTTGGCATGGACTGGTTTTGTTATAGATGGAGCCAGAGCAGAACCACATTAGAAAAGGATATTGTTACAACACTTTCAGTATCAACAATGCTACTTGGAGAGGAATAATCTGTTCCAGATGACTGCTAAGAACGTCTGTCCTTTTTTAGAAGGGATTTTTTTAATGTTTAGTTGATTTATTCTGATAACATTTGGGATCATTTAGACCCCTGTCAAAGAGTCAGTAAACATGAAGATAATGTGATTCACAGAAGAGGCAGTCTGAGAGGCTACTTTGATTTAATTCAATTAGATGGGCTTTATATTGGATTTATTTGTTTTATCTTGAGTATTGGAGCAAATTTTTCTGTTCGTGAAAGAGGAGGCAGACTACAATTAGTGCAGACATCAAAACTGCTGGGTTAATTCCAGGGCTTTTCCATGCCATTGGCAAGTAATGGGACTGCAGTTACCTGCAAAAATAACTGCATGTAACAGCAGCCACTGATAAAACAGAGGAGATTCTGAGAGGCTCGAAGGAAAAACTTTATATGACACCAACATTTCCTACCATACCTGTGTGAAAGGCAGGCATCAAACTGAACTGTCTGAAATTAAAGAAAACTATATTTTAAATTTGGCTTTGCTGGATGTGACTGAGGGGAGACTGAGAAATTAAAGTTGCTGCAAACCTGGTTCCTTCAGTCTCTCTGTGTCCTTCCTTGGGATAACACCCATGGTTTTTACAGCACTGATGGGACACATTTGGGATCTCCTTTCCAGCTCTGGTGTCCCTCTGTCCCAAATCATCCTGCACAGAGAAACACAGGCAAGGCAAGGCTGGGAACAGCCCTGGACAGAGCTCAGGAGCAGCAGGGCAGGAAAATATTCCATGGCCAGTCTGGCAAGGGGCAGTTTTTGAATCTCGCTGTGGATTTCAGCTCTGCCAGGGATTTCAGCTCAGGGTTTGTGCCTGTCCCCAGGCACAAGGGTGTGAGCAAAGGCTGCTGTGGTGTGCCTCAGCTTTTTATTGTCTGTTCTTCTCAAAACTGGCTCTGGCTGAGCTCCCTCCCAGCTTCTCCTGAGGCCATTGCTCTGCTCCTTTGGATCAGGTATTCCCAGGAGCAAAGCCCTTGGTGACCACCTTGAACAAAAATCAGTGCTCCCCTCTTCTCTCTGCACATCCACTTCCATCCCCATCCATCTCTCCAGGCACTGGATTTTCCCTCTGAGGACTTCATTTGGGTTTTGATTGCTGTCCCAGCAGGCATTAGTTAAGCCTGAAAGGCTTTTGAAGATGTTTCCCCAGAGCTGAGGGCTGCTGAGCATCCAGCAGGGGAAGAGTTTGGGGAGCTTTGTTAGTCCTGGATGAGCAGATTCCTGTTTTGTATTTGAAATAGATCTGCTCCTGCTTGGTTAACAAAATATTATGCTCAGGGTAACTACCTGAGCCACCTTGCCAAGCCAAAGAGCCCTAGCAGGGTTCCAGAAAAGCCAATATTAAATCCAGATACATCAACATTAGTGAAGTAGGACTAAATTATCTCCAGCTGGTGCTGGCTCTTGCCTGAGGCTCAGAAATAAGCAGCTCCCTGGAAAAGAAGGAAGATGAAGGCTGTGCTAATGAGGAGCAGAACCAAGCTTGGAGCTCACGTTCTGTTTCCAGCCCTATCAACTCCAGGCAGTGACAATTTTTCACCTCCCATCCATCACTTGTGCACCAGCCACTCCATCAAAGACAAATCCCTCTGGCAGGGAGGAAGGATCTGTCCCACTGTTGGAGCATTGGAGACATGGGCCTGCTTCCAAAGCCTAGGTGAGAGGCAGAGATCCACCAAATCTTCTGGTTTTCTTCATTCAGTTAACTTTTTATAACTGTTAATTGCATGTTAACCATGATCAGAACTCACTACCAAGGGCTTCTTGCTGAGCAGCACCTTTGAGTGCAAGTCTTGAGATATTTGGGGAAGATGATGGGTAAACATCAACCCTTGCTCTGTGCTGAATGTGAGTTAGAATAGCAATGTATGAGCAGATTAAAACTCAGCACTAACATCACCTGGATATTCAGAGGGCTTCACTGTGTGTTTCTGATCAGTTCTTATGGCAAAAGGGGTATTAGAAGAAACAGGGATTTCAGACATGAATTATTGACTGCTGTGATTGGTAAGCTCTCCTCTCACATGGACCATACTGTTATTTTTAATTAACATCTCCAGATTCTCTGGAAAACCTGACTTGCCACGTGAAACTCTATATCAAAGCACCACTGAAAATTCTCTACTCCTAACTAGAGCTAACTAGAGCACCTAGAGCTGCAGAATCATGGAATGGTTTGGGTTGGAAGGAACCTTAAAAATCCTCTTGTTCCAATCCACCTTCCCCTATCCCAGGGTGCTCCAAGCCCCCATCCAGCCTGGCCTGGGACACTCCCAGGGATCCAGGGGCAGCACAGCTGCTCTGGGCAAGCAGGAGATGGGCATTTGTATGAGTGTGGCACTTGTGCAGCACTTTGGGGCATGTTGTTGGGCAGAGATGGATATAATGAGGCGTGGAAAACATAAATTCAGCTGGCTGGGAGCACGGGGTGAGTAATTATCCCTGTGGGAGCACAGCAGGTGGATTAGTTACTGGGCTGCCTTCTGCAATAAGCAATTAAGGGAAAACATCTGTTTCACATCAGCCATTCCTGCTTTTCCAGGATACTCCTCTGCTTTGTCTCTCTGATGCTGCAACCTGGAGACAAGTCATCTCTGCAGCAGGGCTGTGCAAACATCATGAGTTCCTGTGTGGAAAGCAGGGGAGATGGCCAGGAGCAGCAGGACACGGTGAGGAACATCCAGGATGGGCTCCTGCCTCCCTTGTTTTATTTTCTGTTGGGTCCTGTTCCATTCCAGGATGAAGCTGGGATGGGAACAGCCCTGTTGGAGGTGCAGAGAATGAGCCCAGGGGCCAGCTCTGCTCAGTGACTCATATCTCTGCTGCCATCTTCAGTAAGAGGAAAGCTGAGCATCTCAGCAAGGTTTTTAAAGTGGATTTTGTTCAATTAGCCAAACTGGTATCTGGTGCCCCAAGATTTGGAAAAGCTCTGTTTGCACCAGAAGATATTTCTGTGCTCACCATGGCTGATGCTGAGTGTCCTTGTGCTGCTGAAAATTGGGAGCAAATGAAGGAAACTGGGTTTTGTAATACCAGCAGGATTTATTTCTGCTCTGGGTGGTTTAATTGGGAGAGAGTCTATTCAGAATGATGGCAAATCCAGAATAGCCCTGCTTTAGGTGAGCTGCTTTCAGTGCTGCTGCTCTAGATTGAAATGTATAGAAGTGAGAGAAGGGATTTTCCCCCTAAATTTTGTACATTTCTTACTGGGATAAGTTATCCAGTAGGTAAATCTCATTGTCTATAGATGATCACAATGTCTATAGATCTGCCTGCTAAGAGAACAAAGAAAAATAATTTCTGGAGGTGTGGATTTCATTATTTAATTTATCCATCTTGCCTAAGCATGTACTGCTTTCTCTGAAAGCCCCTTATCCTTATTGCTCTTGTCTGGGATTTATTTTTCAAGCAAGGATTATATTAAATTTCTGTAGAAATATTTGATCCACTTGATCAGCAGTGTGGGGTTTAGCAATGCATTGGTGTGTCACCTGCTGTGCACACAGCAAATGTTGATTATTTTCTTAATATCTTGTTCTAAACTCATGAATATACAACTGGAACATACATTTTGGGAAAGAAATGCATCCACCCTCCTTTAGAATGACATGAAAATCACATATTTAATTTAAAATACAATGGAATTGTTTCTTGGCTTGAAGTGCTTAAGTAATAAGAGAAACTTTTGCCTAATCTCTGTTTTACAGATTAAAATACAAATATTTCCAGTGCAACCAGAATTTATTAAAGCAGGCTATTGCCTAGGGAAATATGCCTTTGGATGTGTTTGTATCAACTCTCCTGGAAAAATAAAAAGAATGTAATTAGCATTGCATAATCTTCTAGAGAGAAAAATGGGCCAAAACCTAAGTGCTTAAAGAGAATATTGCAAGTGTGGAGTGTAAATTGCTTGTGGCTGCCAGGCTGGTTGCTGTTCCTGGGGGCCAAAGCCAGTTAGAAACTCCTAACTGGAAGAAAGCAGCAAGGCAGGAGAGGTTCAGGAGAAAGATGAGATGAGCTGTTGTATAAAATTGGGAAAACAGAGCTCCAGAGTGACAGGTAATTTGTTTTATATATACCTTGTACACCCATCAATGAAATTGAGGCCACAAAGAAATTGTTCCAGTCCTCAGTGATGGTGTTTCCCTCTGAGTTCATGGAGACTCCACTGGCTCATGAGATGTTGCTAAATAATTTTCAGTAATTGTCCCATTCTTTCTCATTTCCATGGTGAAATCACTTCTGTGGATCAGCTCCTCTTTCAATTCAAAGCAACCAGCTGATTAAACTCTCTCCATTTTGAGAGATCAGAGTTGGGTGATTCTCACAATGCAGTGGTTTTATTTGGTGGGGAAGGTGTGCATGTGGGGCTGAGCTGCTCTGGTTTCCCTCTTCCCTTCTCCTCCTCACCTTTTGTCTGCAGGGATTGTGTTTTCTACTATCAGCTGGGATGTTCCTTGCAGCATTTCTGAGCAGCACCTGGGCTGGGAGCTTCCATCCCCCAAGTGCTGCTGAAGTATAAATAAGAGCAACAAAGAGCCTTTTCCCTCTGCTAATAATTCATTGGTGTTTTTATGCAGAATTCTGGCCTGGAGCAAAATATAATTGGCAGGCAGCTTTTAACAGGGGAGGCCACAGTGACCTGTTTCAGCAAGGGACCAAGGAATAACAGCCCCATGCAATGCTCTAAACATCACTGAAATCAGAAAGGAAGCTTGGCTTGGAGAGCTCCTCCAGGATTTAAGGTTGTTTTCCCCATTCCTTCCCTGAAATATCTGGAGGAGAAAACCCCAAACAAACAGAGGACAGAGATTAGGTTATTCCATGTGTCAGTGGGAAAATAGCTGTAGTCAATATATCAAGATATATTTAGGTGTAAATATAATAGGTGTAAAAATGCAGGTCTGATCTCTCCCTGAGCCTGTGACATTTACCATACATTTGGGTTCACCAGATTTGCTAAAAAACTTTGCCCTGAGGGAATTTTGACACTGGCAATTCACGAATGAAAAAACCAGAAGAGTCTATAATTTGCTGGTTAACTCCAATTTCTAAATTATTCATTTGATGTCACATATTGCTGAAGATATGAAATGCTTCTAATTAAAGGCAGATGTGCAAAATATAGCCTATAGGATGGATATAGGGAAAGCATACTTTTCCATGTGAGTGGCAAAGCCCACAGCCACAAATACCTCTCCAGTATGGCAGCCTCAAAAATGCATCCACAAATATTATTCATCTCAGTGGTCTGCAAGGATTTATCAGGGGTTCCAGCTTCCTGAAAAATATCTGTGAGACTCAGGGGTTTGGAGATGTGTGTTTGTCACTTGGCAAACAGTCACTTGCTTTTACTATACCCACTAAGAGAGCAGCAATTATGAGTAAGACAGTCTGGAAGAGACTGAAGTGTTCAAAAATGGATATTAGGGGGAAAATACAGCTGGATGTTTCCAATAATTTCTTCAATTTAAAGTCATGAAAAGCATCTTTCCACACATCAGTATGTCTGCTTGCTGTCTTTTTTTTTTTTGGGGGGGGAGAATCTTTTAGAAAGGAAAATCTGTCTGAGTTTGCCCCAAATACTTTAAAAATTTGTCATTTTAGATTATGAAGGATGGTTTGGGTTGGAAAGGATTTTAAGGATCATCCCATTCCCTCCCTGGCCATGGTCAGAGACACTTTCCACTGTCCCAGGGTGCTCCAAACCCTGTCCAACCTGGTCTTTGACATTCCAGGGGCAGCCACAGCTTCTCTGGGCACCTGTGCCAGGGTCTGCCCACCCTCACAACCAATATTTTTTTTCCTAATATCCCATTAAAGCCAAAATTTTGCAGTTTAAAGCCATCACCCCTTTGCTCTATCACCAAATGCCCTCTCTAGCAGATGAACACATAATGCTGAAACTCCAGGGGTTGACTAAGAAGTATCTTATTGATGGACAACATTGAATTATTATGTTGCGTCTATAATTCTGTGCTTTCTCCACGGTCCCTAAGGCATTTTTAAAATATATCCCTCTCTAGAAATAAGAAAAAAAGGAGAAGTCTCCATGGGATATATCCCTGGGAGCTGTTAGAGCTGGTTCTCACACTGGGGTGTACTCTGGGGGTGCAGCAATGCACCCAACCATCAGCAGCATCTCTTCCCCACGTTCACATCAGTGTCCCTCAAAGCTCTGCTTTGTGCAGGAATCACAGCATAAGCTACTGATCTGGATTAAAGATTTGCTGATGAGTCTCATTTTGTCTCTCTCCATGTCCTGCTGAGAAGGGTGTCTTTGATGGGTGCAGATCTGGAGAGCAGAGACAAACAGCGAGATCCAGAATTATTTGGGTTTCTCACCTCTTGTTTTAAAGAGTTAAAATGGGGATTGGTCCTGTGCCTCGGTTCTCTAGAACAAACTATTGGACCTGATGGAGTTGAACTCAATGATTCTTGTCCTTTCCAGCTCAGGATATTCTATAATTCTGTGATATTTTCTGACAGGTTTTCTCATTTTTCTTCTTGACTTTGCCCCTTTGGTGCTATTATAACTCATAGATGTTTACTCCAAAGCCCCATCAATTTCAACACAATAAACACTTCAGATAATCCATCATTAAAAACAACAACAACAACAATCAATATTTATTTAGGTTTGTGCCTGTTTCAGCTTTCCAGACCCCTGCAGAAATGGAAGTTTTTCTCCAGAGCATTCAACATGTTGGTTGAAGACTTCTCCCTTTTACACTGATGCTGAACTCCAGCAAAATGTTTGTGTGTGTGAATGAGCTGCAAGGTCAGATTTGCAAATATATAATGGATTGTTGCAGATAAAATGGACTTAACTTTTGGGTTTTATTTTGGCTTTAAAAAAGTGGTCTGTCTTCTCTCTGAAATGCACTTAATTTACTTAGAAGGCAGCACTTAAAGGAGTATTTTGGAGGAATTCCATGTTTGTCCTGAATTATTAACTTGTCTGAAGAATGACAAAAGTAGGAAAAGCTGGGGGACAGAAACAGAAATCAAAACTACCCCCAAAAATGCTGAATCATTTCCCTGGAAGGAACGCTGTTCACTTTACTGTAAATCTGCTGACAATTCCTGTGATCACAGTCAAAGGTCAACCCATTCCTGGAGATTCTCTGAGATGCAATCTGCTGATTTATCTCATAAAACAAAAATACAGTGTGAAGACACTGAGGAGAATGGTTTAGAAAAACATCTTACAACTGGAAAAGGTGAATTTTGGTGACATTTGAGTCTTCATTGACAGAAAATTGGATTCAGATTCCACCACAGAAATCTTAAATTACAAAAGAAAAACAAGGGATAAGATAAATGCTTTCAAACCCATTACTAGGAATTTGTAATATACAAGTCAAAACCCAAGTCCTGAGTTAATTTTTGGGAAGTGGGAGATCACAGTTTAGAAGAAATGAGTATAGCTGTGATAGAAGAACCCCTTAAAAATGCTGCTTTATGTGCTAGGAAAGGGCTGGTAACATAGCAAAGGCATTCCCTAAAATAGAAGGCACAGCACCAACATAAAACTCTCATCATTTTTTCAGTGCAAGGCAGGGATTTGACTCCTAACCTCCCACGTTGAATAGCATTTCTGTTCTCTCCTCAGCTGAGCTAGTGACAGATCTCAAGAAGCGTCAACGCCGCAGCCAAAAAAGCTCGAGGTGGCAGGGATGTTGTTCACAGGGATGTGGGAGTCACAGCAAACACTCTCCTCAAGGCTGGCTACTCCTGCTAAACAGTGTATTCAGCAGGAAAAGCCAAAAACTTGCCCAGAGGCAGTGGAGTGCTCCAGATGAGTCCCATGCCTACTCCAGCACAGTGGGTGAGGTAATGCTCTCCCTGGCTCCCCTCTCCTCTCCTGCTGCCAGCCCTGTCTCAGGCTGGGACATTTCCTATTTATTTGCTAGTTCTTATTTATTTGCTATTTACTCTTTGCTATTTATTTATTTATTTGCTTTAGTCAGGGGCTGATGTCACTCATGGTGGAGGAATCCAACCCAACTCCATGTGTCACTTTCATTCTTGGCAGGGGCAGTCTGTTTTCTGTGACTTCACCTTCCATAAAATTTGCAGGTTGAATGGAAGTCACCTAAGCTCCCCATGAGCTTTGTGGCATTGCTGGGCAGCTCCTCTGAGGTCTCTTGGACACCTGTGTGAGTTTGGGATGAATCACCCTCTGGAGAGGAAACGGCCTCGAGCTGAGCCAGGGGAGGCTGAGATTGGAGAGTAGGAAAAATTTCTTCATGGAAAGGGTTATCAAGTGTTGGGACTGGCTGCCCAGTCCCATGGTGAAGTCACCATGCCTGCAGAGATTTAAAATCCGTGTGGATGTGGCACTTGGGGACGTGGAATACTTGGCTGGGGGAATGGATGGACTCGATGGTCTTGGAGGTCCTTCCCAATCTTAATAATTCTATGACTTGCCAATTTTCCTTTAGGGGTTGCAGAGATACTGATTTTCCAATCCATATGTGAAATCTTACCTTTGGGATGGTGAAAATCAGGAGAACTGAGTGATGGTGACCTGGAGAAGGGGCTCTGATGCAACCTCATAGTTCTCTGACTGACAAACCTGCAAGAAACACGTGGGAACAATCCATCCCAAGGGCAGAGAATGAGGGGAAAAAATGGAAATTTGGTTCTTTTATGGTTTCTTCCCCATGTTTTGGTTCTCTGGACAGCATATTCCAAAGTTGTGTTTTCCAGTTTTTATTCAGTGTTGGATATATCAACGGTTTGGAGGAATTTGGGATGGATTGTTCTAAGCTGGAACAGAGCTCAGCCCAAACTCTTGCAATTATTTAAGTTTGGATTTTCCCATGTAAGCCCAGCTTAGGAAAAACTTGCTATCTTTGTAGGAAATAACTGGGAAAAGAACATTTCCCTGCCTTAGAGTGAAACACTGCTACAATCTCACCTGTGAAACACAATATTAATTCATTGAAGTCCCATCTTAATTTGGTGACTGAGGTGGAGTTTCACAAAAAAATTGATCTTTTCAATGAGTTGATTGTACCAGATATGATCTCTATTGAAATTCTTAAATTTTCAGACAGAAAGTGATGTTCCCACAAATTTGTCAGTTTTGTTACCTGGGAGATAACTTTAATTTTAGTTTCCAAAAGTTTCCAAGGGCCCCAAAGTTGAGTCAGAAACTGGTACAATGCCTAAAATTTGCAAGCAAGCGTAAGAACCAAAATGTTTTGTTTCTTTCATTTTATTACTTTTAATTTTGTTCATTATTGAATATTCTAATTGCCTTGCCTTCAGTGAATTTCAAAGTTTGATTGCAAATGAAGCCAGCAATTTTTTTCCATGCATAAGGTATTAAATAAAGCTTATTCCTGTTTTTCTATAATTATTTCAAGTGTTGATCAGCTGATCTCTTTCCAGAAAGAAAAAGAGACAAGAAGTCCTCTGAAATATCCTCAAGGAATACCCACTGATGGAAGTATTTGTTAATGTGAGGAAAAATACTTTTTTTTTCAAAAATATTGCAGGCATTTCTTATTTCTGAGAATTTACTTCTGCTTATGGAAAACAAAGAAGAGAAATTCCAATTGATGATGAAGACATAAGGTGTTGTCTATGAAGCATTTACCAGGCAGGGACAGGTTTTTAAAAATCTTGGACCCCATGTAGGGAAAATGAGGCTTTAATCAGATTTCACTTAGGTGTGTAAAAAATGGGATTTATTTCTAAATCACCTGTGGCTACATCTTTGAAAATCCAGTTGTTATTCCCAAGGGAGAGCTCCCATTTCTCAACAGAGCTGAAATTCAGGCTGCCTCACATTTGGAAATCAAGAGGAGCCCTTTGTGCTTCCGAAATTCCAGCCTGGGCCAAGTGCTCTGCAGCCAAGAACAAAAGTTAAGTGAACTCAGAACAAGTCATCAGCCTGACCTTTGGTCATCAGAAAAATGTAAAACATCTTAGAGTTATTCCCCAAATCCAAGTCAGGTTTCATCTGTGCTGAACATTCGGTGAAATAAAGGGGAATTTCACGGATTGGCAACCTGAAGTCGCTGCTGGCAGTGGGGTCTGGGTGATTTGTACTTGACAGTGTGTAAAGACCAGAATTCATCTTTCCAACCTGGTGGAAAGAGTTTTTTAAGGTTTTTTTAAATTTGATTTGGGTCTGATCATTTGTTGTTGTGAGGTTTTTTTGGAGGTGTCATAGTTTGTTTTTGTTTTTGGTTTTTTTTGCTTGTTTGTCTAAATTGTTGCAAAAGAACTTTTTCCAGCATAGCGACTGGAGCTTGTTTAAGTTTCTATTTACTCCAAAGGGTTGTTATGGAAGAGCAAACCTCATTGTTCTAAAGCAAAATGAGTAAATGATAAATGAATGTGTTTGGCAGCACTAAAGAAAAATAAGTTTGTCTGGAGAGAGAGAAGGTGAAGGTCTTGATTTTATTTTTTTGGGTTTTTTTTGTTTTTGTTTTTTCTCCTCTCCATCCTCCTGCATGATGGGTGATGGTGTCCCATGTCCATCAAGTCATTGTTCATCATTGGACTTAAGAAATTTCTTAAACTATTTTTATTTATGAATAATCACTACACAGATAAAATCTTTCTGGGAGATAATATCTTGAAGAACAAGGAGACCCCTCAGAGTGGAAGCCACAACATGTAGAAATATAATTCATTGTAATAAGAAATACTTGAAAATATCAAAGAAACCTTTTGCTGTGTAGTGTATCACAAATATCAAACTGCACCCAGGAAAGGAGGGAGCTGATTTAATAACATCTGGTCTAGATAACTTTGAAATGTCTGCCATGGTAATTGAATGCTAAGGATATGATTTCACACTGCTTATAACGTCAGAAGCACACTGTTTCTAATTATACATTATACCTAGAAAACGGCCTTGCTGCCTTCTGTCTTCAAATTATTGTTTTTATCCAGACACCACCTGTCCAGGTAGGTAATATTATAACTATTGTTGTTTCCTGAGAACCACCTGATCACTGATGGGTTTATGCTCACTGCATAAAAATCCTTTTCCTGAACCCTGCAAGTTCACAAAAATAGAATTACTGCTGCATTTCAGTCAGAGAAAATTTCAAAACAGTGGTAGGGGATTTAAAATGGCTTTCTATGAATAAAAGAAGAAAACTCCTGTTCCAAAAATACTTTTAGTAACTTCTGCTTCACCATTTTGCATAGCAACAAGTCCTTCATTAAGTTTTAGTCTCTCAGACACCTCTCCCCATATGCAGCATTGAGTTACTTTCCATTAAAATCAGTCTCCAGAGATGGATGTGCAGCTTCCATGGCTTGCAGACATCTTCCCCCAGCCCTTACCTTGCCAAAGAAATGTTATTTCTGACGCCCTGCCCACAGTACTTTGTGTTCTCTCTTAATCAGTCAGTGTCCTTATCTTTGCTGCTTCATCTTGTCTAACCAGCATTGCCAAAAACACCTGAATTTTATTTCTAGGAATACGTGTGTTGTCTTATTGGGACCATGTGTTCTTCAGATCCTGCCCTGTGCCCTCGCGTAGGAGAATCCACATTGATTCATTCCCAGAGCTCCAACTTTGAATGCTCATATTATTTTTATTAAATTAAACTCTGGTTCTTTTTCCTTTCTCCCCTTTCCCCTGCACCCTCCAGCTATATCCAGCCTCAGAGTCAAAACAGGAATAAATGGAAAACACATTGGAAAGAGGATTATGTCCATATGGAGGAGGATTGACATCCATTTCCAAACTGGGAAGATTGAGTTACACCAGCCAGTTTTGCCTTTGGGTACCCACCCAAAATGCCTGTGCAGGTGAGCTGATGGCTGAGCACCCAAGGAAAACACCCTGGCAAGCAGAAATTATGGGTCAGCCTCACAAATCTCTGCTCAAGTCCATCCTTTCTGTGGCCACAGTCTGGCAAGGATTTGAGTGCTCTTCCCATCTCCCTGAGTGCTCTGTCAGGCTGGATCATGGAAAGGGAATGAGGAACCAGCTCCAGATTCCTGGCTCTTGGCTGGGCCGTTGTCACTTCACTGTGACAGGAGCAGTGCTCAGGAGATGTGAGCCCACCTCTGGGTGAGTTTGATTTCTTGATTTTCTTCTGATATTGAAAAAACTCAGCCCCAGCCTTGAGTAGGTCCTGGCAGAATTGCAGCTGTGACTCAGAAAATTATGTAAGAGAGCAGGGAGAGGAAAAAGAAGAAGCTGCTCCAACCTCAGCAAGGTTTTGTCCATCTTCAGGGCTGCTTTTGTGCTGGAGTGGTTTGGAGCAGGGCTCTGACATCTGTTTGGAAAACAATGCCATGTTCTGTCCCTCCAACACCACCTTCCACAAGTCAGTCCTGATTATCAGCATGGATGTGGTGCTGAAATCTGCTCCTGAAATATGAAATTTGCTCTATAACCTTTTTCATCCCCAGAATGAAAATAGTCCAAGCACATCCTCATCCCACAACTTTCCTTGGAAATGATCCTCATCCCTCACTGAGAGATGGAAAACATTGAGAGATCTCTAAAGCCAACAAGATCAGGGCCCAGATTTCTCCTCTCTGAGCCACAGCTACCCAAAGAGCTTGGAAAGTACCAAAATGGCTATTTTAATGGTGAGAAATCCATAAAAAACAAAGAAAAAAACCCAAAAACCACCTAGAATTATAGAAATGTGAAAAACCTTTGCTGTAATAAGAGCAGAGTGCTGACAATCAAGCAGGATTGTGCCCACAGCTCAGTTTAAAAAAAAAAAGAAAAAAAAGCCAGATTAATAGGCATAATAATTAAGGCTGACATTGAGTAAGAGGCAAGAACCAATAATCAGATCCCAACTTAGCTGATGCTGGCATTACTGGGAGCCTGGGGCACAGTCCAAGGATAAAAACATAATGTCTTATCTAAGCAAGGAGTCATTTGTGCACCACTGGTTACAACATGTCCTTAAAAAGGGAAAGAAGGAAAAGGAAAATATGGCACATGAAATTATTTTATTCCCCAGATAAGAAAGTAAAGCTAAAAGTTTCTACACCCAATCTTTATAGAGGAAAAGCCTATCTAGACTTAACCCCTTGCAATGTCCACTGTAAAACCCCAGGATAGGAAAAAAGATATTAAACCAAAAAGTGAAATGGGGATTAAATCAAATTAATGTGATGAAGACAGTTAAAAACTCAGATTTTGGAATATTTGGAGGTTGCTGGGATCCACAGGGCCAGGCCACTCCTCGGTTCAGTGAGAGTTCAGGCAGTCTGGCAGCTCCATCCTTTTGGCCAAGACTCCTTTTCTGGCAACACATCTCCCTGTTTCTCAAGACTCTTCTTTTCCTCCAGATTCAACAGGATGTTGACCTGGATCTCTCAGAACAGCTCATGGAGAGGAAAGACCCTCTGACACAAAACCACGTCACTGGAGAGGGAATTGTAATGTCAGGGAGGGCATCTGGAAGATCAAAGTGGGGATGAACCAATCACTCCAAGATCACTCCAAGCTGAATGGTTTTGCATGGCTGAATTTTATTTCCAGCCTTTTGAAGCACAGCTCATGAGTCTTAACAAGAAAATAACTTCTTGTGTAAAATTCGGTAAATCAAAAAAGCTGGTTTGTGTAAAATTCAGTAAATTTAAAAAAAACAAAAACAACCCCAGACCAAACACCACGGGCCTGTGGGGGAAAAACTGGAATTGAATTTCTGTAACATGGACTTTTCCCAGAAAAGCCAGGCGTGGGTCAGTGTGAAATGCAACACCACTCATCCGTGAGGGAGCCTGCCCAGTTCTTCCCAGCCTTTTCCATTTTCATCATTTGCCATGGTTTGAACCTTCCACAGTGACAGCTCAGCTCTTCCTCAGAGGGAGCTCTGGGGCACTGAGTCAGGAGGAAGACACAGGTGAGAGAGAAGGATTTGTTTCTGAGAATTTACTTCTGCTTACAGAAAACAAAGAAGAGAAATTCCAACTGGTGCATGAAGGCATCAAGTGCTGGCTTTGAAGCATTTGCCAGGCAGGGACAGGTTTCTAAGAGTCTTGGACCCCACATAGGGGAAATGAGGGTGGTGGGTGGAAGTCACCTCCTCCAGCTCACCTCTGCCTATGGAGCAGGGTGAGGCCATGTGTACAGCTGGAACAAAGCTTCATTTCCCCCTTCCAGCTGCAGCTCAAGGTGTAAGCCTCATAGAAATGACTCAAGTTCTCAGTGCTGCCTTGATGGTCTCCGTTTGGTGGGACATTGATTTATTGTCCCCAGGAGCCTCAAGTGACACCATTTGCTCTTTCCATGAGGGCTGGGAGGCGAGCAAGGTGACAGTGGGTGATTGGACGTGACCACTGCTCTGCCCTGTGAGAGTGACACATGTGGGTGACGGCCTCTCCTCAGCCCTTCTCAAAATGTTTGTGCAGGAGCAGCCATAAATGAGGGCTGTATTGACCCCAAGATGCAATCCAAGGCGTTTGAGCCTAGGCCTTATCTGCATCCCCTTATCAGGAGCGAGAGAGCGAGATGCACCCCGGGAAGGGAGGGGACTCTGCCAGAGGGTTTGGCCTCGTCCCTTCTGTCCTGGCACGGGGAGGGGACTAGGGCAGAGCTGGGTAATGATTTGTCATCGCAAGGAGCGGGGTGTCTCTCTTTGCAGAGGAAACCTTGGCCGTGATTGACAGCAGGGCTGTTTCTGCCACTTCCCTCGCTGTTGTCAAGTAATAATGAAGCTTTGTCAGTCCATCATGGACATGGATATGCCAGATTATGTCGACTCCTTGGACTCCTCTTATACCATGCTGGAATTCGACAACCTCCGCGTGCTCCCCAACAACACCGGTGAGATTTTTATTCGTTTTCCCTTGAATAAGCTCCACTATTTTGTTCTAAAGCAGGACATAGAGGAAAGGCTGGTGGGAGGTATGGGGCAAAGGGTGGAAGGGGTAATATTTAAGCAGGTGACCTGTCAACCTCTGCTGCATCCGTGGCTATGTTTGGGCTGAAACGCGACCTGGTCCCGTGTTGGGTTTTTCTTTCCGTTGGTGGGCTGAGTGTCACGCCCCGAAGAGCCCACCAGGTTTTGCAGAAGTTGGTAGAGGTTTTCATGGCATTCCCTGGGTTTGTCCCACTGTATTGCTTATGAGAGGAGTTATTACCAGTATTTCTCGTTCAAACGTGTGTTTCATTCCCATATACGACTTCAGTTGATATTTAATCCTCGGGGAAACACAGCATTTGTCCATCACCGTGTGCCCTGCTTAAGTTGGTCCTTGAAACTTGGATTGAGAAGCAATATCCAAATCATTGCTAGTTTTATATTCCTTTTCTGGCTACCAAGATGGTCCAACAGTTTTTAGGGCACAAAAGGAGCTGTCTGGAAGGCGGGAGTGTTTCTACACCGAGACTTCCGCTTCGTTCGCAGGAATAAAGCGCTTGGTGTGCTATTTAATTTTTCTGCAGCCAAAAGTACTCTGACATAAAGTGAACTACATTCTGTGAAATCAAGTGTGTAAAAAAAAAGGGCATTTTGGTGATATTGCATGAGACCAGTCGTGCAACTGAATGAGATTCCAACGTTAGCGACCCCTTTGGCAGCCTTTTAATTTGGTAAGAAGCTTAGTGAAATTAAGATGGGATTTTCACATTTGCTCATTAACTGGCTCATCAAAAGAAATCAGAGTTTCAGTAGAGATATCACCTACAATATAAAACGATTGGACTTATTATTGTGGGGCATGGAGGGCAGTCAGGAGACAAGTAAAGTTAAAAGGCCCAAAGAAACTTGAATTTAAAATTGCCTTCTGTAAAGCTCTGGCTGTCAAATCAAGGATTTTCAATATTTGTAGTTTTTGTAAGCTCCAGATAGACTGGATCTTATTCTTGCAGAAAGGTTCCCATCTCCCATCCTACTCCAGAAATGTCATTTAACACAGATGTTTCACTTTGTCACTTCCTGTTGAACAACAAGATATTTTTCACTTTTTGAAGCATCACAAATATGCTCAAAATTCAATATAATTTTGCAAAGGAGCCACCAAGGCCTGTCTGGGCTCTCTGTTGATTCACACAGTAGAACTGACAGGTTGAGTTTTTTTCTGAACTTTATCGAACTCAGTATTGTGTTATTTGTTTAGCTGTTAATGACTAACCAGCTCTCTCGGGAAGTAACTGCTTTGAAATTAGCTTGTTTGTCTTGGGTAAGTGTCTTTTTCTACGGTTTGTAAAAATAACTTCAAAAAAAGACCTGAAATGGCCATGCATGGAAATCTAGTGCTGTCCAGCTGAGTCTCCTGAGGTAATTCAAAATCACAGTTTCCTTGTGGCTTCAGAAATATTTTAAGTTTTTTTGAATCAAAAAACAACCTCATTTTAGGTATTTTTTATAACTATACTGGATTTTTTAAAGATTGTTTATATCTCTCCTGATATTCATCTGTATTTTCCCTAGTAAATGATGACAGCTTTGCCCTCTATAAACATGAACAGGAAAGGATGCAATATTTATTTTGATGGACTCAGTGCAGTCTCTTATGTTCTGAGCAATTCCAAAAGTGAAAATTGTAATACTTTCAAATAAGGTCATGCTTTCTTGAAACCAACACTTCCCTTCTTCAGAACATTATTTCATCAAAATTTTGAGTGGATTAACTTTGTGGAGCACTTCCTGTGTTTAAATGTTTCTTCTTCAGGAAGCTGCTATCATTCTGAGATTTGCCCAGATATGTATTTTGGATTTTCCACCTTCAAAAAGCCCATAATTTGCCAAATATTTTAAGTTTAACTCAAAATAAAGAATAGAACCCTTTATGAGAAGGATATAAAAAAATATTTAAGGGTTTACAAACCCTTCTATTTGCTAAAAGCTGGTGTAGAAAGAGGCTGACCTGCACGTGGCCAGGGTTTAAACCCCCTGCTGCCCTACATTTGTGTGTACATCTTTCACAATGCTAGCTTTGGCACCAGGTTTCACTGTGTGTGTTCAAGCCCTAAACCCACATTTGTGATCTCTTCACATTCTAGCCCAGCACATGTAATTTGGGGATTTGTTAACTGCAAATTACGTGCACCAAAACTTGGATTTCCTGGTAAATAAAAGCCACCCTGGAGAGTATTGCAAGACAATTCTCTTTTACAATGTGCATCTAGAAGAGCTGTAGCCAGTAAAGGAACTGAAAGGAAAAGCAGTGCAGGGGTCAGGTATCACGAGAACATCCTCAGTGTCATTTCTTATCACTGTAAAATTGGCATTATCATCTCAGCACTGGTTAGGCAATGATTTACAAACACAGGCAGTAGGCACCAAAAATTTTGTGTGCATTTCAGTTGTGAACTTGGCTGATCCCAAATCTGGGGAAGCCACTGGGGTGCTCTATTCACCTTAGGGAGCTCCCAGTCTGCACAGTGATCCTAATTCCTCAGCTCAGCCTGGGAGCCACACACAGTCAGGATGAGTCATGTTTTTTTCCTGGAGAACAAAATCAAGTGCATGTCTCCAGTGGAGGTTTCAAAGGCACCGGTGGCACAGCAGGAGCAGTCCAGGTTGTGTCAGGCAGGGAGGGAGCACACAGGGCAGATTTCACAGTGCTGCCAGGGTCCTGCACTGCCCTTCCTCCCAGAGATCAGTCCAGGAAAAACCCAAATACTGGGGAGGTTTGAAAGCTGTGTTGAAAGAGTCTCCTGGTGCCTGTGCTATCAGCTGTGCTTTGCTCTTCTCTGAGTTAATTCTTATTTGGAGCCCATCATTAGCTGGGACAGGATTTTGTAATTAAAAATTGTGATTGTAATTAACGTGCATTCTGGCTTAGGGCTTTTCTTTTATTTATTTAATTATTCATTAAAATTTCTGCTCACATTCTGCCAGTTCAGCTGAAAAGGGCACGTGGCTCCCTCCCAGGGTTTTGAACTTTTAGCTGTGGAGCTGCCCTGACACAGAGCCCCAGAGTCACTGGTGGTTTGTTTGTGCTTCCATGGATACAAGTGAGGGCAAAATTTGGTTTGCTAATTTCCACAGGCCCTCACACACACAGTGCTGATGGCTCCTCCTGCAGCAATACCTGGTTTAAGGCCAGATTATTAATTTCTTCCTTATATCAGCAAGTAGATTCTCACTGCCTACTCACATAAAATTTTCTCTGGTGAGTAAATGCTTTCAGCATCAGGAATATTTGGCAGTCTGGACCTGTTGAAGGATGAAGGGTTCATTGGAGACCTGAACTGTTTGACCTTGATTCCTCTGAAGTCTAGAGAAAGCATGAGTGGAGTGAAGAGGAAATTGGCTGCATTATCTTTATTTTGTTGTGCAAATTTTAAAAATGGAATCCAACGTGGTGCATTTGCTTATGGTCATATGCTCCTTCAAAGCATGGGTGGAACAACAGATGCCCAAATGTTCTGCAGTTATCCTGAAAGTTCATTTAATACTGAGTTATTAAGTGATATAAAATCAAGAACCATTGCAAAAAACCCCCTAAAAATCAACGTAAATTGCCTTTAAATACCTCTCACATAGACAGTGCTCCCAAAGGGCCCAAGTGCCACTTTCTGACAAATGTCAGAGCTGGAAGAATCTTACACAGAATTTGGGAAGAGGCAAATCACATTTCCTGTCATTACGACCTAAGAATGATTTTGATGATGTCATTCTTTCTTCTTGTGTTGTTCCCATCTTGCTATAATCCACCTATTTACTCATCCATACCCCAGAATATAAATGTGGACCAAAAGGGTTATTTTAGGAGGTAATAAGAAGTCTGAATTTTGCAATAGTGAAGTCTTGGCTAAAAATGTCTTAGTCTCAGCCTTAGCTAAGAAACTGTGCAATTTTTTAAAAACGAAAGCTTTGTTTGCTTTGGTTTTTTATTTTTTGGAGGGGGGATGGGGGATTACAGTTTTCATTGCACAGCAAATATTTTCACTATAAATTTTGTTATGTGTATTTGCACACAAAAATGCCCTTCACTAGCTCTCTCTCTCTGTATATATTTTGTGTTGGATTACCCAGAGCTATTTTTGTGCATTATGGATTAGAGAACTCTCCCTAGTCAGATCAGATGGCAATTCCTCCCCTTTGAGTCGTTTTCTCTAAGGAACTGCTGAGCTGAGCCTTCCCCATCTCTGCTGGGAGGATGTCCCATCCCAGGGTGTGACTTTTCCAAAGTCACTGGAGCACCAGGTGGGCTCTCCTGGAGCACAGAACGTGCTCCCAGAGGTGTGATAAATTCATAAAACCCCCCTGCAGCGAGTGCCCAGCTCAGGCTCTGCAAACAGGTGGGGAGAGACAAACACTACCAGCCGCCCTCTTCGCAAGGGTCTCCTGTTTTTTATCCTTCCCCAAGCTGTGCCTCAAATTAGGAGGATTAAGAGGGCAGCCAGTCTGGTGGTTAGGGCAGAGGGAGAGGTTCCAAGGGGAGTTTTCAGCAGTGTGTACACAGGGCAGGCAGGGGCAGAGCTATTCCTGCCCCAAATGACGGGGTGCAAACGGGGGACATGACAGAGGGCATTCATATGACCTAATTTTAGGCCCCTAATTTAGAAGTCTGATGTTCATGCACACCTCTGTTGCTTTCCAGTGGAAAGCAGTGAGGCTCTTCAGAGAGAATTTCAGAGGAGGGACTGGACTTAGAACTAAAGTGATCCCAGTGGGAGCTGCTGTCTCTGCCTTCCAGCTGCAGAGGAGCTCTCAAGAACAGTCTTTTATCTTCAGCTCCTCTGTCATGGGCATGAAGTAGTTCATCCTTTCTGCCTCTGCTGTTTCTTCTCTACATTCTATTTATTCAAGTTAATGAGCTTTTTTTTTTCCATTTTCTTGTGTGGACAGCAGCTTTGAACCATATTCTCTGGGTATCTCATTGGGGAGGTGGCTCCCTATCCATCAAAAACAGAAAACCCACATGCAAGCGAGGTTTCTTTACCTCTCTCCAGGAGAGCAGTGCTATCTGATAAATTCTCAGGAGCAGTTGGGGTTATGCAGCTTGACAACCAACGCCATTAGCACAGGAGCTGAGCTTGGGAGGAGCGTGAGGCGAACACAGAGGTGTGACTGTCCCGTTCTGCGCCCGCAGAGGCCATCGCGGCCGAGCCGGCCAACACCAGCCTGCTCCCCAACGGGGTCAGCTCGCTGTGCTCCATCTGTGGGGACAGGGCCACCGGCAAGCACTACGGGGCCTCCAGCTGTGACGGCTGCAAGGGCTTCTTCAGGAGGAGCGTCCGCAAGAACCACGTCTACTCCTGCAGGTACCGCCGCCACAGACGCGGCCTGCGCGGAGGGAGGGACTCGGGGTGGGGCTCAGGGCAGCGTGGCCTGAATGGCAAGTTGCCACGCTGTGAAGGCCACCAGAAGGACTGCAGCTTGGGTTGTAAGGTGTAAACTCAGTCCTACCTCTAATCTCATTTGGACTGTGAGGCCTTTTGTGGTACCAAGCAAAGCATTGAGTGAATTCGCCATCACTGCTTTCCCCTGGTGTAAATTGAGGGAAACTCATAGACCTGAGAATCACAGAATCACAGAATGAACCTGGTTGGAAAATATTTTTGATGAGATCCTTGAGTCCAACCTAAACCTGAGGTTTGACTGATGTGTAAACTGCATAAATGAGTGTGGAGTGACACCATGACCTCGTCACTGCCCAGCAAGGGGAAGCCAAGGTGGCAAAGGACCAAAGCTCCAGAGATTTCATCTTTCTTGCTTTTCCTGGTAAAAAACACCCAAGGCATCCAAGAATCTGTCACCTCCAAAGCCCTCTCCCAGCTTCTCCATTCTTGTTTTGAAATACAATAAATTATGTACGCTGACTTATCAGTGATGATTTTATGAATATTCTGAGAAATAAGTGTTGACCAGAGATGATTCACATCCACTTTGGCACACAGGTATACATTTGAGAGAGGTTTTTTGCCAGGAGGAGGCTATAAATTATAAAGCTGCTATCTTGATTGACCTTAGAAAAATGATATTTATTTAAGCACAGGAGAAAGTGGAAAGAAATCCCAAACCTGAATACACTTAAGCCCTTCATCTCTAGTTAAAACCTGGAAGTTTTCTTTCTGTTCCACAGCTTTTCTTCCTTTAAGAGCATTCCAGATTTTTCCAGTGCAGGTCACCCTACTTGTACAAAATGTTCCTGGTACCCTTATCACTCCAGGACACACCAGCCACGAAAGACACCTGAGCTGAGAGCAGTGTCCACCTACACAGTGCCCATCCCATGAACTGAGGGATTCCTGCAGGAGGAGATGAACTCTGCTACTGGTTTCTTTGAAATTTCAGCTGTCAGTCTCCTGGGAGCAGAGCTGCCTCTCCCCAGGAATCCATGAATCTCTGTGATATTTGGCAGCTCAGGGAAGATCCACAGCGGTGAAGCCAAGCTTGTGTGCAAGCCCATATTTGGTGAGCTCAGCCCAGCTCAGAGCTCTGCTAATGGCAGATGTGACTTCCCCTGGAAGTCTTTTGGGCCTTTGTACCTTTGGCTTTTTACCAGTCTGGGAAAGTGTCTCAGCTTTTACAACCTGATGGTGCTGGAGCAAGCCACGTCATCTCCTCTCTGCATGGAAGATTCCCCTTCCATTGTTTCACCCACCATGGGGACAGCTGCCAAGCCTGCGTGGGCCACCCCTGGAACAGAACAAGGGTTCCTAAATCCCACTGAAAGGAGGAGGAATTAGGAGGCCACAGGGCTCAGAACAAGCTGCAGACCCAAAGGGCTTGTGGCCCATAACGCATTTTATTCCACGCAAATGGTGGAATAGTTAACAAGTGAAATCAGACAAACCCCAACGCCAAACACCCAGAAACTGTCTGGAATTCGGACCTGGAGCTCCTAGTAGAGCACAGCTTGAGTCCCAGTCATGTTTTCACAGCCAAAGGCATCCCAGGCCCTGCAGGGTGGGTGGTCTGAAGCTGGAAGGAGCGGCGGTGCGGAAGAGGAGGCGTGAGCCCAGCCGAGGTTGATCCAATCCATTTCTAGCAAAACCTTCGGCTCTTCTCTGGGATCACGCAGTGTGGAGCTCAGGGAGGCCTGGGGCTGCATCTGGGGCTGCATTTGGGGCTGCTCAGGGTGAGGGGGTGGCAGATGCCTGGCTGGTTGCTCTATACTGTATTTCCCATCTCCTCCCAGGTTCAACAGACAGTGTGTGATAGACAAAGACAAGAGGAACCAGTGCAGGTACTGCAGGCTGAAGAAGTGCTTCAGAGCTGGCATGAAGAAAGAAGGTGGGTGCAAAGAGACATTTCAAACCTTGCTGCAGAGCAGGTGGGGAGCAGCAGCAGCACTGGCTGGAGAGATGATGATTGTGTGCCACAGAGAGGTTTTTTATTGCAGCTGAAAGCCCCATTTGCCATTTTATCTCCATTTCAATGAGAGCCTGGTGACATTATTCACCCATCTTGTGAGGCTGGTCTTTTAGGGATGGGCCTCCTCAGGGCTTATTTGGTCTCTAAGTGCTTTACAATAGCAATTTCCTCTCTCCATTCCCGCTGGTGTGACTCCTAATCCCACCAGTGCCAATCTCAGCGAGGATCTGCCACCTCCAATCTCATCACTGCCCCAGCTCACTCTTCAGGTGGCGTGGTTGGCTCGGCTGATGCTCACGTAGCTGCGTGCAAGGGCAAGGTCCAGCCTGGGCACAGAACCTCCAGGAGTGGGAGCCTCTCCCCTGAGCCTCAGGGCACAGCTGCTGAGCAGGGTGACTCATGTGTCCCCCACAGCTGACTCGTGTCCCCCAGCAGGGCACATGACTCAGAGCAGAACCCTTTGGCCGTGCTGCTGTGACTGTAGGTGAATGTGGGGCCAGCACAGCTCTGAAGATTGGCCAACACCTTGGGTTGCATTTCTCATGGGCTGGGTTGGGGAGATGGAGAGTTGTAGGTTTGGTGACTACCAGGATGTGCCTTTTCTAAAAGGAAGTATGTCATAGTGCCTAATGCTCTGCAGGAAAAATAATTTCTGTTAACCTACATGCAGCTTCCTGGGGAAGTCTGGGATCTATCCCAGCACTTCTGGTCTCTGCTTGTCCAGTTCTGCCCACTGGGAGAGCGTGGGTGATGCTGATTTACTGTGATCCTTGTCCACTGAGTGTCTGACAAGCCGGGGGCCATCCCACCCAAGGTGCAGGTTGTTGGATGATGCTTTCACACCTTCATTTGTGCTGTTTCCCAACCCACTGGCAGCTAGAAGATGAGGGAGCTAGAAAGGAGCTTGAAAGTTTCCTTCCATGTCAGCAAGTTTACCCAAGGGGTGGAATTGTGGCCCCACTGAACCCAAGGGGAAATATAGTAATTTCTGGTAATTCATAAGATTTTACTGGTGATGAAATGATCTTTCCAATGTTTTGACCATATGTTTTCCTGGAGGAGAAGGGTGTCTTGAAAATTGGCATAAGTCATGGATGAAGCAAAAATGCTGCCTGGTTTAATTTAGGAGGAATGGAGTAAATACAGCAGATGGAAAAATAAATAGAGTTCAGATTAATAAAGACTAAATTGAAGCTGATCTGGTCAGTTCTAGATAGGCTAAAGCCAACTGCCAATGCAGCAAACTGCAGTGCTTGGGGAAGCTGAAATCTGGTTATCAGATCTATTCTTTGAGCTGAAGCATGATTTTTATTGGTTTTTATGGTAAAAGTTATAAAACCTTGGCTCACGCCTCCATCACTGAGTGCAGCTTGATGGGAGATGACTCATTTCAAGTTCCACATCGTCACATTCCTTGAAACTTTTTTATGAGTGCAGTCATGTTGTGTGCTAGGAAAATGCTCCTGTGTCTGGCAAGGAAGATTTTAAAGCACCTTGAGCAACTGCTGTGCAGAAATCAGCTTAGCTGACCAGAGCTCTACCCCGAGCACATGTGCAGGGCTGGGAAAGAAAAGTTCTTGCACAATTGTGTGCACTAAAAGAACACAGCTGTTTGCTTTTGGGTGGTTCTAGATTAATATTAAACAGCATTGAGAAGCCTTGTCTTGGATGGAGCACCCAAATATTTGTACAAAACCTTTGGGAGCGTGCAGCAGTCGGTGGTGGGAGGTGGCAGAGGTGACATCCCCACTCAGTGCTGGTGTCCCAGCCTCTCTCCCTGGCACATTCCTTTGGGGCCAGCCCTTCTAACGGCAATCAGAGCTCCCAGGGTGTGGCAGTGGCCGTGTTTATCCACTGCACAGGGGAAGGAGCTGGGCAGGATCCTGTTCCCAGGCTGGCTGTGACAGCACACCTGGGGTGGGGTCAGCAGGGCTGTGCCACCCTCGCCGTGTCCCACTGACCCACTGCTCAGTGTCTGTGCACAGCCTGCAGAACTTGCTGTTCCCTGGCAAAACTCACTGATAAACAGGAATTTTGGATCCAGACAGGGTTTTGATGTTTTGTTTTTTTTTCCCAATCTTCCTGTGTTGTAAGATGTGATGTGACACGTTTGTGTATTTCTTTCTCTCTCTCTCTTTTTGGTTTTTTTTTTTGTTTTTTTGTTTGTTTCCTCCCTTTTGGAAACTTTTCAAGTGGATAAGGAGTTACAACATACTCTATAGCCTGGTAGAAGGGAGATTTCTCCCTAAAGAAAAAGCCATATAATACAAATACCTGAGCTACGTGGTGACCAGGTCTGCCTGGGACTGCAGGATTTAAATTGTGTCAGGGGAGTTTTGGGTTGAATATTAGGAAAAGGTTCTTCCCCCAGAGGGTGCTGGGGCACTGAACAGGCTCCCCAGGGAATGGTTGTGGAAATTGCCTGTAGGATCTTTAAACTGCTTTGTTTTTACAGCCAAAATTGAATTCTGCTTTCAGGAAGGACTGAGACTGCCCTACACAAGAGCCCCACACCTTCAGGCTTGTGAACTGAGATGGGATCCAGGTTCTATCAGCACTAATGAGAGCAGGGAAGGGACAAAACTTGAGTCTTGTGAAAAATCCAGTTCCCAGATTTCCTAGAAAACAGCTCACTCAGAATCCCCTCCTATCCCAATTGCATTTTTGGTATCAATAATTCACTTTAATAAGAACCATTTAAGTTAGGATGAGGAGAGAGAGAAAGCTTTGGCTGAACAAAAGAAACCCTTTTACATCCTAAACACGTCTATGATCAGGATCCAAGATTTTTACAGGAGAATTCACTGCTTTGTTCTTGTGTTGGAGTTGTGCCAGGAGGATGTTTTGGGGATGTTCTGGCTGTTCCCCTGACTTTCTGTGTTGCTCAGGAGGTTCGATTTCTATTGTCTTGCACAATGCTACCAGACAGGTTTTTGGTCACTGCAGCATCAGTGCCTGAGCAGAACACCAGGTACTCAAACACCCAGAGAAAACAGAGGGATTCTATTTTTAGCATCTCCCTGAGATCATGTTTAACCTCGAATAAATCAGCAGGGTGTGATTTCTCAAGTGAGCCAGGTCATCTCACATGGAGCTGAGTGCCTGAAAACCTGGAAGCCTTTTGAAATGCCAGCACTGCATGTCAGGATTCAGTTTTCTGGTGGGAAAAAAAATAAAAAAAAGAGGTTAATATTTAACCTCTCATCCCCTTCAAAGTCATCTATGAACTTGTTTAGTTTTATGCAGAAGTAAAAAGAATTGTTGTACCACTTACTGCTGCAACAGTAAGGAGGAGGGAGGGTTTGAGGCTTTATTTATTATTGTGAAATTGGACAGGTTTATAGGATGGTTTTATTAGTGCTTCACAGGGCCTCTATCTTGTTTCATACCTTTTGTTTGCACATTTCTCTTGCCAGCTTTCAGAAGGCTGGGACTGCAGTTTATTGCAAAGAAGGATGGAAAAGATAAAGGATCTTCTCCACCTTCAGCAGTCATAAATCAGCCCACAAGCCCATGAAAGGATTAAATGTACGTGTAGCATTGGGATTTATTTGTGAATAAAACACACCACACCTACAAAATCCGAGGTAGCTCAGGGAAAAAAGATTATTTGTGGATATAAATTAATCAGGCAGCAGGAGGAGTAAATCTGTTGGTGAAGACAGAAACTGTGAGCACTGGTGTGTGCAGCATCAGGGGCCTCCCTCCTCCTGCTCTCTCCATTTATCACCACAGTCCCAACCCCACCTGCATTAACTGAGGCTGGACTTAGTGGAATAATGATGGAAACAGTGATTCCTGTGTAGGCAAAGCCTGAACCTCCACAGCTGCTGTGGAAAGTTACAGGTTTGCTGCTCTCCCAGTACCTGTGCCCCATTTACTGTGGTCCCTGGAGGTTCCTCATCCCTGCATGGCAAAGACAAGGGCAGAGGATTTGGGAAGCAGGGGCTGGTTGCAATCCCACAAACACAGCCCTGCTTGCCAGGAGCTCCAGGCAGAGTGTCCAGCCTTGCTCTGAGTGACAAAACCCTGGTGAGGGCTCCCCTGCATCGCACACTGAGTGTGTTTGTTTTCCCAAGCCAGGACAATTCCCTGGAGGGAGGCACGAGCATTATCCTGCCCTCTCTCCCCTTTTTCCCTGTGGGAAGCCCACCCTGTCCCTGTCCAGCACCATCCTGGGACTCACTGATGTCCCTTCTTGCAGGGCTGGGTGGCTCTTGGTGATGTTTTCTGGCTTTGGGTGGCTCTTGGTGATGTTTTCGGCTTTGGGTGGTTTTTTGTGATGTTTTTGGCTTTGAGAATATACACAGAACAGGATTAGAGGGGGAAAAAAACAGCCAGCAAAGATTTTGCCACTTCTGGAAACAGCCTGGGAGACAGAGGGATCCAGCACTGGGTTTTTAGTCCTTCCTGCAGGTTTATTTTGAGTTTTATTGACAGCAAAGCCAAGATCACCCCTGAGCCCAGCACGTCCCTTCAGCACTCCCACTGCCTCACCAAGAGTGACCTGTTCCTTCCCTTTCACAAACACAATAAATACAGCCATATAATCACTGCACAGTAATAGATTAATTTTTGTGGCAGGTGAAACATTAACTCCCTTTGTATCTAATTCCATCACATCTTGGGCTGCTCTCAGCGATAACACCCAAATCACCTTGAGAAAGTTGCTCTGTGCCATCCACTCACACTGGAAATTGAGCTTATCAGAGCATGAGGGAAGCACTGAAGTATGTGCCATAAAAAGACTCAGGGGGAAAAACAGGCTGAGGCTTCTTAAAGGAGTCTGTCATGGGGGCCAGGTCTGCCTGGGAGTGTAGGATTTACATAAAATCAGATGTGCAACTCGACTGGAAAGGCAAAACTTGTTCCTTTTTTTTGTAAGTAGGCACCCTGAGAGCATGTGGGGGAGCATCTGATATAAATCCAGGTGTAGAAGCTTGGATGGGGATTTTACAAAATAGCCAGTGGTGACACAGACTGGGCCAGGCTGGTTCCTCCTGGCTGCTGGATGCTGCCACTCACCTTTCTGGAGGAGCAATAAACCCATCAAGTGTCAAGATCATGGTTCCACCTTCACTTCAGGCTGACCCTCCCCTCATGCTGCTGTCTAAGAGGGTGAGCAGAGCCTCCCAAAAACTGTGGGTTTTTTCTCTAGAATTGATGCTAAATTGTAGTGTCCACAGCCTGAGAATGCTCCAGGAATGTGTTTGTGTGTGGCACCACACAGCCCCTTGCAGGCAAGGCTGGCTCTGAGGTTCAAAGCCAGATCCCCACAAGCTGATCCTGAGTGACAGCAAGGCTGAGCCCCAGATCTTGGGAAATAAACACTGCACTCCTGTCGATAAGGGGAGGCATTGATTTCTGTCACTGCTGCTTGTTTTCTGCCCTTTCACTTTGTTGGCCCCTCATCAGAGGCTGGTTAGGAAAACAGAGCAGTGGTTGGACATGGGCTGGCAGAAAAAAAAACCACTTTCCCTCAAATTGTGCAAAGCAGTGGCCACGTTTTTCCTTTGTATGGATTCCCAGGAATGAGTCCTGGTGCTCTAAAACAAGACCCAGCATCATTCAAAAGAATGATGGCAAAATAATTCTGCTGATTCTGCAGGAAGGGAAGTAAAAATGCTGGAAAAATCTTTTCCAGTGGCACTTTTGAGACAAGCCCACAGTGCTGTACACCCGAGGGGTTAAAGCCCAGAGTGAGTCGTGCCCTGGCTGCTCTGTTTGAGTCATTCCCCCCAAATAAAGCAAAAGGAGTCTGGGATGCTGGATGAAGGAGGAGGGATGTGCAGCACTGTCAGCACATGCTAAATCTTCCTGCTCCCTCCCTTTGAGGACATGGCAAGTGCCTTTCCCAGCTCTTTGTAGCCAAGATCTGTGAGCTGCCAGGAAAACACTGAGTGTGTTCAGGCTGCTTCCCCCAGCCCTGAGCTGCTGGACAGAGGCAAGAGGGCTTGGGGGGAAACCAACACTGAAACCAGGCTGGGTTAAGTCTAAAATCTCCTTTATTTTTTTTTTCCTGCTGCTGTTTCACTCGATGGTTGCAGTGGAGGTGAGTCAGCTCTTAGAGACTGTGTTGCAAAAATAAGCTGCTGAGGTGCAATCCATGCCTTCTGTTCCCTGTGCAGGGCTGATGGAGCATGAGGCTGGGAAAATTATGGTTTAAAGGGTGGAATGGCCTCAAAAATCAGTGAGTTTTATTCCAATTCACCATGGCACGTCCATCAAAAGGTCTGGTGACAAACCCTGGCTCAGTGTTGTCTTTATCTGTTATTGCTGTCGGGGTTTCAGGCTTTGTGATGGGCAGCACTGAGGGAATGGCTTCAAGGGAGAATCAGTGGATTTAAATTTCCTTTTCTTTGAGCTGCCTCCATGGAGTGACTCTTTCTGTGTCCCCTGATCAGTGATATCCCCTGGGATCACCCTGCAGGGGCAGGGGACACTCCAAGGCTGCTCTGAGGGGGGACCAGGGGATGGGGAGCAGCCCCAGGAGCATCCTGCTGTGCCAGGAGCTCAGCACAGGAGCCCTCAGTGCAGCCATGGCAGAGGGGATCCCAAAGGCTCCAGTAGTGTGGGTGCATTGCCAGGTGGAGAGAGGTGACACCAAACCCCAAATTCTCTCTGAGCTGCCTTGAATCCAGTGGGACCAGCAAACATCCCATGGGTGTTGCTCTGACCCCCAAACAGCCTCATCTCCCTCTTGTGCTTGGTCTTCTCCCTCTCAAGTGACCTTTTTCCCTCCCCAGAGCCTGTTTATTCCAACTTCCAGCAACAGTGGAGGGTCTTGCAGGAGCAAAGCCCCATCCACTCCTGTTTAGGGACCACAAGGAGCAGCAGCCACTGGCTGGGGGGGAATTTCTCACTGACACAAGCACTGGGAATTTCTCACTGGCACAATCACTGGGATGTTCTCCCTGACACAAGCACTGGGATTTTCTCACTGGCACCAACACTGTGATTTTCTCACTGACACAAGCACTGGGATGTTCCCACACACAATTACTGTGATTTTCTCACTGACACAAGCACTGGGATGTTCTCACTGACACAATTACTGTGATTTTCTCACTGACACAAGCACTGGGATGTTCTCACTGACACAAGCCCTGTGATTTTCTCCCTGACAGCAGCCCTGGCAGTCTCTCACTGACACCAGCCCCTCTCCCTCTCGTTCCAGCCGTGCAGAACGAGCGTGACAGGATCAGCATCCGCAGGAGCAGCTACGAGGACAATGGCTCTCTCTCCATCAACATCCTCACCCAGGCTGAGGCCATGGCACAGCAGGTAGGACACCTGGGGACAGCCCCTCCAAACGGGTCCATGGCCCTCAGCAATTCCAGCCCGATAAACCATCCAGGGCTGGATGCTTTTTCTGCCCTTGGGTGGCTCCTGCCAAAATCCACCAGGAAGAAAATGCAAAACATCCAAAAGCAGGCAGGAAAAATGCATCCCCAGGGCAATACATGCTGCAGGGAGCAGATGCAGCCTTTGGTGGGAGATAGAAAGCTGAAATTCCAAGGGCTAAATTGTTGCTGCACCCCTAAAATCTCACTGCATTCACACAGCATTTTATCCTTCCTTGCTGCACTCTCTGTCCTGCTTTGAACACAATATTCCAGTCATGGTTGATTGTATCTTTCCTCATAATTTCTTTATCAGGATAACAATTTTAGGGCAGAAAAATAATGTGAATAAATCTGCTGGGCTTCAGCTGACGCTGATTGCTTTTCTATTTCATGCTCCACCATTAATTTCACCCTGAGCGTCCTTTAAATTCTTATGCAAATACCCTTTCTGCACTGAAACACACGGCCCAGATGTTGCACATTACATGCAGCAGTGAGTCCACTTCCTTTTCAAAAATTATGGTTTTTAACCCTCTCCCTGCCATGCGGCCCTTTAGAGATCAAAAAGGGGTGTTTTGTGTCCCTGACAGCAGCTTGGGGGAGAAAATCTGGATCCATTCCGTGCACCTGGCTGGCTGGAGGGATTGGTGGGAAGCCGAGACACAGAGCTGCTAGGAATGGGAATGTTGATTTTGTCCTGAGCCAGCCTGGAGGAGGGCTGGGTGTGTGTTGGGACTGAGCACCACCTCGTGGAAGCTGCTCCATGGGCTGTGAGCTGGACACAGCTGAGTCCAAACACAATGGGAACAATTCTCAGGGCCCTGGTGGGATGGAGCCCTTGCTGTGGAGGGTGATAAAGCAGCGTGGATCTGCTCCAAACACAGCTGGGTGGTTTCTCTTTCAGTATTTATCCCTGAGCCCCGTGCACAGCACAGACATTTCCATGAAGAAGATTGCCACCATCAACGATGT
The DNA here is from genome assembly GCA_034336665.1 of Luscinia megarhynchos. Classification (NCBI taxonomy): domain Eukaryota; kingdom Metazoa; phylum Chordata; class Aves; order Passeriformes; family Muscicapidae; genus Luscinia; species Luscinia megarhynchos. The sequence continues at coordinate 3,056,889 of CM067574.1, read as the reverse complement.
GTGTGAATCCATGAAACAGCAGCTCCTGGTGCTGGTGGAATGGGCAAAATACATCCCAGCCTTTTGTGAGCTCCCCCTCGACGACCAGGTAAAATAAAAGGCTCTTCCCCATAAATCCACTGCCTTTGAAAGGAATTCCCAGGCATTAACATACAGATCACCCTCTGTATGGGCTATAAATAACAGGAGAGAAAGAGGGCACCAATTAAAAATAATTTCAGTAGCCAAAGTCCCTCAAAATACAGAGTTGGTCACTCCAACATGCAAAAGATCCAGTCAAAAAATGTCTGATTGGTGTCAGACTGCTGCAGTTCTGAATTACAAGACAATTCTGATTTTGCCTTTACTGGTACCTAATAATTAAATATAGAATCTGTTATTTCCTAAGAACTCAAATTACCCAAGGCCCTCTTTGCTCTTTTAGTTAAAACAGCTTCTCATTTAGTTTGCCACGAATGCAGCACTCCTCAAAGTGAACATACTCTGATATTTTCTAGCCCTGAACAGAACTTTATCTGCAGATCTAAGCAAGCACCAAATGGGGATTAATTAAACAGCAACAGCTCAGAGCTGTTCTTTGCTCCATTCTCTGCTTTTCCAATATAATCTCACTTTTTTCCTGCTGTGCCACCTCCAGGTTGCCTTGCTCAGAGCCCACGCAGGGGAACATCTGCTCCTCGGGGTAGCCAAGAGGTCCATACCATACACTGATTTCCTGCTATTAGGTAAAGTAGTGAAACCACTCCTGCTTTTATAATTCACCCTTCCCAAGTCATTCCCAACCATTGTACATCTTTGAAACTCCCTCTGCACTCCTGGGCGTGGGCTGCACATCTGGGTGGAGACACAGTGCTGGAGAGGGGAGTAAAAAAGAGCAAGTAAATCCATTTTTATATCTATTTTTATAACTGTTCCCTCACTGCTTTGAAATTGTGGATGAGAAAAACCCCAGTATTTAAGTGGCATCTCAAACTGGGTTGTCTTGGTTTTTGTCACCTGAAATTGCCAAGGCCCAAAGCAATGAGGTATTTGGGTATAGATGCTTAAAATCTTAGCAGAAATGTCTGTTAAAAATTACAGTGCAAATGGGTGTTTCCTTTTCATGTAGCTCTCTGCCACCACTGGTGGGATTGTTGTTGGAAAAATGAGAATACTGACCCTGAAAGGCTCACATTAAAGAAAAGAGAGAGGGATAACTTTGTGTAAGAAAAGAAAACCAAAAATAAAGATGCAGCTCTGCTTGCAAACAGATGCTCAATGTAACACGGGGCAAAGCAGAGCAGGCTGTGTGCACAGAGTGGGTGCACTGACGTGCAACTGAGATAAATCAGGAGCAGGGAATGAGATCCAGGGCTCGCTTCTCACTCATGGATCAGGTTATAAACCTGCCAACTGGAAATTGCTGCAAATGGCACTGGGACTATGGGGCAACACTCCCCGGGGTAACTGCAGGGTGAGACCAGAGCTAGAGCCAAAAGCTGATGGGCAATCTCTGCCTTCCCAGGGAACGATTTCATCATCCCCATGCACTGCCCAGAGCTGGAAATCGCTCGTGTGGCCACCAGAATCCTGGACGAGCTGGTGAAGCCCCTGCGGGACATCCAGATCGATGACAACGAGTACGCCTGCCTCAAAGCCATCATCTTCTTTGACCCAGGTGAGACTTCTCTGGCTGCCAAGCAGAGCAGCTGGGACTCTACAAAAAGCCAGGAGAACCCCTTTGTCCTGGTTTGAAGGACAGGTGTCTGCCAATAAAGGCAGAAGCTTCTCTTTGAAATGGAGGATGTAAACCCCCCTTCCTCCTAATTATTATTATAATTTTGAAATTAAGGGGCTCTCAGGCAAAGATTGGGGAATTAGGAATAACAGTTCTTTACTAGGAAAATTAAAATAGAAATGCAGTATTGCAAAGAACTATCCCAAAAGCACTGCCAGAGTCAGAATCCAAGCTGACACCCGTCAGGCACTCAGGGTGTTGGCAGCAGTCCCATTCAATGGTGGCTGCATCCTCCTGCAGTGGCAGATGTGGTTCAGCTGGAGCAGTGCTCCTGTAGAAGGTGCAGTTTTCCTCTGAAGCTCCAGGGATGATGTGGAAAGGTCTGGCTTTCCTCTGGAATCCAGTGGAAAGATGGATAACTTGTTGTCCAAAATCTCAGTTTTTATCTGGGTAGGAAAAACTTGGCTCCTCCCCCTGGGTGGAGCATCTCCCAGTGGGATGATGGAATTTTATCAGTCATGCCCTGGGACTCAATGGCCATGAACAGGAGATATCTCCTGGAGGGAGGATGGGCTGTGGGAAGATAAAGATGATTGCCCCAGCTGGTTTAAAGCTGGCCCATTAGCAGAGAATATGTGCCAGGAGATAAGGGTCACTGCCCCACCCGGATTTAACAGATGGTGATAGAATTCACATTTCTGGCCACATCAACTCAACACACCCTTGGAAGCAGCTCTGCATCTCAGCCTGGCCGTGCTGTAATGAGCAATGCTCAGCAGTTTGAGGTCAGAAGTGACCTGTTAACTGTTTTACTCTTCTGCAAGTGTGAGCTCCAGCTAGGCTGATGTGCAAGGCTCTGCAGGAGCTGGGCTGCTTCAGGAGCTTGGCTTTGGGGAAGCCCATCATCCTGAAATGCAGAAGATTATCATTAAGGACATGCATGCCTGTATTAATTATGGATGAGCAAAGTGAGCCAGACAAGCAGCAATGTGGAGCATCCAGAGAGCACCATCAAAAACCACAGGGAGCTGGGCTGCTCAGAGTGCCCAGAAATATCAGGGATCTGCTAATGGATCTTGCTGGAAGCCAGCAGCAACCCAGGACAGGCTGATCCACAGGATGGAGAACAGGGAAACACAGAGAAAAACCAATTTGTTTTGAAGCTTTGCTGTGTTTCATTCCAGGAGCACAAGGGTTTTGCCTCACCCAGGTTCCAGTGGATATCTCCCTGGAGCTCAGGGAGGAGATGGGAGAACAACCCCAAGTCCAGACAATGCCCTTTGTCTTTTAGCGTGGATAAATCAGACTATCATCCATTAATTATTGGGGTTTTTTCTGTATTCACTGGTTCAAAATCAAGATCTAGGAGTTTCAGGGACATCATGAACTTTGGCTCACCAAAGGCTGCTGTGAGATGAGGAAGGATCACATCAAATGATTCTTTTCATCGAATTGATTTAGACAAATTACCTTCTGAGCTGATCAGTGTCTCAGTGCAGCCTCAGATCAATGTGACAATGAGGTGCTGAGGTTTCAGCTGGAAGGAACAAGTGTGAAGTTCATCCCTGCTAACGAGCAGGAATGTCCTCAGAGCTCCGTGCTGGCACACAACCATTTGTTAACCACTGTATCTAATCTCTTGGCACTACAATCCCGAAAATGTGGTGCCTGTGGATTCTTTGCAGACAGTGAAGGAAATGGTGCAGTGATCCAGAAATCTCAGGTTTAGATAACAGCAGAGGCAGGAGTGGGAGGCTGTAAATGCCAGCACTTCACCCGACCCAGGGACAAATTTATTTGCTTAAGCCAAGCTGGACCAGTGATCCTTGAAAAAAGGATTGACCACAGGTCAAAAACTGGAGAGCAAGACAGGAACCTGATGCTGCAGTGAGTGTAATCACAACATGCAGGCACTAAAACCACCTGCATTTAGTGGTGGCAGTTGTGACTCAAAGTCTTCAGGGGAAAATTCCAGGCTGTTTCCTTGGGAGGATAAATATTTTAACTTCTAAATTTTTCCCCTTTTCTAATGGCAGTAGGCAGACACATCCATGTGAAGCAAGCTTCTATTTCTTACTGTTTTCCATCAAACTCTCCTCAAATTCCTGTTTCTCCTCCAATTACTGTTCCCCCTCACTGTGTGCCTGTTCCATGTGAGATGTGAAGCAGTGGCAGCCCAACCTGCTAGCTGCCCTTGGAGAGCATCACTGCCATCTCTCCCTTTTCCATGCACACAGCCTGCCTGACAGAGCAACATTTCCCTGCACGGAGGCTGCAGTGTCCTGGTTTGAAGGACAGGTGTCTGCCAATAAAGGCAGAAGCTTCTCTTTGAAATGGAGAATGTAAACCCCCCCGCCTCCTAATTATTATTATAATTTTGAAATTAAGAGGCTCTCAGGCAAAGATATGGGAATTAGGAATAACAGTTCTTTACTAGGAAAGTTAAAATAGAAACACAGTATTACAAAGAACAATTCCAAAACACTGCCAGAGTCAGAATCCAAGCTGACACCCGTCAGTCAGTCAGGGTGTTGGCAGCAGTCCCATTCAATGGTGGCTGCATCCTTCTGCAGTGGCAGATGTGGTTCAGCTGGAGCAGTGCTCCTGTAGAAGGTGCAGTTTTCCTCTGAAGGAAAGTTTTCCTCTGATGTGGAAAGGTCTGGTTTTCCTCTGGAATCCAGTGGAAAGAAGGTAACTTGATGTCCAAAATCTCGTTTTTTCTCTAGGTAGGAAAGGCTTGGGTCCTCCCCCTGCCTGGAGCATCTCCCAGTGGGATGATGTAATTTTATCAGTCATGCACTGGGACTCAATGGCCATGAACAGGAGATATCTCCTGGAGGCAGGATGGGCTGTGGGAAAGATAAAGATGATTGCCCCAGCTGGTTTTTAACAATGGCCCATTATCAAGAGATATTCCCACAGAGATAAGGATCACTGCCACACCCAGTTTTTAACAATGGCCCATTGACAGGAGATATTCCCACAGAGATAAGGATCACTGCCACACCCAGTTTTTAACAATGGCCCATTATCAGGAGATATTCCCACAGAGATAAGGATCACTGCCACACCCGGTTTTTAACAATGGCCCATTGACAGGAGATATCTCCTGGAGGGAGGATGGGCTGTAGGAAAGATAAAGATGATTGTCCCAGCTGGTTTAAAGATGGCCCATTAGCAGATAATATGTGCCAGGAGATAAGGGTCACTGCCCCACCCGGATTTAACAGATGGTGATAGAATCCACATTTCTGGCCACATCAACCCCACACAAGCAGTTAACCCCATTTTCCCTTCTTCCAGACTGCAAAGGGCTGAGTGAGCCTGGCAAGGTGAAGAACATGCGCTTCCAGGTGCAGGTGAACCTGGAGGATTACATCAACGACCGCCAGTACGACTCGCGCGGCCGCTTCAGCGACATCCTGCTGCTGCTGCCGCCCCTGCAGAGCATCACCTGGCAGATGATCGAGCAGGTGCAGTTTGTCAAGCTCTTTGGGGTGGCCAGGATCGACAGCTTGCTGCAGGAGATGCTGCTGGGAGGTAAGAACCCCTCCAGAGGAGGGGCGGAAAAGCTGGGTTATCTCAAAGCTGTCATGGGGCTTTGTGTCTGCTGGGGGGTGGGTGGGAGGGAGGATGGAGGGAAAGGGTTTGAAGATGAAAGAGAAAAGGTTTAGTGGGATACTGGAAAAAAAATTCTTCTCTGTGTGGGTGGGGAGGTCCTGGCACAGGTGCCCAGAGCAGCTGTGGCTGCCCCTGGATCCCTGGAAGTGCCCAAGGCCAGGCTTGGAGCAGCCAGGGACAGTGGGAGGTGTCCCTGCCCGTGGCATGGGGTTGAAATGGGATCAGCTTTCAGATCCCTTCCAACCAAGGCCATTTGATGAATTGTAGCTTGAAGGGTCCTTCTCACTCCAGTCCAATCCCAGAGCCATCCCTTCCAGCCCAGCTCTGGAAATCTGGTGAGATTCATAGCACAGGATCCACTCTGTGGTGTGGCACTTGACTAACTGAGGCAGGTTAAGGAAGACAACACATCTTTTGTTAGATTTTTTTTGTACAAAAATTATAACTTTATGGGAAACGTGGGCAAGAGCAGCACTTGGGACACAGCCCAGGCAGGAGTGCAGCTGGAGAGCAGCTGAAAGCCCAGACATCCCAGGGGGCTGAGAACAAAGAGGAAGGAAGCAAAGATGAGCCATTACTCTTCACCCACAGAGGTCTTCCACATCCTCTGGGTGAAAAAGATTCAGCCCAGAGCATCTGGCTTGTCGGGAACTCTGCAAGGAATGATGACTCTCCCCAAATTGCACTTGCAGGAACCACTGCTGATCTCCAGTACCAGTCAGCACCTCCCAACCTCAACCTGGATCCACTGCCAGGACACGTCCTGCAAAGCAACATGACCTCTGTGATCCACGCTGCTCCAGACCGTATGTCCCCCTTTTTATGTTATTTACAGCCCATTTTTACATTATTTACAGCCCATTTTACATTGGTGACAGCACAGCCGAAGAACTGGGCAGCAGACAAAGTTTAGAAAAAAAACAATCATAAAAAATTGATAAAATAAATTTTATTTATTTTAAAAGTTTATTTATTAAAAATTATTATTTAAAAACTTTATTTGTTTATTTTTTAAAAATTAAATTAAGTTTATTGAAGTAAATTTAAGTTTATTTAAGTTATTTAAGTTTATTTATATGAGTTTAAGTGTTACGCTGGGGTCAGAGCTCACAGCCCTCCCTGGCTGACTCCTTTCCATAATTCCAAAGAGAAGTTAGAATTTTTAAAGGTAGCGTGACCCAGGGGGGTTTTGAGATGTTACTAAAACAACATAAGGTTGAAAAAAAGGATGAGAAATCAAGATTAGGTGTTTCTATGGATTTGGCAGCAGTGGGAGATGCCACAGTAGAGGACAGATGGTTATTTAGAATAGGTGGTTATTTATGGCAGGAGTTCCCTGGGGTTGTTGCCACACAACAGGACCTGAGCACAAAACTGTTTTCAAGCACCCTGGGCACTGCTGGGGTGTGGGTTAAGGCATTTATCCCCTGTAGGACACCATGCTGTTAAAAAAAGAAAATACAACAGGAGGTGTAATTTAGCAACCACTGCCATGTAATCACAGTGTCCTGCACTCACAGCCTCCCTCCCTCTGCCTGTTACAGTCATTTACCTCCCCTAGAGGATTTTGCTGTTCCTCAGCTGCATAAATGTTGGCATAATATATTTTAGGTGGCTTTTATTTGGCTTTTAAGCCCCTTTCCAGCAAAGCAGATCAGAGAAATGCTGTGCTCTGTAAATGAGGTAGAGAGGGGCTGCAGGTTGAGCTCCTCTCTGACGAGGAGATGAAGGATTGAAAAGCAGCTGGGGGCATTCCCCAAGTACAAAATAGCAAGAACTGGTCCACGTCTGCCAGCCCCCCCCCGAAACCAGGAAAGGAGAATGTGCCAGGATCCCCCAGGCTCCTGCTCCTGGGTTTGTAGGATGGTTTGCTGATTTCTATTGAGCAGCATCCAAGTCCACGTTAATTCTGTTTCTTTTCTCTCCCACAGCATCTCCTGAGACATCCCTTCCATCTCCTTCTGCCAGCGCAGGCAGTGAAGATTACAAGCTAGGCTCTAGCGCAGGGCCCAGCACCGTAGTGCAGCTGCTGCCTCAGACAGTGATGCCCAAGCAGGAGATTTTATAGGGAGAGGAGAAGGAGCAGCTGGGGAAGCTGAGCTGACAGTGAAACGGCAATTTCTCTTTGCAGAGGCCAAGCACAGCTCGCCCCTGCCCGCAGCCGGAGCCGCTGCCAGCCTTCCCCGCCCGTGAGCTCAGCAAGGGCCAGCCTGCAGAGGAGCCTCGCCATGGGACCCCACAGCACCCTGGCACAGGGACTGGGGTTCATGAACTCCTCAGTAATGCCAGGACTGCCAGCTCTTCGGGTTCTCAGTGTTTGTGACATTGCTCGGTGCTGCCGTGACCCTCTCGCCATCCATCCATCCATCCATCCATCCATCCATCCATCCATCCATCCATCCATCCATCCATCCATCCATCCATCCATCCATCCATCCATCCATCCATCCATCCATCCATCCATCCATCCATCCATCCATCCCAGTGCCTTGCACACCTCCTGTTAACCCCTCATGCACACAGTCTGGCCTGAATTGGCATGATAAAGGTCTATTCCCATCACAAATTTCATTAATTACACTCCCAGTTCTCCTGTTAAGCTTTAGGAAAAATATCATCATATTCCACCCAGAGGGGCCTTATCCCAACATTTAATGCTGTCCAGGTTTTTTTTTTTATGAGCAGAAACACCAACATTTTGCAATTTTTCATGATTTCCAGTCTATCCAGAGTCCATTTGTGAGCCAGTGGATGGACTCTGCCCTGTGAGCACATCTAACACCAGACAGCAGCAAAGATCTCTGCCTCTCACCGTGGCTGCTGCTCTGCTAAATCCCAAAATCAAGGCTGACTTATCCCAACCCCTGCTTTGTATCTTCTGCAAACTTTTACTGCAAACATTTTTGGAAGAAGCAAAATACCTTTTCCCAGTACACAGACATGATTTTTCTGGTTTTTTATTTCTCTGTAATGTCTGCAATGTGGCTCTAAATTAGCCAAAAAAGGAACAGGTAGGTCTGTGAACCACTTTTTATAAAAAGTTTGTATTTAAAACAAGGTGCTTCTGCCTTAATGTAAAATTTAATCATTTTACATTAAAAATGTAAAATGGTTGAATTAAATAAGCCCAGTGGTGGGATTATTAATTAATTAAATTAAATAAGTGCAGTAGTGCCTACACAGCCTCGAGAGTTCCCAAAGTGCTGTTGTGCTATGGAGTTGATTTGAATGAATGGGACTTTATTAAACAGCAAATCATCAGATTTCCACAAAACTTGAGCTCATTTGTGCTCCAACAAAACACATGAAAGAGCCACTGAGGGATCAGCAGTGGCACTGGGACACGATGGAGAATTCCTGGTTCTGCCCCTCTGCACAAATTGCCACCCCAGCCCTCCCTGCTGAGGGCAGACCCAGAGGGGCTTTGGGAGCAGCTGGAGATGCTCAGCTGGAGGAAACACAAGCCAGGCACTGACAGGGGACTTGGGAAGAGCAGCCCAGCTTCCAGCAGCAGGGGAATCTCAGCCTTGCCATTCTGCAGCACCAGGGAGAGCTGAAAACCAGCAGAGAGAGGCTCCAATTTCACCTGGATCAGAATGTTTTCTTTTTCTCCTGCCTCTGATGAATTTGATCTGGCATTTTATGCTGATAACCCTGGTTTGAAACAGCTCTATCTGGAAAGCAGGTTCCACTGCAGGCATTCCTGCTGCATGACAGATGCAATTGTTCTGAGCCAGCACTGCTTCCAGTGCCTCCAGCAGCTCCATTCCATTCCTCTTCCAGACATTAAATGTACATTTATGCTCATTAATGGTAAGAAAATAAATCTGTGGGGGAAATAAATTACATATTCTCGTATTTCATGTGGACAGTTTGCCTTTTTTCTCGAATTCAAAGTTTCCAAGGTTCTCCACTGATTTCTTCAATACAGATAACTATTTTTCATTAAAAATAATCACCTCTGGCTGCAAAGCCTGGCTTTCACTGGATACTGATGGAATTCACAAACTAAGAAGAAAATAAAGTTGTCCATGCACCAGTGGATATCAGACTCAGCCCCCAGTGTTCAGTTGGTCTGGTGAAGGTTTGCAGCAAGAATAATTTACTGTATAAAGGCACAAAATAGAGAGTTTTGCTGTGAATCTTTCTGGCTTCCCTATCTCAAACCCCACTCTAAATTAAACCAATATTTTTATGCAAACATACCTTGGAAGTGACTATTTTATTGAAATCATGATTTTGTTAAAAAAGATGCTCAAAGCCATAATTTAACATTTCCCTAGTCAGGTGCTAGCTGCTTTTCAGAATGGGGCACCTCAGGCAAGAAAATCTTCAGTATTTCTGAGTTATCCCTTTCCTTACCAATTCTAATATTTGGCATCTTTAACACTGAACCTGGGTCCAATATTAACCTTATGCTGCACTATATTACAAGGAGAAATTGCAGAAATATTTTGGAGGTGGAAAGTTTCACTTCTGTTATTAAAAAACAGCCTGTGCTTGCTTTGATGCCTGCTGGAAAATTTCCAGGGCTCTGGCTGGGGATGACAAGAGTGAAGTGCAGGACAGGAGCAGATGTGCTACTGGAATATAGACAGGAAAAAAAATTAAAATATATTTAGAACACAAAAAACCCTAAGTGAAAGCAGCAGAATAAAAAATTAACAATCTCATCAATGAAGAAGCACCAACCACATTATGAGTCGACCTGTAACCCTGTTCAGAAAAAAAAAAATGCTGGTGCACTTCATTTTAGTGTTATTAACAGATTCCAGAAACATTTTACAGACCAATTTCTGTATTTCAAAACCCCTTAAGACACTTTCTTTCTCCAACAGTATTGGACTAGGAGCCAACAGAGAGAAGCAGAAAATTATAGAAATTTAACATTCCTGCACAGGTCAGGCATAAAGAAATCCATAAATGAATTCTTGTTAAGGCCAAGACTTCAGAAAGGATTCCTGGAAAAACACTGCCATTACTCGTAGAAATTCAACAAGAAAATAAAAAGGAGATAAATTGTCAGGATCCATCTGCAGGGACATCTGTTCCCTTCAGAAAATAAACAAACTCTTCCCTAAAATGCACATAAACACAGCCTAGCCTGGCTGCTGTGGCACACAAACAATCAAATCATTAACCTGCCCCAAAGTACCAGCAGCACTGCCACAAAGTCTGTGCTCATGGATTTGGCTCTTTTCTCCATAGAAACATCAGTTGAGTATGATACAGACCCAGAAAATATCTCAGTGTTTTTCAGAATTCTTGCAAAGGGGAAATGAACAGCTTTGAGTCTCTCCATCCTCTCCTGCCATTTGTTCCTCCTCCCCCTTGTTTGGGTGGACACTCCCACCCTGCTGCTCTCCAGGCTCAGAACTGTCTTTGCTCCTGAAGCTGCAGAAACAGGAAAAATCCAACATTTGCACAGAAAAGCTGGAGACTCAAACCTGAATTTATCCCAAATTCCTTGGAAGTGCAAAGGCTGGAATACTGAGGGCAGTTTTCACATTGGAAGGGAACAAGAGCAGCTTCAAGGTCCCTTCCCATGGAAATCATTCCATGGTTCTACAATAAAATAAACAGCTAACACCAGAGGATGAAGAAAAGGGAATGCCCAAGAAGGGCTAAAAGAGTGAAGCTTAAAATTCTTAATAAGCAGAAGAGTCTCTTTAATTTGGAGCAGTAGCACCTGTTAATTAATATAAATACAAATTAATTACAAACCAAAGGATTCAAGACTATTTCCCTGAAGCTGCTTCAACCCAAATATATGTGAAAAAAACCTGACATATAGACAAGTTAATCAACTAAGACTTTTAATTCATTAGTTTATTCTTTTTTTACATTAAAAAAAAAATTACAACATAAGGATTTGAAAAGCCAAGTAAACCAGATTTCACACGCACACATTTGCCAAGTCACAGGGTTCAACCACCTGGAGTGTTATTTTCTGATTTTCTCAGTGAACAGTATACACAATAAGAGCCTCAGGACAAAGCCAGACAATTTTTTTCCCCCAATTTTTAAGGTGTGCAACTGAATGTGCACAGAATTCTGTGGAACTTCCAGCTTCCCTCTTAATTTTGTTCATTGGATTGCAATTCCAGTGGATTTCCACCTAGGAAGTGTCCAGCATTCACCACCACCACCCTCCCCTCAGCAAAGTGAAAACATCCCAAAGTATTGCACAGTTTTGTTCACAGGGCCACAGACAAGAAATGGATCCCTCAGTACCTTCAGGCAGCCCATGGAACAGAAACTGATGGAGCTGGGATCAGGATGCCAGCAGAGATGGAGAAGCAGGGCTCTGAGAAAGGAAACAGCTCCTGCAGTGCACAAAGGATGGAATGCAGGCTCTGAGCTGCTCGAGGTGGGACAGGTCACCAGTGCCACTGGCTGAGCAAAAGCTACAACAGGACAATTTTAAGGCAAGTCCCAAAACAGGGAGCTATTTACTTTCTAGGCACGATTTCAAGCTATGCATCAAGGCTCCTGCTTTATCCTTTATATGGTCAGTAATTTATAGGTTAAGAATAATACAAAAAATAGTCTAAATGTCAATTTTAAAGAATCAAGTTTTAGCTGGATTTTTATTACCTTGCAGCTTGCATTTCATTACTTGCAGATTTATGAACATTTTTTAGCACTACTGTTGTTTGTCAGGCCCATATAAAGCAGTTCTAGACCTATATTGCTCTCATTTCTTCAAAGTAGTTTTGGTTGGAAATGGTTAAATTCAAAGTAACTTGTTCTATTGCAGATATTTCTACATTTAAGATGTGCTATACTTGAGAAAGGAGGGAAGTTGCCTCTTTCTCTGCTTTGTTCAAGGGATCATTAACAGCTTTCCCTCTATGAAAAGTCTGTACAGTAAAAAAGGGACAGAGCAAGACCCTACAAGGACAAAGTGTTTGCAGTGAATTACCCCCAACTTGTCCACTCACTGTCACCTCACACAGCAGGACACTGGTCCCACTCACCCCTGCACAGTCCACACTTGAGTTCCTCTGCAGTGAATGCTTGAGGAGCTGGAAATGCACATCCCAGGGCAGGATGTGGCCCCCAATTTATCCTTTCCCTCAATGCCAGATGGGATGGACACTGCCAAACACAGGCCATGCTTTGGGGAGCCTGGGAAGACACTGGGCATGGTGTGACAGTGCCTCTGTGCTGGGCACCAGTCCTTGGCATCACCTGCAATGTGTGGGGAATGTGTGGGGCACAGAGGGACAAGCTGAAAGAGAAAGGAGAACTGAACAAAGCACAATTCCCTGAAATCTGGACTGAGAAGGCTGTGTCTCACTGGAGATCAACTTCCACCAGAATGCTCCTCCTAATGATTGACAACTGCATCCAAGGACTTATAAAAACACACAGGCAATTCCCCAGACATTTATCAAATAAAAAGGGTTTAACAAAAAAAAAAAAAAAGGGATGTAATCTCAGAAAATAAATTACAGTAGCATGACAACATTTGGCTTCTTTAGTGTGACCACGTGCTTTTCCTCTGGTATCCTGCTCTGATCATGGCAGATCCAGTTCCTGTCTCGGAATTAATGAGATGTCTGTGACAACAAACGTAGAAAACTCTGCTTGCTACAAGCAAATGTCTGATATCAGTTTCACCTGGTCACAGATAATATGCAGACAGCCTTCTCTGGCCCCAAAATAAATATTATATAGGATTCTGTCTTGGGGTGACTTTATGATGCTTGTATCCCCAAATCGTCTGTTCTGCTCTGTTGGTGTTGAATCTTGAGTTCTGCAACTTTAACAGATTCTTGCAAGTTCCAGCACAGTTAGACTCAAACAGAAAACTCAGGTCCTCCTTTCTTGCCTCGCAGCAGAAGTCTCCTGATCCGAAATCCTGCAAAAGGGTTGATCCACAGGAGGGAGGGCTGGCCCCCAAAAACTGATTTCATCCCTTCCCAGCGCAGCCTGCGCTCCCACGTTGGCTTTTCACTCTTCAGTCTCTCAATCTCCTGGAAATAAACACAGCCAGGGATGCACTGCTAAGTCCAAGGTTTAGTTTAATCTAATGGAGGCTATAAAAACTGGGTTTGCATTTTTTTATTGTGTTGGTTCATTGTGTTGTTCCTCAGCTGATTAGTTTCTTACTGTTATTTCTTAATTATTAAGGAAGAAGTTAGAAACTGTTTTAGCCCTGTGGATACAGGGCAGAAGATTTAGAATATAAAATATGTACAACAAGGTTGATCTACCTCTATCCCTTTCCCCCTCAAGCTAAAAGACAAAAATCCCAGAAAAAGCTGATGGATCCACATGCAATATCTTGCACTACAAGCTGTTCACTTAATTAATGAAAGCAGACAATAAGGCTCCTGCTCCACAATTACTGGAGGCAGGATTACTCTCCCAAATGCATTATTTTGATGGTCATTTCTTGTTCTTCCCACTAATGAAGGCTCAATATTTACCAGTTGTTTTGCATTTACTCCTCAGTACAGAAATACACTTTTAAACATGAGAAAATATTGAACAGTCACAGGATTCAATTTCCTTGTTTCCAGGCAATTATTCTCTCAAGATGTGACACTGCAGATCTAAGCACAAGGGAGCCAATGGTCCAAACTCTGTTTTATCCTCTGATAAAAAGTATCAAAGTGAGGTGAGAGACAGCAATTTTCAGTGTAAACCTGAGAAAAGCAGACACTTCCCTTGGCACCCAGCAGGAATTTGTGTCAGTTAACAAGGGCAAGTCAAACCCCAAATCAGAAGCTTTGCATTCTTTGTCATTTAAAACCAAATTACAAAATCTCAGAAAAGCAAATAGTGCAAGAACTTCTGTTAGAAAGCAGCCTCCAGTAAACCAAACCAATCTTCCCAACTGTCAAAAATAAAAATGATGAACTACTGAAGTCTTGCAGCTTTCTCCAAAGTAAGAGCCTCTCCTCATGCAAATAAAACCACATCTAATCACATCTTCCCAGAATAAAATTTACAGAATACAACAAAAGTGAAGGTTTTTACCGTTTCATCATTGCATATTGAGTGGATTTGGGTGCCAAACATGACTGCAGTGAAAGTGAGAAACAGAAAACCCTCAAGGCACAAGAAGATCATCAGGATCACAGTTACAGGTGGGGAGAAGTCACTGCACTCTGTGAAAATGAGATATGTAGTTACAAAAGAATCCCAACAGCAAATTACAGAGCATGTTCTATGTGTCTGCCACTTGAAATAATATTTCACATTTAAAACACACTGCTGATTTTGCAGAAGCTTTATTTTCTGATCAAGAAAATAAAGCATTTTATGGAAGTAACATTTCTGACTTCCTATAAAGCACATGGTAACTATTTCTGCAATTCTGCCTGGGGATTTCAAGGCTATCAGATAAATGTTTGCACACGAGGTGAGTGAAGAACTCAGAAGTGCACATGGGAGAGCAGCTTGGAGCTTCCTGCATGACAGATGCTGTAAAAACCATCCCCACTGTCAGCCTGACTTGCTAATCCAGATGTTCCACTTGGCTGTGATTGCTTTATCACTCTTTCTTTTTTTAATTCTCCACACAAAGCAATCAGGTTCTGCCTCACACATCTCTGGAGAGCCTCTGATCACCTGATTAACTCAATTGTATTTAAACAGGGAGAGTGTATAGGAAGGTGAATGTTTCAAGTAAAAAAAAAAGTTCTAAGATTCCATCCATTTAATGAAATACTCAGAAAAAAATAAAAACCACATGGATTTCCCTGTTGCTTCATATACCAAAAGAACACATCAATAATCTGCCAAAAGCACAAGACCAGAATGAGCTCTGCCACATTGGAGCATTAATAAATACAAGCCAGAAGCCTAAACAAAAACCTGGTATAATTTAGGGAATTTCTCTTCTGCAGGAGCCCCACAGCTGACTCCAGTAATGGAATGAGGGAGAAATCTGTTTAAATTTCAGGTGTCATTCCCAGAACTGAGGTGGGGCTCACAAAGCCCAAATTTAGGTGCTGGAGTGCTGAGGTGGATGAGGACCAGCTCAGTTTCCCTCCTACTACAGAGGTAGTAAATTACTCCTGTGTGTAAAGGGAGTGAGAATGCCCCTGACAGCCACAGCTCTCCCAGAGAAGGACTGAAGGAAAGGGGGCAAAAAACCCAGAATGAAAAGGAGAGTGGTGGATAAACAGATCTGAAATGTTTTAAGGATATCACTTAAAGATGGGACTAAAATAGGAATGTTATGACTTTTCCCTAATATCTGCCAGATTATGATAATGAAAATTAAGTATTTATTTGCTCACCAGTCCACTGCCCTCGGACACAGGAGAAGAACTGAAATCCACAGAGTACAAGAGCATGAGCTGAAATTAGGGCTATGTACATCTGCAAACAAGAGACAGCATCATTTCACTCACTGTCACTACAAAAAACACAGCAAACCCAAAAAACTTTGACACAGCAGAAAATTAAAATGAAAACCTTGCACAGAAGGAAAAAAACCACCCAACCAAACAACACAATCGTGTCCTAAAGCCATTACTCACTAAACATAAATTACATTTATGCAATTAATAAATCAATTAATAAATGATTGCATAAATCCCTTACAATATAAATTGTTCTAAGGTGGAGTCAGACTAAAATCAAGCTGCTGCTGCTGCTCACTCACCGTAAACAGAACAAAAAATCTCTGATTTTTCTCCCCCACACAGTTATTCACCCATGGGCAGTGGTGATCCATCTTTCGGATGCATCGCTTGCAAATGCTGGAAGAAAGGACAAGAGGCTTCTGTTGAGAAATTGAATTTTAAATGCAGAAACAAGGGCAGCCAGTGGTCATAGTGTGAGATGTGTCAGATGTGCTGGAATATTTCTTGACAAACTGCACACAGGGATTTTATTTGCATTTCTTTAAAGAAATTGTTTGTCCTCTCTCACAATTCAGCTTTGGGTTGCTCCAAAATGGACTGTGTACATAAAATATTCCTCACTATAAAACTCAATCACTACAGTGCCAAACACACAATCAAGCAAATCCAGAACTTCAGACACTTGTGGCTCAGAATGAGCAAAGTTTCAGCTCTGTCTACACTCAGTATTAATAAAACCCTTTCCCTTCTGGAAAAGTTTTTCAGATAAAATAAACTATTTCATGTTTACAGGCTTTCAAGTTGTAAATTTTGCTTGTGGATAAGAAGAAACCCAAATAAATTCACATTTTCAAGACAGAAACTGTCACTCTTGAGGGTCTCAACTGGTTATAAAATTCTAAACTCATGCATCAAAATCTCAACTAAAGCAGAGCTTACAGCATCAAACCGTGCTTCCTCAACAGAAAACACAAATATTGAAACTCCAACCAGCACTTATTGAGTGGCTATTTCTTCATGACTTCCTGAACACTCCTGTTCTTTGCTGGTTCTCTTGGCTCCTGCCCAGTTTTGAGTCAAGGCTATGTCCACAGAAGTCAAATATTCCAATAACCCCATTTTACATCAGCCATGCTGCAGCAGAGATCTCAGTTCAGCAGGCAAATATGAAGAATTACACACCAAAAACAAAACAGTTGCAACATCTCTTGTAGTTCTTCATAAATCAATAGCTTAAGCAATGCTGATTTCCATTTTCCCAGCTTTGTACTGAAGACACTCAGTGCTCCAGATTTTCCCACAGAATACCCAGAATATTAAACATTTTCACTTCAGCAGTCACCAAGCCAAATAAGCCCAAAAACTGCAGGCACTCTTATTGAAACCCCTTGTTTTGAGCACAGGCTGATTTATGTGTGGTACCTACAAGTGCTGCAGTGACAAACACAAAGCAAAGCTGGGGGACTGTCACTGGAGAGACAAAACAGGGAGGTGGGGGGAAAATCAATGCTTTGAGGCAGAAAATAATTTTTAAGTCATCATATTTGTATGACTCTAAGGTAATTCAGCAGGAGGCAGAACACACCACTGGGCAGGTTATGGGCAGGAATCCCAAATGAAGTTGCCTTTGCTCTGAGCTATCAAACCCCAGCCCCTACATTGCCCTTGCCTCTTGTTTTATGGGCATTAAAGAGGATTCATCCTCTGCTACAAAAGACTTTTTAAATACAAGTGAAAAATCCCAATACCAGATAAACACCACAACCACTCTCAGGGGCAGGAGAACTGAGTATTTATCCAGAGGAGACAGTCAGGAGGCTCCTCAAAAGACCTTCCTTGCTGCCTGCAAGTTCAGCCTCTCATTTCCCTGGTACCACAACCAGACAAAGTTGATGTGCCACAGAATCTGTGCCAGCACTCTAAAAACAACATTAATGTGAAGTGCTGAGTAAAATCCTACCCAGGCTCAATGGAGCTGAATGCTGGAGGATGTGAGGTGGGCAGGACTCACTTCTGCTCATTCAGAAGTTCTCACAAGCCCACACAGAGCTCTCACATTTCAGATACCTGGAACCCTGCCTTCATTCCTGATCTCCCACCAACAATCTCACAGCAATGCTTCAGGCAGTGGTTCTGCCTTCTTCCTACCCCATCCCTTGTATTTTATTCCTTTTTATGCAGCAGGAGTTTGGGGAAATCCCTCCTTCAGCTGCACCTGGGGTCATTCACAAGAGAGAAGCAGACAGAACAAGCACCTGTGGATGGGAAAGTCTCTCCTCCAACCTGGAATTGCTGCTCCGTGAACTCAGGCAGGTGCAATTACAGCTCTGAGTGTCAAAGATAACATTGAGAATGACACAGCTAAAGACTCAGGAGAAATGGGTGTGGGTAAGAGATATTCCCTGGGAGCCTGGTGGAAACATCTCAGTGACTTAATTCACAGTAACAGCTCCCCACACAGACAGGCACTCGGAACAGGCAGAAATGACAGCTGTGCTCCTTCAGTGAAAATGAAATCCCATTCACTCAGGATAGGGCTCTTCCCTGTGCCAAAAATATTAACTGCTCACTAAAACATCACTTTAATGTATTTCAGAGATGCTTAGCTGTAAATAAAAGGTTCTTGCTCTTTTCCCCATCACTAATGTGTATTATGAAACTGTTTTTCTTCCTTAAAAGAACTTCTGTTGCAGTGTTGCACAACAATTTTCGTAACTACATCCTAAGAGTCTCTTCTGTTAATAATTTACTACTCAAAACATGCACTGTGGCTCTCAGTGTAAGTATTTCCCAACAGCAACCAACTTCAATTTCCATTTTCAAGTATCTTCTACCAGCAAATTGCCACTTTGAATACTTGGGACTAAACCATCCTTTTAATGTCCTCGGAATGGGTTTGCAAACCAATAAAAAAATTGGCAGCATAATCAAACAAACCCTTTTTCTATTGGGTAAACTGCAGTGATAAATCAAAGGCAAAGAATCAGATTAACAGAAACAAAGGCAATTAAACCAGAAATCCAACTGCTGAGAAAAACATGGCAGCAGCCTCACAACACTCCCAGGCTCTGGCTTTCTCTTTCAGACTTGCCAGGGATGCACTGAGCAAGCCTCAAAATGCCTCCTTTGCCCTTAGGAAAAAAAACCTGACAGAATATTTGACCAAGGAATAAACAATTCCTAAGACACACAAAGCTGGATCCCCAAACAGGTGCTTGGGGAAAACAAACCCTTTGAAAATATCAGGTATTTTCTTCATCACAGACATTATCCATTCCTGCTCTGCTTTAACAATAAATGTAGCTCAAATTCCTGCTATGAAGAAGGTATTTGAGCTCCAGGATCTCTGATACTGCAGCTCTTTTTCTTCAATGTATGGTGTCTTCCCTTAGGGCTCCTTCCAAATTAGCAAATCCTACCAGGACCAAAGATGTGGGAAATGCTTTCCATAGAGATAATCCCACACCCACCTGTTCATCCATGGAGCTTCTCCCTGCACAGCAAGGCAGCCCTGGGATGTGCACCTGAGCAAAGCCAGCCTAAACCACACACAAAGGAGCTGGAGATAATTCCATACTCACTGTTTATCCATGGAACTTCTCCCTTCACACTCCAGATACAAAACCCACTCACAGCTGAGAAGAACAAGAGCTCCATGCCAAGGCTGAGTATTTATAAATGGGAGCAGCTTCTCAGCCATAGCATTTGCACTGAGCACTGACACACATGAGGCTTTTAATTCAGAACCCACAAAGCCCCAGCATCATCTCAGAGTCCTGACAAACTCTGATCTGTTCTTTGACAGGCACCAACTCAGAGACTTCAATTTAATGCTTCTCACAATTCAACACACATCACTCCCCACACCTAGAGAGCCACCAGAAGCATTTGCATCTTTATATAAGCCTTGATTATGCAGGCACAGCTATTTTCAACTGGCACACAATAAATACTACAAAAGCATTTCCACAGTGCCTGAAAACTCCAAAGACTGAGAATTAAAAATATACATTTACTATCTCTTGCATTGTGTGTTTAGCCCAAATGATCATCACTGCTGTCCTTATTCAAATGGATTTTCAATAAGGAGAAAAGCATTTAACCAATTATTCATGCAACTTTGGGAAAATAATCTGCCAATTCCCATATAACTTCAACTGCACTGCAAAGAAGAGATGACACAAAGTAATCATTTAAAACTACATCTAAATGTTGTTAATTTAAGACTGCAGGAATCATTTCTTAAATCAGCTCCTCTCAAAATTTGAGATTCTCTTCTATGCCCTGCATTACCCACAGCACAGCACAATAATTGGAAAAGATATTCACAGATCAAAATTATTTAAGACATCACAGCACAGTTATTTTTATAAATCTTTAAGTCTCTTACTTCTCTCCCCTCACCCACAGTCATTTTTGAACCACAGTACATTACACTTACAAAATACTCTGCAATGTAGGAATTTGAAACTTTAGTGGATACAAAAAGAAATTTGTGGGGGGAGAAAAATGAACAAACATCAGGAATGTTATTCCATGCCTCCAAATGCAGAACTCTCTAAGGAACTCTGGCATACCTGCAGTGGTGTGCACGCTCAGGTTTGATACTGCAGCACTTGGGACATTTGTAGATCACTTCTCCTGGTTTCAGTTGCAAATTATCCATGTATTCTTTAGTGGCATTTCCTTTGGGCACAGCCCCCTGAAATCATTTCAATTAGAGGAGAGAAAGCTTCTTAAATGGCATGAGAGCATTTAAAAATACATTTCATAGACTTAATACCAGTAACCTCAGGATAATTGCTGAAATAAGTTCATTTATTCAAAGCCAGTCTGCTATAAGCCAGAATCAATTCCAAATGAACAAATTACCTCTGCCTGACCTCAAATTCAGCTTTAATTCAGCAAGACTCTGGCAAAGTATTAGCTTAATTCCCACAGAATATCCTGTCACCAGCCCACAGAAATGAACAGGGAGACATCCTGCAGATAGAAGCACTGCTCATCATTTGCTGAGGAGCTACCCTGAATATTTGTTGTGGCTCTTGATTAATGGGCCAAGCCATCCACAAAAGGTGAATCAACAACTACCTGAAAGATTTTATCTCTCTGAAGTCAGGGTTTAACCACTTGCCCCATGTTTTTGAGAGCTGTCATTCTTTTTTTTCCTAAAATCTTTATGCTGGACACTGTTAGCAGGACCAGCACTGGCTTCTTTACTCTTCTTTATTGTGCAGCTTTGTGGTAAAGAGTTGAAAGAACTATTTCAAAAGAAAAAAAAATTATTGGGAAAATAAATTAACTTTTAGTGATTAGTTCTCTGATCTGATTATCACAAAGCTGCATCAGCCTCCTGAGTTCAGGATCTAAATTTGGATTAGTAAGGAGAAAATAATGGACAGCACCATTGTCACTCTGCTCATTTATGGAGGCAAAGCCTTATCTGTGGGGGAAGTGATTGTGAAATAAACTGGGATGTGACAGTGGCCTTTGTGTACCAGCTCTCCAGGTCAGCACTTCCTTTACACAGGGAGAGCCTTCTCCAGGTCAGCCTTAACCAACTGCAACATCCTGCAATTAATCCTCATTGCAAAAAAGCCCCTGGCTTGACACAGACACCTTAAGAAGTTCTGGGATAGAGTTAAGGGAGCAGGAATTCAGATTCCATTGCCAAACACTTCTCTCCTTAAGCAAGGAGATTTTGTTACCAATGGGCTGGAATAATAAATTTGTGTTTGTGTTGCCCAAGACACAGCCCAGGTCCTGTCCCAGGTGAGCTCTTTGGCTGAGTGGTGCTTCAAACCTGACCTGGTGCTCACAGACAGAACTCCTTAAACACTCATGTTGTACTCCTAAGGTGGATTTTGAAATCTGAATGTTCTTACTCAATGTTTGGTGTAAACATCTCACATTCCCCTATGCACCTGCCTCAAAGGATGAGAACCTCAGACCATCCTTTCAAGCATTTTGCTGACAAAAATATGCTCTATTTCAAAAAAACATCTTTCACAGTCACAGCCAGCCCCAAAAAATCTATTTTTATAGTTACAAAAGTAAATTTAATTCATGTAAGTTCTGGGGCAGTTCATTCCTTTCTTCCTTTCATCTTAGTTTCTATCACACAGTTGTGTCTTCCATTCTGGGAATCAGCAGGAAAGGAATGGAGGAAAAAAGCAGTGACTCATCTCAGTTTGGATCGTGTTTTACCCATAAAAAACAACACAGGTCTAGAAAGACCCAGTTTTACCAGCTCATATTTTTTAAGCAATAAATACTTAAACCATTAACTCTCTTAGCTGTCACAGTTTGTAGAAGTTGTGATATTTCATCACTGGGTGTGGGCAGAACTAAATCAAAGATCTAGAAAATCATTAACTACAACACCCTGTTGGGTTTTTGAACACTCCCATAACTTCACTATATGCTGGTACTGGACAAAAATCTCTATTTTTCTCCAAAAGTCTGGAGAAAATAGATGTTTTTCCCCCTCACCTCACTTTCCCCAGATTTATTCCCTAGAAGTAGAAATAGATTTTAGTACAAAATCAATTATTTCATCTCTTGAAACATTGAAGAGTAAGAGTTCTAAGAAATCAGCACTTCCAAGACCTCTTACACCTAACCCTGCTTCAATGTGTGCTCAGCTTAAATCTCCCTTCCCTGACTCAAAATACAAAAATGCAGGAATTCCATGGGACAGTGGTTTTTCCACTATGCCAAGTGTGCCTGAGGTTTTGCAACTCATCCACCTCCAGAAGTTCTTCCATGTGCCACAAATGGAAGAGGCTTTTCAAGAGATGCAACAGGATGAAGGTAGAAATTGTGCAAATAAATCTGATAAAAAGTAAGAAAAATAAAGACAGAGAGGATTAAACTTTATTAGCTTCTTCAGGATCTGGAGTAATATTTTACTGGTTTTCCTTGAGTCTAACACTTTTATAAATTTTATATTGACTGTTCCTTTATGGTTTCATTAATGAATTAACAGGAGATGTACAGGTACCATCCTGGTGATAAATACAGGTACCAGCAAAACCTTGAGGGTTTGGAGTCTAACACCAGGACTTTTGGGGTGAGTCTAACACCAAGATTTTGGGGTGAGTCTAACACCAGGATTTTGGGGTGAGCCTAACACCAGGGTTTTGGGGTGAGTCTAACACCAGGACTTTGGAGGGTGAGGCTAACACCAGGACTTTGGAGGGAGTCTAACACCAGGACTTTGGGGTGAGGCTAACACCAGGACTTTGGAGGGAGTCTAACACCAGGACTTTGGAGGGAGGCTAACACCAGGACTTTGGAGGGAGGCTAACACCAGGACTTTGGAGGGAGTCTAACACCAGGATTTTGGAAGTGAGTCTAACGCCAGGATTTAGGGTGAGTCCAACATGAGGGTTTTGGAGTCTAACACTACTTTTCCCAGCAGGAGAAGACCTGGTATCACTTCTCCAAAGCTCTGTGCAGATGGAGGGGACAATCCAATGCCAAGGCACTCCTGGATACTTACTGGATCAGTCAGCATAGTCCTCAGATGCGACGACAGAGCCAGCACTGCCAAGCAGTTAAAGAGAACCCCATTGATCACGGAGTACCAAAAGTCTTTGGAAGGCAGCAACATGACAAAAGTCACTACAAAGTCTGCATAGACCACCAGGAGCCAGGTCATGATGGCACAGACCATGCCACAGCCATCCCTGATGAACCAGACCCTCTCAGCCATGTCAGCCTCCGAGGGAGGAGGAGTCGTAGCTCTCATTGTCGGCCAGCAGCGGGTGGTGCTCGACATCGCGGAAGCGGTGCCCTGATGACTGCATGGTGTGCTGGCCTCGCCCTGCAGGGACACACACACACCAGCAGCAGCATTAGCAATTATTCATGAGAAACTGAGTACACCTGGCCCTGGGATTTTGTTTCTGGGAGATAAGCATGTTCGAGTTCAAAACAGAACTGGGATTCTTTTTGATTGACGCCTGAGCGATTCTGTGACTACAGCACATGAATGATCATCACAAGATGAGTATGAAAGAAGGGGGGACACCTTTCAGCATTTTGGTTTTAGGGTTTTTTTCATTTGTTTTTAGTGGCTTTTTTGTGCTGTTTTGGTTTTAGTTTTTATTTCTTATTATTCGACTCTAATGTCATTGGTAATAAATTAAGCTGATTCCCCCAGGTCGAGCCTGTGATGGTTGCTGAGTGATCTCTCCTGCTCTTACCTCTGCTCCCGGTTTTTTTTGTATTTTCTCTCCCCTCTCCAGCTGAGGGGAGACACAGACCAGCTTTGATGGGTGTCCAGCCAGGGTTAACCCACCACTAACATGCAACATCAATGCCTGGCAAAGGGATTTTAGGCTGGTTTCATTTCCATCCTGCTGTACTCATAAACCACTCCTCCTCTTCTGTTAAAAACTCAACTTCTCTCTTTTATCTCAAACTAAAATGGCAAAGTCTTCATTAAATTACAGCTCATGTCTCTCTGAAAACAGCAAATTATGGCACCAGACTGTTGAGTTTTCATTCTGCTCCAACAAGTGAGGGAAGAGTAGAAAGGAAAATCAGGATGGAAATAAAGCTGTTCTAATACACTGCTCACAACAAACAACACAGCCAGTTAGAAAGCAGCTAAATTTGTTGACAAAAATGTTATTGTTTTGGAAAAACCACAAGCCTCTTCCAAAGATATATTGGATAACTCATAAAATGGTCTCAGATCAGCCCAAACTTAAGGGAAACAAATGGTTCTGGTTAAATTAACATGGCAATGGATTACATGAATCAGATTTTCAAAGAACACATTAATTTAATTTCATGAAAACTCTTTTAGGGCTTTGTTGTCCTTCCAACGTGGAGCAAAAACCAGACTTGAAGCCTTAACAGTTCTCATGAAAACAGAATTATTTTTCAGACATCTCTCCCAAGGAAAAGATATGAAATGGCAGAACTGAAGTGCTACTAACAAACAGGAGACAAATTAAAGCTTAAACATCAGGCCTCAAGAATATCCTGCTGCCTTAGAAGTATACTGTGTTCTAAAATTTATATTGATTTCTGCTATTAAAGGCCATGTCTGGGAGAAACCTGAAAGCATTTCTATTGATTTTTGACAGGCACACAGAGGTCCCCTTATTAATGACTGTAGGGATTGTGGCACTGCAATTTCCATCCCAAGACCTTGAATCTGGGATCTCTTTGTTCCTCTAGAAGGGTTCAAGTGACCATTACCAGGTGAAGACACTGGCACTGAGATGGTTTTTGATAAAACTGTGTTTGTTTAAACCCTTTAAAAACTTTTTATCAGGAACCAGAATAACACATTTTGCCCAGGAAATCCTTCTGATCCTTAAGCTTTCATGTTCAAACCAGGCAGGAGCAATCCAAGAAATCAGAAATGAAAATAAATACAGGCAGATGCAGCAGAGAGATGTGAGAGCAACTGCAAAAATAGCTGGGAAGCTCCCAGGACACTGTGAGGTGTCTGAAGGACACATTCTCTGCTTGTAGAACAGAACAAACTGAAACTCAGCTCTGCTGCTTGCATCTATTACAATTTCTAGGAGTTAAATTGTATTTTCTCTTCACACATTGGGGTTTTTTCGGACAAAATCCTCTCTCTCACCAGAACACAGCTGCTAAGCCAAGGATGAAGTTGTCACACACTAGAAAATTACCTTAGGAAAGAAAATGCTTCACCTCTCTTATAAGTAATTCAAGCTTAACTTAACCTAGATGAGGCCCTCTTTTCATCCACTTCAAATGATCCTGATCTTTCTAAATGTTCAGAGATAAAACTACAATTATGCCAATTAAGTCCAATAGCACTTTGAGTAAGAAAATTTAAGATTCATAAAACTATATCATTAGCAGCTGGAACATGCAGATAACCATGCAAATCAGCAATTGCTTCATCAAAAAAGGGCTTCTAAAACTTTTAAGGAATGTTTTAAGTATGGAATGGCACAGAATTACTGCATTCATTTTGCTTAAATGCCTTAAAGACAACAACAAAGAAAATTTAGCACAATTAAAGAAATCCAAAACAAAACAAATACCTCAAAAATGTTTTGTATGTTATTCTGACATCCTGTCCTGCCTTTGGCTTATCCCTGGTTATTCATATAGTCATGTCTGATGTAACCTGAAAAGACATCACCAACAGAGTGATTAGCAAAGCTGCATCAGGAAAATGCTAAGTGCAAATAATACATATCAATAGTAGCACTCAAACACACTGCATGTAGCTACAATGAAAAATTTTGTGTTTGATTTAGAAAAGCAGGTACTTGAAAGCCTGGCATTCTTAGCTGTTAACTTTTGGAAATCACCACATGGCTCTTGGAGCAGGATGGCAGCACAGAACCTTGCATTACATTTCTATTTGGGGAAGAGAACAGAAGAGGTGTGGGCCTGAATTGCTGTCTGATTAAAGCTGCCTTAAGAAGTACCTAGGGGTTTCTTCTTCATTGGTTTTATTCTCTATTTCTTTGAAGTAAATTTGGTGACTCTTGAGAGTAACACAAGGATTCTGACACCTAAAGCTACAGCAAATACAAAGTCACTGTCTTGAAAAGCTTCTGAAAGCAGCTTGTTAGAAACAGATACTCCAAATGCAACATTGCTGGTGGAGTTCTCCAGTACCCATTTCCAAATTTCCCAGTTCAAGGGGAGCTGAAAAGGAGAAGTCTCTTACCTTGTTTAAATGAACTCAAACATTCCACTGCAAGACTAAATGGTAATGTAAATGTTTATTATGAACATATCAGAATTATTGAATAGACTGGGTTGGAAGGGACCTTTAAATGTCACCCGGTGCCACTCCCTGCCCTGGGCAGGACACCTCCCACTATCCCAGGCTGCTCCAAACTGAGCTGGGACATTTCCAGGGATGGGGCATCCACAGATTCTCTGTGCCAGAGCTTCACCATCCTCATTGCAAAAAACTTCTGATATCAAATCCCAACTGATCCTCTTTTAGCTTAACACCACTCCCCTTTATTTTCTGTATCACTGCAGGAAGCTGTGATTGCTTTGTGGTTTGCTTTACCAAAAAGCTTTTAGATTTTCCTGAACTTCACAATATTGTGAAATCCACACCCATGGAGTTGTCACTGCTGTGGCATCAGGTGGCAGCTGAGCAGAGACACAGAAATGGAGTGTGTGACATGGGATGTGCAGTGCCACCCACCTGTTTGGAGCTGGGGATGACAGCAGTGAACACAGCTCACTCTGCAGGTGAAACATTCACTCACAGTAATCTGCTGCAATTGCTCACAGAGAGTTTACTGAAGAGAGAGGGACATGATTTGTTCAGTCAGTCCCTAACCCCAACTGCAATCTGTGCAAAATTTGTGTTTATCACAGCCTCACAGCTCCTGGCCTATGTACAAGTGTCCCCTTGCATCAGCTCTGCAGGAATAATGGATTTGGGCATTCTCCTGTGATTTCCTCATCCTTCTCCTCTCAGCTGCCCCCATCACTGCCCCACCTTGGTCCCTCAGAGGGAAGAGGATCAGTGTTTGGAAGGTCTCCCTTTATGAGGAGCTCAGCATCCCCACTGAGATCCCCACTCCACTCTTCATTTATTTGCTTCAATGCCTATCCTAACCAAATTTAATCTTTATTGCATACTTAGAGTACAAAAGGACAAAGCATACACTTCAACACACCAAGCAACAGTTTTCAATTTGACCTTTTACAAATCTTTATCTAGCACCAGAAGATAACACTAAATGATTCAGTGCTTCATGCCCAATGTTATGTTTGCACACGTGGTTATATTAAACCTGACCCAACCCTGTTCCACTCTTAGGAGTTATTTGAAATTCTCAGGTTGGGAATGTCTCACCTGACCTCCACCTCACTGGTACTGAAACTCAGGTCTAAAATGCAGATGTAATGTTGGAATAAAAAAAACTAAACAACTTTTGAAGAAGTTATACTATAAACTTGTGATCACCAGAAAGATGGCCTTATAAAATGACTGAGTTTAGTGGAAGAAGGTTGCCAAGGGCATTAGGAAGACAAATGACACAGCACAACTAATTGTATCATAAGGTCCCTGAACTGGTAATTAAATTTAAAAAAAAAAGGCACTTCAGGGTTAAGAACAGTCCCTTTCCCTGCTATTTTCTGAGGATGAATAGAAAAGCATTGTTGTAGAAAAAAAGAAAAGCTTAATTTTTCTGTAGTTTTTTTAACAAGTAAGAATTTATATACAGGCTAAAAATCCATCAGCTGTCAAAGCATAAAATTTTTTTGTTGCCTTTTCCTTCAGTCTACACAATGGACAGTTCCTAAGATTCCTCCCACTTCAGTGGTAACACAGTAAAGAAAATGCCTTC
The DNA here is from genome assembly GCA_034336665.1 of Luscinia megarhynchos. Classification (NCBI taxonomy): domain Eukaryota; kingdom Metazoa; phylum Chordata; class Aves; order Passeriformes; family Muscicapidae; genus Luscinia; species Luscinia megarhynchos. The sequence continues at coordinate 3,028,891 of CM067574.1, read as the reverse complement.
ATTTCAACATTTCTGATTGCTCTCAATAATTGTAGAGACACCAACACACATTGCACATCAGAATAATCATCCTGCAGCACTTCCATACAATGGATTTAAATCCTACCTGGAAGCAGAGCACTGGTGGCAAATCAAAATTACAGCCCTCTAATCTCCCTAAGAGGTTACAGAATAAACATTAACTCCAGGAACTTGTGAGTTTTAAGTAAACCAAGCAGGCAAATCTCTTCCTGCACCCAGTTCCATGGGCAATCTGACTGTTCACTGCTGCCAGATAAATATCTATCAGATAATGTCTGCACAGAGCCATGGCTAATTTAGAAGAATCACTGACTTTTATTACAGATCCAGGCAAGCCAAGCTGCAAAGGCATTTAAAAAGACAGCTGTGGCTTTTTTCAATTCTTTCCCACTGACTGATCCAGCAGTCAGCCTCACAGCAATTTGGGAATCTGGGATGTCCTTAACACAGCACACACAGCTCTGGAGAGGAGCAGCTGAAATAACTTGTGATGGAGATCCATGATGCAGCCCTGAAGTGCTAACATCAACTTATCCCCAAATCCATGCTCAGTGGCACAGCTCATCTCTCCAAAATCCTGCTGTTGTTCTTAAAAGATATTAAGTATTTATCTCTTGAATTTCCCGTTTATACCTTGCAGCCCTTCCCTTGTGCTGGTCCATCTCTGCTCTCCTGCAGGCACACAGGGACAGGTCACAGTGGAACACAGAATTAATGTGAGACTGTTTGTGTGCAACACACTGAAGAGAATATTCACTAAGTAAATATTTAATACAGTCAAGTTTCAAGCTACTGTAGCAATTCTCCTCAGGCCAGCCCATGGGGAAACACTGGAATTGCTCCTTTCCAGCTCTGAAAAGAGGATGTGCTGCTTCCAAATCACCTCAGACTAAAGGTTTACAGAAATACTTCAGCATAAGTATGAAGGTCTTAGTGGGAAGTTGATAATCTAATTACTTATGTCTTTTTTCAAACTGAAAGAGAAGAAATTTAGTTTAGATATACAGAAGGAATTCCTCCCTGTGAGGTTGGGTGCCCAGAGAAGCTGTGGCTGCCCCTGATCCCTGGAAGTGCTCAAGGCCAGGCTGGATGGAGCTCTGAGCAGTCCCATCTGGTTGAGGATGTTCCCAGAGGGTATGGGAACAAGATGATCTCTAAGATCCCTTCCAACCCAAACCATTTCTCTGATTTATGCCATTAGCATCTTCATAAACATCCTCAAAACCCAGAAATGAGAATTCACAGTAAGAGAAGTTATTAAAAATGCAAGAAAACACCCTGATGCATGTACTCAGAACATGTATTTGTGCAAAGTATTACCAAGCTTTGCTATCAGACACGGAACAGATCTGTGATACCAAATCACTCTTCCACAAGCACAAAGGAACACCAGAGATGCTCAGCAGGATATCTTTTCAATAACACATCTTTCACCCTGAGATGTGAAAGGCAAAGTAAATATATTACACACACTTTGCTCCAGCAAAGAACCAAACACACTATCTGATCCACCAAGAGCTCACTGGGGTACAGCAGTAAGGACAAAAGCTCCTGGATTAAACAACCTTCACCTGAGGACACAAACACAATCTGTGCCTGGGCTTTGATTTCTGCCTCTTCTGGAACAGGGCCACAGGCTCAAGCTCAGACTCCACAGGGCTGCAGGCTCACACCAATACCAACGCTGGTATGTGAAAGCTGAAAGCTCTTTGCCAACAGCAATTGCATCAATCACATCCTACTTAAGAGAGCAATTTTTTATTTCTAATTTTTGCATTCATCAGTGCACACTCTATCCTCACACTCAGCTGAAGAGAGCTCAGGTGTCACATAGTGATTGCTCTGTGATATCAAGCTGGCAAGCACATTTTTATATCAGCTATTACATCCATACCTATGTGATTCTTCCTCCCAGGTTCCAAAAGATAATGCTATTGGTCAAACTATTCTCACCAGTATTCATTAGAGGAATGTTCAAGCCTCTGTTTCAATTGTTCCTCATATCAGGCCCACAAATCCTCACATTTCTCTATGTTCTTCATGTTCAGCCATTCAACCACTGCAAAATCCCATCAATTCACTTTCCTTGAAAGTTCTCCATCCTCATAAAAGGCATAAAAAAGGAATCCATCAGATTTGTATGACACAGAATATGCTATGCTTAAGGAAAACCAAGAAGAGAGATAGAGTGTTTAGAGAGATAAAAGTATCACTCAATTCCTTTCAGCCACAAAGAGACCTCAGCGATTTAACTCTAATCTCAAACCGCTAAAATTTCACATCAGTTTCATCTCCTAATGAACCACTACGGCTCCTTTTTATCTGTAAATTTTCAAAGTCAGAGAGCATTCACTTCAAAAGAGCTAATTTAAGTCAGTTAATGTGAACAGTCACGGCGACTTCAACCTAATTATGTCTCCAGCAAAGCAAACAGCTACATCACTGTAATTCTGCATCTTGATACCATACGAGTGGATATGCAGCACAAAAAGTAGCCAGTGATTTCCCAAGCTTGTTTTTTTTTATTTTTTTTTTATGGCACAGATCACACACACGCCGTGCTGCACGTTCGAGAGCTATTTGCATTCCCACTTCCTGCAAGCGCTGCTCTGCGCTCCTGGAAATGAGGAAAAGGAGAATCACTGAGGGAAACTCCCCGGGGCACGGCCGGGAAGGTGGAATGGAACGGGAGCGGCTCGCTGCCCTTCAGCCTCCCCCGACCGCAGCTGGGGCACAAGGACACTTCCAGGCTTTTCCCAGAGCTGCTGAAGGATACATTTTAATTTTTGGGGGGTGTAAATAACGCGGAAAGAGGCGCAGAAACACCCCATGCACTGCGCCCCAACGGCAGCCCAGCGCTCAGCCCGGCCTGAGGCGCCTCATCCCCGGAGTCACGCGAGCGGCTTTACCTCAGCAAGAGCGGCGGCAGCGGCGCGGCGGCCCCGCCGCCCTGGGCGCGGTGAGGGGCGCTGGGGCCGCGCCCCGGCCGCTGCAGCTCCGCGCCCGCCGCCACCGCGCCCGCGGCTCCGCAGCTCCGGGGAGCCGCAGGGAGCCGGAAGCGGCGGGGGCGCGCGGCGGAAGGGAGGCGCGCGCGGCCCCGCGCAGGCGCGGCGGGCGGGGCGGCGCTGAGGGCAGGGCGGGGCTGGCGCGCCCCCGGCAGCGCTGCGCCCTCGCTTTGAGCCGCCTCTGTCTCATGAGCTCCGCTCGGCCCCCGTGCTACTGAGAGGAGTGTTACGTTTGTCTTTACAAACGAGTTGTAGATCTGTTGGTAGTTAAAGTTAGCACCTAGAGGTAAAAGAAGCAATGGGAAGGATTACACTGATTGATGAATGGAAAAAGAGATTTGCCTTTACAAACAAACTGTAGGTTTTCTAGAAAATGAAATTGGGTAACAGGAGGTGAAAGAAGCAACGTGGGGGGTTGGGGAACTATGAATTCTACAAGAAATTAAAAATTACAAGGGAGGGTTATACATTAGAGGGGAATGTCAGGTGTCAGGCGTTCCGGGAAGTCTGTGCCTCTCGGTACCTCAGCAATGGGGAAAGAGAGAGGGAAATGCGGCCGGGAAATTGGGATAAAAGGAGGCTACGTCCTCCAAAAATTGCTGAGATCCCAGGGGAATGCCCCATGGCCTCTCCCTTTATTCGAATAAAGCAAAAAGGACTCCTCTGTCTCCTTTTTGGACATAAACCTCTGGTGTTTGTGGATTAATTTTCCTTCTGTCGGGTCTGTCGCTGTGGCTGTGTCAGCCTGGTTGGGTGAAGACTCGTTTTTTCCTTGATGTACGTTCCCACATGGGGTTTTCATGAGGAGGATTCAGCTGCCCTTCATGAAATTTAGCTATGGGTATAACTCATCCCATCAGAGAGAGCCAAATCCAGGCCTCAGTGCCATTTATGTCCCCTTCAGATGTGAAATTTTGCTGTGCCATGCTGTCAAATGGGCACACGGAGTCTATTTTTAATTCTAAAGACCCCCACGTTGGAGATGTTGCTTTTTCCTCTATTTCTTTCATCTCAGCAAGGTGCTTATTAAGAACTTGCTTTTGCAGTGGAGCAGACTCATACAATTTAGATTTTTATTTGTTGAAGAATAGCCATCTGTCAGCTACTGGGAAGGAGAAAAAGAATCTGAGCAGCTCTGCCCCTGCACGAACTGAGCACGCAGCCACGGGGCATGGCTGCAGTTTGTTCATGAAGAATTTTTGCTTTATGTCTACACATATTTTCGTGGTCATTTTGCATTACAGTCCCTCATTAAATCATGCCGTGTCCCTGGGATGTCCCAGGCCAGGCTGGATGGGGCTTGGAGCACCCTGGGATAGTGGAAGGTGTCTCTGCCCATGGCAGGGGGTGGAACTGGATGAGCTTTACGGTCTCTTCCCACCCAAACCATCTTTGATTCTATGATTTCACTTCTGGGAGTCTCAGGAATGTGATTTGAGTAATAATTCAAGAGCATGTTCAGCAGTTGTTCACTATGCCTCAAACATCACTAATAGTTAAATTATTTGATATGGAAATATTATTACATGACATTCAGGATTTCCCACTGTGTATTAGGAGAAATACAGACCCAATGGCTCAAAAAGTAGAGAAGCAAAACAGCAAACCTTGCAGTGTTGAGCTGAGGATATTTTTAAAACAAAAAAAGCTGAAGCATGACAACCAGAAATGATGACAACTCAGGCATGTTTCTGCATCCTTTTTTTTTCTTGTAGCATGACCACCATCTAGTGGGACACGGGCAGCCAGTGCACGAGGGTTGTGTGTGCTGATAAGTGCAATAAAATGCAGCTGCTCACATGCCTGTCTCCTCTTCTGTGCTGAAATATTGGGGACTTCTGAAAAGCTTGGTTTTACATATTTTCTTCTATTTCCCAACAGCTGGTTGCACATACGAAAAGAAGTTAGTCGATGCCAATGTCTCTGCTATTCAAATATAATTATGTAAATATTTATAGACAGAAAATTATAACGTTTTCTAAAGCTTAGTTCTCCCTCTGTGTTTCCCTTAATGTAACTAATATGTTATTTATGCAGGATTAAAAATGAAAACAAAATAACATTCTATTATTTTATATTAAATTATAGTGAGCTTAACCCTTGAGAAAACTACCATTCTTGTGCTTTTATCTCAGGGTGGCTGAAATACCAGAATTACCCAGGAGTTAAAAAATAGTTAGGTACTGTGACATCTTTTTTTAGCAATATTGCAGATGCTTAAGACCTCATGCAGAAGCTCAAATTTATGCTAACCAGAAATCCTTAAATTCAGCGTGCTTTTTCTTTGTGTTTTAGCACCGTGCATCAGTCGCAGGTTCCTAATTTCCTCCTGATCTTAAAAACAAACTGCATGAGTATTTTCTTCCTCACATTTTTGCTGAACACGTGGAGCAGTTCTTACACTTGTCTTAGAGCTGGTGTTGTCACGCTAAAAACATCCCCAGGCATGTCAGGACTTTGGTTCTTCTGCAGCTCCTGGTGGTTTGGAACCACTTTCCACCACAATATTGCCAAGATAAATTGTTTGCCAGAGATAACTTCAAATCCTCAAACAAATTACCTAAGAAATGTGGAAACAGAAGGTGGCACGAAACAAATTGTTTCCATGCAGTCCTGTCCCCACAGGAAGGAACGGAGCTTATCTCTGGTACAGATTCCCGAGGGACACGCACACAATGCCTTCACCGCGGGAGATTTGGAATGCTTCACGTGTCAGGCGTGAAATATTCACGCCCCATCTCTCCTCCCCTCAGAAATGCAAATATTGAAATTCAGATGGCTTGTGTAAGGACGCCAACAATTTGGGGAAGGGCAGCAAAGCTGCTCATGCGTTGCATTGGGGAGAAAAAGAATTTATTGAATTATCATTTTCTGTAGCCCCTTCCACCTCAGGCAGAGGAAAATTTCATTATGTGCATGTTTGTAAAATCTCAAAGGTTTGTAATTTATGTGGATCTTTCCCCACTGACTATTGCTTTGTGTCAATAATGTGTTCAAATCCTAGCGAAAAAGAAAAGCTGTTTTTCATAATCCATTCCCTTTGCAGCTTTTGTGTGGGCTGAGCCACATCTGCCGTGCTGCAGGTGCAGGGTGATAGCATTGTGACACATCTCTTTCTTTCAGACTGTTTTCAATCCCTCCACAGCACAATCTGAACTATGAAAACAACCTTATTATCCCTCTGGCTCTCTGGAAACCAACCTTATTGGCTCTCTGCCTACTCAAGGTGCTTAACTTTAAGATGTGCCCCTTCAATATTGACTGAAGCAAAGGTGATTTACAGAAATTAATTTCTGAACCTCATTGTCTGAATATCTAGTGCCTTCTGCCCTTCTTGTTTTAATTTGGCCCATGGACAGCAATAAAGCAACACAGAGAAGCTGTCCCTGGTCTCAGAAAAGGGGAGCTGTGTAAAACTGAGGGACCTTTTTAAGAGGGTAAAAGGAACATCTAAGTCGCTAAAAGCTTTTTAAGGCAACATTAGAAACATGATCACCGAGGCAGTGTAAGTGCACATCAGTATCAGGACAAACTGGGAAAAGGGCAGAAAGCAAAGCTCAGGAGATTATTAAAAACAAGTTACATTCAGAGAAGAAAATCGAAAGAACCATAAGCACTGATCCGTTAAACACAAGCCAGGGCAGAGGTGGTTATAAAACCAAACTGAGGCACAACTGAAACAAGGCATAAAAATGCACAATAAATGTTTTTGCAAGTAATAGGGAATCCACTGAGAAGCTTGGAGAGCTAACAGGGAGTCCAAACACCCAGGAGACAAAGAAAGCACAGGTTCTGAGAGCCCAGCTTTCTCCAAAGTGAGATTAGCTGCACTTCAGCCTCTCCTGAGAGGCTGGGTTTGTTTCAGTGTAGGGAAATGAGACTAAATGCTAATTGTAAAAGGAACAAAAAAGACGTCTTGTACAGCCAGCCAAAAGCCTTCAAAAATATGGCTTCTAGAAATGGTACCTACAAGGGATGCTGAGGAGATGCTGAGATGCCTGCTGTGGGTGGGCTTTTTTGGTTCCCTGAATGATATGGGCTGCTGCCTGTTGGCTGGAGCTGGCAGTGGGAGCAAGTGAAGAGCCAAGAGCCCAATAAAACAGGATCAGAAATCATAGAATCATAGAATAGTTTGATTAAGAAGGATCCTTTTGCAGGTCATCTTGTCCAACTCCGCCCTGCCATGGGCATCCTCAGCTAAACCAGGTTGCTCAAAGCTGCGTGCAGATGTTTCCAGGGATGAGGCATCCACCGCCTCTGTGGCAACCTGGGCCAGTGTTTCACCACCCTCCTTGTGAAATGCTTATTTCAGATCTCTAATCTTGAACAGCGATCTGCGGCGAAGAGTTGGGAGGCTCGGGGAAGAGAGCTTAACACGCACTTTTTCTGCACCGCATCACTAAAGAGTTTCCTCTAGTGTCCTTCCAGCAGAACTGCCTGAACTTCCCTTGGAGTGCGCAGTAGCTAAAACCAGCAAAGAGCTGGACAAGCCCCTCGCGGAAATGACCGCGATCCATCCCGGGACACGGCGGGGAGCGGCCCCGAGGCGGGGTTTGGGGGCGGCCGGAGCCAGCTCCGCATCCCGCGCTCCGCTCCGCATCCCGCTCCGCATCCCGCATCCCGCACCGCGCTCCGCTCCCCGCGCTCCGCAGCCGCGATGCCGCCGCTGCTGGCGCCCGTGGCCGCGGCGCTGCTGGCGCTGCTGGCGCTGCTCGGGGCCGGCCGAGCGGCCGCTCCCGGTGCCTGGGCGCTGCTGAAGCGCTGGGCCCTGGGCTGCCTCCTGCTCTGCCTCGGCGCCTGCAGGCAGCGAGCGGCCGCAGGCACCGCCGAGCCGCGCCGGCCGCGTCCGCTCCGCGCCGACCCCCACGTGAGTGGCCCGGACCCCCGGCCCTGAGACCCCCTTCCCCGGGACCCGCTTCGGCGACACCCTGTTCTCATACCCTGGCATCCCGGTGTCCCTCATCCCTGGCACTCCCGTGTCCCTGTTCCCCTGGCACTCCATCCCCGGCGTCCTCCAGCCTTGGAACTCCCATCCCCGCATTTCCCCAGTCTTGGAACTCCCATCCCCACGTCCCCCAGACTTGGAACTCCCATCTCTGGCATCCCCAGGTTCCCTCAGTCCTGGAACTCCCATCCCCAGAATCCCCACATTCTCCCAGACTTGGAACTGCCATCCCCACATTCTCCCAGACTCTAAACTCCTATCCCTAGCATCCCCATGTTCCTCCAGTGTTGGAACTCCCATCCCCAGCATCCTTCAGAAAACTTTTTCCCCTTTAGACTCAAACTTCCCTGGGCCCACAGCACCTCCACCCCTCTGCATTCCAGCACCTTGCATCCCCCAGGTACCCCTCAGGTACTCCTGTTCCCTGCATCCTGCTGCCTGGCACTCCTCACTGCCAACTCCATTTTTTTTGAGCTCTCCTGTCTTTTGGCTGAGGTTTTTAAGCTGTCTGACTCTTCTCAGGGTGCCTGCTATGAAATACAAAAAGTGAAAGTAAAATTCGATCCCTGAGCAGAAGTCTATGGAAAACAAAGGATTGCTGGCCTTCTCCCCTCCCTTTCCTGCCTCCAGCTGGAGCTGAAATCCGTTTCCCTTTCCCCAGGCACTGGACTCCTTGTACTTCACGGGCTTTGCAGAGACCAACGGGACCTTTGTGGTTGCTCGCCTGGCCAGACGCCCCGCTGGCCTCTGTGAGATGTGGCTCTTCCTGAGGCTGGATGGCATAGGCGAGTTTGAAGTAAGTGCTGGATGTGGGGTGAGGTTCAGGAGCAGTGCTTAACTCCTTTCTTGAACCTGTGATGGAATCCCAAGCCAAAATTTGTGTTCTCTGCATCCTCACACCAGTAAGACACCAGTGCTGTGTCTAAAGGAGTAGAGCTGCTCAGAGTATTGGGTATGTCCCTTCTCCAGTAGGATCTGACACACACCCCCCTTTCCCATAATCTGCACAAAGCAGAATAGTTTCAAAAAAGTGCCTTATTAAATCCCCCAGGAAGAATTCGAGCATCCAAGCTCTCCAGTCAGGTGCAGCACATGGTTAATGAGGTCCATTTTCTGCTTATGGTTGTTTTTTCCCCATTTTTTAATTTTAATGCAATAAAGAACATTTGGAATTGCCTCTTTAGAAGGGGAAAGCTTTTAGGGAGTTTTATGCACATCTGCTTAATTCTTGCTGAAAAGAAAGCTTAATTAGATATTATTAATCAGATTTTTGCCTGTGGATTTTCTTTGTTTAAGAGCTGGCTACGTAGTAAAGAAGGAGAGAAGACCTGACATAAATCCCTTTGCACTCAACTCTCCTTATGTTCACAAATCTGTTTCACTAAGTAGCCATGACCAGAAAAAGCAGAAAAATCCTATTTGGAGAATATAGAAAAAAAAGGAGAGGATTGATGTGCATTATTTTGGGGTTTTAGTAATATTTAGTATAACATCAGTGCTTTGTGACATCCTCAGAACTGAATTAAGCAAATGTTTCCTCTTTTTAGCACCCACAGCATCCAAACATGATGGTGAGAGATGAATCCAGGGAGATCTGGAGTGGAGGAGGACTCACTATGGAATACTTGGAGCCCCAAATGTGCTGGAAGATAAATTTTGATGGATTACTCAGGTATTGCAGCACTCCCTAATTTCCTTTATGTACAGTAAAACCAAGGCTTTTTCAGCACTATCTGAAATTTATATTAAATTTAAACAGCTTGAACCAAAAGCTGTTTGGTAACAAAGACACTTTGATTTTTAAGGAATGAAAATATATCTGGTGGTGTATAGTACATAAATTCTTTTATTCCAATTCCAAACATGTAAGAAACATTTTGTTACTTGTTTAGGAGTGATACAAAATTATAGTGCTTTGCCTTGCAGGAAAGGATCCTACAGACAGCAGTGGAGTGAGGAGGAAGGAGAACTTGTAGCAGTTAAATTCTCTTTGCAGTAAGTTTTTCATCTTTGCTTTGGGATATACAGTAAGCTCATGGCTCATTTAAAAAAGCAAAAATCAGAATTTTCCAATAAAATACAAAGATTGCCTCTGTCAAAGTAGCAAGTGCACGACTTGGCCTAGTATGAGCTGAATGCTAATAATGTCCTTTTTCCCTTCTCTCTTTTTCTAGCTGGGAGAACTCCACAGATGCTTTTAACTTTAATGTTGACAGTAACCCCAGCACATTTGCTCGTGCTTTAGCCCAGGAGCCGTGGACCATTGAGCTCTTCCAGAGGGTCAAAAAGTGAGGAGCAAAATTAATGTCTTCTGGGATTAATAATATTATTTTCTACAGTTCTCTTCAAGGTTTGATGTGTTTTATAGCTGATTTTAGAAGGTAGGTTTAATTTATAAAGGACATGGCTCCTGGTTTCAATGCACACCACACCTAGGGAATCCTGCACACAGATGGGATCCTCCTGATATCTGAGTGAAACCTTCAGGAATATTTCTTATTCTTTCTTTTTTCATTGATTTAGGCAGCTCCCAAAGTCAATTATAGCTAAGAAAAGGAACATAATCCTGTGAGGAAGGAGCTGAAGTGGGTGTTTTAAATACTATACAAGCTCTGAAGAGCTAAAAATATGAGAATCAATAGTGTGTTGTCTAAATAGAAGCAGAAATTATCAATTATCAATATATAGTATGTTATAGAATAAAGTATATCAATAATGTCTGGGTTTTGGAGATACCTGCTGAGTTCTAAGCAGCAGCTGTTTGGCAGCCAGCATTTCTTCAGACAAAGGGTGATTTTATATTCTGTCAGGGTGAGAATTTGCTGTTGTTCCATTCTCAGGTGTCTCATTGTGTAACAGTAAGTGGAAAATGCAGAAGTGATGTGTAAAATCTGGGATAGCCACAAATTGTGAAATTTCCTTCATTTTGGGAGATAAACCCATCAGATTGGCATTGAGGCTTCTTGAGGAGACCTGGAGATCTTGCCTGTGCTGATCCACTCATTCCTTTCTTTCTTCCAGACAAAGGGAGCAGCATTTCAGACACGAGCAGTGGGGCCAGTCTGTTGGAGAGATTGAAATAGAAAATTATGGGAAAACTGAACTTTCCCTCAAAGGTGTTCGGAGCCACTCCTATGGTAACAGCCCTGGAAAGAATTCCCTCCCTGGGAAATACCTTCACTGTAGCTGGGCAGTAAAATGAAGGATTATTGTTAAAATAACCAGTTTCATGCCTGGGCATGAAGTTAAGACATTCCAGAGGAAATACCATCACTATTTTGGGGATTGCTTACCATCTTATCAATTACTGGATATTTCTTTATCCAGAAAAGTTATTGTGAAGTCAGCTACTGTTAGTCCACATTTCCCAGGAAAGGTGAAACTCCAGGTTGGGGTTTTTGGGATTTTGTTCCTTTTTTTTTGCAGGTGTCCGGAATTGGGCTGAGATTCGCCGTTATGTCATGATTTTGGCACGCTTTGAAGTAGGTATTAACCTGGCAATGTGCTGTTTAACTAGGAGATTTTTCTGAGCTTTTCAGGCATGTTTAACTATCCAGAAATAAGGATTTGGGATACCCAGTCAGGAGTGCTCACTGGTGGCACCATTAGCCCAGATCAGTGTTGGGAGCAGCTCTCAAAAGCAGAGCTGTGTGTGTAAAAACTGAGATTTTGCTACACTGCTTGAAGCAAAACTTGTTTGATAACTTGAAACAATTTGTTTTGGCTTTTTCAAGAAGAATTAGGCAGGCAGCTTTACAGGAGAGAATCTCAGCTGCTGCAAGGAGTTGCTGCAGTGCTGATTGCCATTAATGGGAAGCCTGAGGTGTTTGAGGCATCCTAAGCCTTCATGACAGCAGTCAGCAAATATTTCTGCCTGTGCTGAGCCACACTTCTGTGCTTTGCTGTGTGGGGGAGAGGCAGAGCTGTGGCTGCTGGGAGCACACAGCCCAGGGACATGCTGAGGGCTGGCCCTGCCAGCTGCCAGCCAAGCCCAGCAGATGCTCCTGAAAAATCATTTCCTTTGCCAAGCCAGGCATAAATCAAAGCTCTCTGTTGCAGGCAGCCTTACAGGGGTTTAGACTGAATTCAGAATAAAAGTGCTTTTCCCAGCTTGGAAAATCCTGATTTATCATGGATTTATCATGTGCCTGTGTACTTTTTACTAAGACTGAGCAATGTGTATAAAAACCTCTCCCTGTTCTTCAGTTTCTCAAGACTCAAAGTGACTGTGGCTGCTCTGCTCCTAATTAAAAGGCAGCTGACTTCATTAAGAAGTTTATTGCAGATTGAAGTTTGGAGTCCTCTTACCCTGAGTGTCTGTATGTTTATAGCATCAGAGGAGGCTTAAATTTGCCTCAGAGGGGCCCAAGTGGAACACAAAATGTCCAGACCTAAGGATGGAACAGAAATTAATAAAACCAGGAGATTCCAGTTCCTTCCTAACATTTTCCCTATCTGCTGCTCCCAGACATGGATTAATACAGGTTAGAAGAGAAGTCTGGTCAAAGCTCACCAGTTTTGTACTTTTTTTCAGGCTTTATTTCCCTCCTATGTCCTCTTGCTGTGGACTTTTTGTTAATCCCATTTGTCCTGAATGTGCTTGGTGTATATTCCTGGATTTGTTTGCAGCCAGATTTTCATGGAAGATGCAGTGAGAGGATTTTAAAGTATGAAGCCATAGCACATTGCATAAGCTGAGCTCTATCCAGTGTCTTCTTGGTCCAGCCAGTGAAATGAATCTATACAACTTTGGCTGCTTTTTCTTTCTCTCTCTTGCAGGATGGGACTGCAGCACATTTAACAGTTATTAGCATGCCAGCTACCACAACTCAGTAAGTGACCAAAGAACTTTGTGTTGCTAAAACACTCATCCTAGGGGTGGCAAAAGCTGCTCTGCAGGACACCTGTGTGCAAATTCCTGCTTTGAACCTGTACAGCCCAATTTCCATCCACACCCTCATGCTCCCTACTCCCAGTTTTTCATTTGCAGTTAGTCACAAGGACAGCTTTTACCTTCCCTTGCTTCCTTTCCCTTCAGCTGCTGAGGCTGATGGAGCTGCCTGTCTGTCTGGATGATTTAGAGGTGCAAACTGGGCACTTCCAGCTGATTGAGGTGTGTCTGATTGTAGTCTGCATTCCACTGGAGCCCTGCCTTGCTGTCTGGTGCTCTCAGCATCCAGGGGATTAAAGACCAATGTCCACGGCCCCAAGGATGCTCCAATCCCCATCCAGCCTGGCCTTGGGCACCCCCAGGGATTCAGGGGCAGCCACAGCTGCTCTGGGCACCTGTGCCAGGGCTTCACCATCCTCACAGGGAAGAATTTCTTCCCAAAATCCCTTCTAACCCTGCCCCCTGGCAGTGGGAAGCATTTCTCCTTGTCCTGGCACTCCAGGCCCTTTTCCAAAGTCCTTCTCCAGCTCTTTTGGGAGTCCCCAGAGCTTTCTCTTCTCCAGGCAGAGCATTCCCAATTCTCTCTGCCATAGTTCTGGTGCATTTGAGTTTTGGTTGAACTTGAAACCTGCTGCATTCCTCTCCCCTCCAGCCTCACTGTAGGTTATGTGTTTTTTCCTGATGGGAGGAAGGCTGGCATTGAGTGGTCCAACGCCTCCCTGGCTGGGCTGGCTGAGGATGGGGTTATCCAGGATGGATATGGAGTCAGTTTTACTGCTGGTAAGCTCACCACACTCCAGCTACATCTGCCTTCATTCCTTGCCTTGCAGTTCCTTTAGTGGAGGGAAGGCTGTTCAGTGAGATTCTGTGGGATCCTGGGGAATGCATCATCCTACACCCTGAGAAAATCTACTTAGAACCATAAAATCATGGTTTGGACTTGAAGATCCTCTGGTTCCAACCCCACTGCTGTGAGCACTTCCCTGCTTAAATTAAATTATAGGTGTGGTGTGTCCTGGGTGGAATGTGCCCACTGCAGGGTCAGGGCCACGGGTTCCAGCGGGAGAGTTACAGATTCTGTTTGTGGTGACTGTTGCTTGTGTTAATTCACATAAAATAGTGATTTCCACTTTTTTGGGGTGTCAAAACATCTGTTATGAGGTGGATTCAGCTGGAAATATAGTTGATCAGTTTACTTGATTTACAGAGCAGGCAGAACTATCAATCTTCAGAAAAGCATAAAAACACCCCATACACAAAAATAATAGATACTGGGATTTTTTTGAGATAAAATACTATTGGAAGTTGGTGACACTGTTCCCTTTTTACTCTTCCCCAAGGTGGTCAGAGCTTTGATGTCTCTGCAGCTCTGGATAAGCAGACCTGTCCTGTGGTGTATAATGGCCTGACAGGCAGTGGGGTTTTCCACGAGTGCATTGCAGATTTCCAGCTCAATGGATTAACACCAGGCTGGGGGCTGGTTGAATTTTATTACAGGTAAAATAATGACAGGCAAGAAGAGGTAAAAAACTCCCATCCTCCTATATTGACTTGTATGGTCACAACTCCTTAGATATTTGAAGCATAAATGCACTGATTTTTTAGCTGATGTAAAAAAATGTTGCCCATTTCATGCTAAATGTGTTTATTAGGTTGAGAAGCATTCTGTATATTATTTGAAAAGGAATAATTGCACAAACACTTCATGGGTGCAGCAATTTGTTTATTATATAGGTTTATGTGGGTTTTATATGGATCTCTGTATAGGTTTATGAGTTGTAGGATGCTCCATTCTGGGCACTCTTCTTTAGAAAATCTGTCCCATTATAGAAAGAGTCCTCACCCCAAACAGAGGCAGTTTACAGGGTGAAACTTTCTCACTCAAGGATTTCTGTGGGCAGGATTTATTTGAATAGATAAATGTTCAGAAAATCCCCACAGGGGCAAAATTATATCCACAAAGAATGTGCTTCTCTTCTCAGTGAAGTCTGTTCCTCCTGCCATGTGACTGTCACTCTTTCCCTGGAGCCTTTTCCATATGGAGTGTTTGCTCTGATGAAAGAAAAAGGCAAATTTTGCTGTTTACATTTCATTTGCTTTTTAAAATAAACACTAATCCTTGCCTGTCAGAGGAAATGCCATAAATGACTTTCAGGAGATGGAGAGCTCAGCTCCTTCTGAAAACCAGACATATTTAAAGCACATAAAACAAGCCAAGAGTGCAAAATACCTGCTGGTTGAACTTGAACCTGCAGCTGCTGGCAGGTCCCTGCTCCCTCCCCTCTCTGGCTGCCCAAACCTGCCTGGTGGAGGAAATGACCCAGCAGGGAAAGCCTCGGATAAAACCC
Source organism: Luscinia megarhynchos (assembly GCA_034336665.1). Lineage (NCBI taxonomy): Eukaryota > Metazoa > Chordata > Aves > Passeriformes > Muscicapidae > Luscinia > Luscinia megarhynchos. The sequence goes on along the minus strand of CM067574.1, from coordinate 3,013,681 downwards.
AAACAGGGCAAGTCCTGCGAGTCCAGACAGTCCCAGCCAGCCCCAGGGAGGCTCCATTTGGCAGTGCTGACACAATTCCCATCAGCTCCACCTCATATCTGCTCCCAAATCAACCCCATGGGAGGAATGAGAGGGTGGGGGTGTTGTTCTTCCTCCCTGCCACGGGGCACCAACTCAGCATCGCTGCTCTTCCCGCAGGGACGAGGCCGCCCAGCCGGTTCCACACCTGCAGCTCGCTGCCAAAACAGAAGGACCTGACCCTGCCCCCCGTGTCTCTCCCCCATGATCATCTACGAGCTCACCCCAGCAATGTTAGCAAGCAGCAGCTTCCCAAAAAATATGTAATTCCCTGCAAAAAGCAGCACTGGTTTGAGTGTAGAACTCGTCGCAGGATGCCGGGGAGGTCAAGGGTATAAAAGGATTTGGAGAGAAATGAGATATATTTTTATTAGTGCAGCTTTCAGTGGTTGCTCACCAGGGTGGTCTGGAGGCAGTTTGAAGGAAGTCTGACTGCAGGAGGAGTGCACTGGGAGGGATCATTCCATGCTTTGTCCTTTGGTGTTTTTCCTAAATTTCCAGCTGCTCCCCACTGTGACGACCAGGACCTCAGGCTACGTGGATCACTGACCCAATTTAGCAGCTCCTCTCTTCTCTCAGATTTATCTTTGAAATAAAAACTGTGTATTTCTGAACTCTCTGGTTGTTACAGTCATTAAAACGTGGGAAAAACCTGTTGCAGGAAACTGCACTGATTTGATAGTTTTGTCTATGGCTGTGTAAAACATGAAGTGGAAGGAGCAGGAGAAGCACATCTAAATGGGGTGTCCTCTAGGAATGGCATTAATGGCCAGTGAAATAAGTGGGACAAACACGATTTTCCCTTGTCTGAAGGAAAGCCAGGGACTGGTAATCCAGTTTAGAGAGGGATCTGAATTCCTCATCATTCCCATGTAGGTGCCTTACTAACCACAGCAGCCACAATAGTCACTGGTCCAAGGCAGTCCACAGGGTATTCCCTACCTAGATGCATCTTGCTATTAATTACTGAAAATTAAGCATACTTAAAATATTTTTAAAAAAACCAGTTAAGTGGAAAATGTGGAGAGGAGAAATTAAGGAAAGAGACCTTATAATTATAATAGTACCAGCATTTATTTCAGAAAATAGTGAAATCTGGGTGCACATCTCTATATTTCTATAATGCCTGCTTAGGCTGATAATGAGGGAGACTTTAAAAGAATTTAAAGAAGAATTTTTCCTTTCTGAGACAGTTCTTACACTTATTGCTACAACTCTTTATGCAGAAAGTGTGCCTGAATCTAAAATGATTCCACCTGTATTTATGAGATGCGTGTCCCAGTTTGGGATGTGCCACTGAACAAGGCTGGGGTGCTGCAAGACCCAGGCTGATTTTGTCAGCATTCTCCTGCAGCTTTGAGAGATTCCTGGTCCCTAATTCCCTAATTCCCTGATTTCTAACCTCATCCCTGTCCTGCACTGTGCTCTTGGGCTGCACCCCAACAGGTGCTGTGCCCCTCCTTCCATCCCAAACCACCTCTGGATGAGCCAAGCTGACTTCTGGGTGCATTTCTTTCGGGATGGGCACAGATCCAGAGCTTTGGATTTTAGCTGGACCTCTATAAACACTTCTCCAGTTACAGTGGTATTAAGAGCCACATTCTTGTGAGCCTTGCACAAACCCAAAGATGTCTTAAATCTGTCTGTGCTCTCGTGGTCTCGAGGTGCTGAAACAGGGAGCTTCTAAATTACTCCAGACAATGGTACTTTGACAGGTGGGAAGGCCTTGTGCCTCTTTTTACACCTCAGAAATCAGTCAAATAGGTAATTTTAGAAAGGTTAGAAAAATAACGATGTTATACATCACAGTTTGTTCCTATTAAGTGTGTGGCTTGTTTTGCTATGATCTCAGGAACATCTGTTCCTTTTTTCCTGTGGAGTTCTTGTCATCTCTTTCCCTTTCACTTATTTCTTCAAGGCTAAAACATTAACATTTAGAAGGTGGAAGAGAGGCACCTAATAAAGCAAGGTTTTGAAGGTGTCAGAGCATGTAGATGATGAGGAGAATTGTTAATTATGACTCTGGAATTATAGTTTGAGAAACCACTGTAAAAAAATTCCCTGTCCAAGCCAAAAATTAAAAAATAAATCCCGTCAAAGAAGAGATTGGTCTGGCTACTTCCTAATTCCAGAAACTGGGCTTAGAGGTAGGGATGCTGTGGGGAAAAGGCAGGTGTCCCCCCAAATTATTGAAGTTCATCTTGCTGAAGTGGAGGAGGCAGAGATGGAACCTTCATCACTCTCCTTTTGTCCTCTACTTGTTTCTTTTGGTACCAGTGGGTGGAGGATTAGAGCAACTCCTGAGTTCAGTTGGGAAAAGTTCAAGCAGGGTACAGCAAGTGATTAATAAAGTTTGGAGCTGGCAGGTTTATTTGCCAGGTGATGAACTACTGGTAGGGTATTTCAGCTCCCAGGACTGAAAAAAATGGACTGTTGGGGGTTTTCTCCCTGGATTTCAAATTACTTTACAGCAAGCCTGTGTCCAGGACACATGGAATAACTTATTTAATTTAAAATAAATCTCCCAAGCCCCACGCTTTGACCATGTGAAGTGGTCCTTCACTTGTGGCTCCTTTCTCGGTGGAAAAATCCATCTTGGGAAGTGTTTCTGCAGCCCAAAATCATCAATTCTGAGCCAAAAAAGCAATAAATGGAGGTGAGCCCTGGCCAGAAGTGAAATGCAGCATATGATCTGCATGAAGGGGGGCAGCTGGAGCCTCGTTGGGATGAGCTGCTTTCCCAGCAGCTGGGAGGAGGGAGCACCTGCAATTGCTGCTGTCATGGCAAAATGCTCCCACCAAAGCCTTGCACGTCCCCCTGGAGCTCCCTGCATGCTGAATTTCAGCATCCAGGCCTTGTGAAGAGGTCATTTAAAGGCTGTCAGCCCCAAACTGAGCATTTCCCATCCATCTCCCCCTGGCTACTGATGTCTGGAATGGTAAATATTTTACCATGCTTATTTATTCTCCTTCCTTCTTGCCATTTTTCATATGTTCATAGCATAGCTATAAAGGCCATTTTCAGTGACATTGTATTTCACTGGCAGAAAGAAAGGAAGGAAAAAAGTCTTTTTTTTTTCTGTTTGGATTTATGTTGTAGCTTTACAGTTGGTGAAGCAAAGTGTAGCCCAGGGAGCTCTGTAATTTATCAACAGAAATGAACTGTATGGCCAAATTATATCTGCAAAGCAACTGCTTATTTCAAAAGTGGACTTTTCCTTCCATAAGGACATGCTCAGCAGCCAAATAACTCAAAGACATTCCAGCCAGAGTGACTGATAACTACTCACTCCCTTCTCCCATTTACTGGAACCCCAACTCCCCCACATCTGCCATAAAAACTCACATTGCTCTTTCTCCATCCAAAATTGCTCTTCCCTAAAATGTGACTTTTTTATTGTTGCTCTCCCAACAGTCTCTGAGCTCAGGTGTCTGAAGCAAATTCTCCTGGGAGGCTTTTTGGGTCCCTCCTTTTGAGGTATTTTCCACTCCTCATTAAAGCTGTAATTAGTTGCCACATTGATTTTTGCTTTTCTTCAGCCTAAAAAAACCCTTTTATTAAACCATAGTGCAAGTGAAGTTCATTCTAATCTGACCATAAAATTTTATGAGAGGTGTAAATCAAAGAGAGGAGTGGCAGCAAATGCTCTGGAACAGTTGAGCCCTGTTCAGGCTCCCTCAGTGGAGTTAAATCCCTCCAGGAGCAATTAGCCTAACGAGCTGCTTGGTCCTCTTATAAATAACGTCACTGATGGAGACATCTGGGGGTGTCTGCTCTGTGCAGACACTTTCCAAATGTGCTGAGTGGTGAATGACCCTTTTTTCCCTTCATCCACAGGGTGGGGGTGGAGATGCAGATGTGACATGTCCCAGCGTGTCACGTTTTTATCCCCTTTTCCAGGAAAGATAAAGAAGGGAAAAGTAGGAGTGACATTCTCAGCCTGAATGTCCTCTTACATTTCATGCTAGCTGAGCAAGGGACAGCATATCTGAAGTGCTGACCCCAAATGCTTTGGTCAAAGAAGCCCAGAAATGGGCACAATAAACCTGGGGAGGGTTTGTGGCTGAAGTTCTTGTCACAGCCCTTGGGGCATCAGAGACTGGCAAGGGACTTGTGGCTGCTGGAGGTGTTAGAAATGGGTTTGCAGAAGGAGATCCAGGTGATGGCTCACAATGTTTTCCTTCTGCAGAATGCCATAAATTATGCACACTTGATACCTTCTGAACAACCTTTTTTAACCTTCAAACCTCCCTTTTGGATTGAGCACAGGAAATTCCAGTGTTTGTTGCCTTTGCTGTCACTCCTAAATGCCCTCTGAGAGGGGGCTAGGTAATTGGTCGATAAAGAATGAAGAAATTAATGAAAAAATCAGGTTTAGGAATATTTAATAGTGTTTTGCAGAGGTGAGCAGTGGGAAATGCTGTGAGGTTCCACAATGGGCTGTGCTGCTGGTTGTCTTCACTAAAGCATCCAGATCCCAGTGTTTCCTTTCCCACTCTTGTTCCTGCTGTTATTCTAAGGCACGTAGATTTCTCCCACATGTTTATAAGCTGATAAAAACCATAATGCCAGGAATGTTTTCCTTCCTCTATTGAATTAACAAAATAAGTGACTTTGCAGATATAGCCTTGTTTACCTTAATTTCTACACCAAAACAGTAGTTGTGAATAAATGTCATAATTCATGGAATGGTGAGAAAAGAAGAGTTTCTCGGCCTAAATGCTGATGTAAGAGCTGTGCATCTCCCTGTAGGTGAGAAATGTTCTGCTCTGCTGTCACACTGTGCCACACCACTGCTTTGCTGGGCTGGCAACCCTCAGTGGTGACAGCAGGGCTGACATAATGCTCAGCCCAAATATGTGAGGATAAATCCCAGCAGACATTGCTGAGCCCTTGTGCAGCAATTCATAATTGGGCATGTCAGGCAGCTTCTGATGACACGGGCTGGGCTCCCAGCAGGGCAGAGCAGCCACACAAAATGCTTTTCACAGTGCAGGAGGAGGATTTTTAACTGATCTCTTCAGAGATTTTCCCAAAGCCATAAATATGCTGCTCTTGATGTGCAGTGCACTCGGAGGAGCCGTGTGCTGTGTGAGGCTTTCAGAACAAACACCAGCACAGGGCAGCTCTGGGGATGGGGAAGAGCCTTGAGCCATCACAGCCAATTACACTGAACTCCCCAAATGCATAAAGCATTTCATCAAGGGAGATCAAAGTGCCTTTCATGGGAAGGAAGAGCTATGATCTGCCTTTTACCCACGGGAAAGCTCTGGGGAAGAGGCTGTCTGGCCAATTCTATAGCAGCATTCTTTAACTGTTAACCCCAGAGTTTGCTCTCTGCTCCTCACAGCCTCTCCTGGGCTCTGCCCAGACCTACAGCAGCCTTTAAACTTTTTGGGATGGGACAGAGAGGAGGCAAGGTGGAAAAAGGGGAGAAAGTTGGCAAAAAACCCAAACTGTGGTCAGACCTGTAAATGAAACGTGGCAGCACCCACGGTAGGTGCCTGGGGTGTGATGCTCCATGTAAATGCTGTGCAACCACCTCCAGCAAAATGATTAAAACTGACTGTGAAAAATGGTGTTGGATGTGTTAGGCTAAGAAGAATCCTCAGTTTTAATGCACGTTATGAATATGCCATGATGATAATCCCAAGGTTTTCCCTGCCAGTCATTGCTTGGCTTTGGGTTTCATAGTCACAACTGGATCAGCTCAGTTAGCATTGGATGGATATTTGGTGGAGCACCTTGTTGCTGGATAATTTGGTATTCTGGAGATGATGGAAAAGCACTGAAATGAGTGAGGATTAGATCAGTTATCCCTCACCTTAATGAGCTGTGGATAAATTGTTCCTTAAAGATTATCTCCATCTTTTTCCATTTGTCTCAGAGAGAAAGGGACATCTTGGCAAAGCATTCAAATGAATCATGGCATGCTTTGGGTTGGAAGGGACTTTAAAAATCATCTCATTTCAACCTCCGCCATGGATGGGACACTTTCCACTGGAGCCCAGCTCTCCACTCAAATACAGAGTGATGCTCACAAGAAGACTCAGGATCTGCATTCACACAGGATCTCCAAAACACGATGTGGAGATATCCTCTGCAAACGGGCATCTGTTAAACCAGATTTCTTTATCTTTTCAGTGTTCTTTCTCTTTTCCACAACCTATCCTCCCTCCTGTTAATGGGCCATTGTTAAAAACCGGGTGTGGCAGTGATCCTTATCGCTGTGGGAATATCTCCTGTTAATGGGCCATTGTTAAAACTGGGTGTGGCAGTGATCCTTATCCCTGTGGGAATATCTCCTGATAATGGGCCATTGTTAAAAACTGGGTGTGGCAGTGATCCTTATCGCTGTGGGAATATCTCTTGATAATGGGTCATTGTTAAAAACCAGCTGGGCAATCATCTTTCTCTTTCCCACAGCCCATCCTCCCTCCAGGAGATATCTCCTGTTAATGGCCATTGAGTCCCAGTGCATGACTGATAAAATTACATCATCCCACTGGGAGATGCTCCAGCCAGGGGAGGAGCCAAGCCTTTCCTACCCAGATAAAAACTGAGATTTGGAACAGCAAAGCTGCCCTTACCCACTGGTTTCCAGAGAACAAGAGCTACCAGACCTTTCTAAGTGATCACTACTTCAACAAGACCACTTCATCTGGACTGTGTAACTAGCAGGGTGTCAGGTTGTATTCTGACTCTGTCAGTGGTTTTTCTTTTGTACTATTGCATGTATTTTATTTTTCTCTTTTTTTTCCCCTATTAAATTGTATTTCTGACTTGGAGTCTCTCACTGGTTTTGCTTTCAAAACCATTACCCTGTCTCTCCCCTTTCAGCCTCCTGTAGACCAGTGCTTCCAATTTGTCTTCTCCTCTGGCTCTGGAGGGTGTTTTCTCCAGGACCTTGCCTCTTGGATTTGTTTCCCCTGCCTGATTCACAGCCCCCCAGTTTGTTTGATCTCCCAGGGCCAGCATTTCCAGCAGCTCCCTGGGGCTCCATGAAAGGGGAGCGAGGAAGAAGAGTTCACATGTGCTACACAGAAATTTCTGTGTTTTAAGGGGTATCCTGTATGCTGGAACATTTTTAATGGTCCACAAATCAGGGAAAAAAAAAAAAGTTGAAAACTACACTTACTGTTCAAAGCCCAGATCCCTGGGACTGCTGGAGGCTCCACGAGGCCAGACCTGAGGAATTCTGTGCTGGGAGCCCCCTCACCCAGGGCTGGGTGGGGATGGTGCTCCCAGGCACTCTCTGTTTGTTTTCCAGGGAAATGTTTCCATTTTTGGGATGGGAGGCAAGCAGGGAAATTTCCAAAGAAGAATCTGCCAAGGTATTAGGTATGGAGATTTATGCCCTGCTTGTGGCAGGGGATTGCTGTGTTAGAAGAGGTAAAGGCTGATTTTATTCTTCTTTAAATCTCCTTTGAAGCAGAATTCTGCCCTCCTCCTGACATCCTTGGATGAGACCCAATAGTCACCAAGGCTGGCCAAGCCAAAAGTGACTGGAATTTTCAAAAGTGGTAAGCCCAGCATTAATGCAGCATATTCCAGTTTTTGTCTTCCCTTCTTTCATTCCCTCTGCAATTCCCAGTCATTAACATGGAAATGGAGAGTTCCAAAAATAAACTCTGATTCTTCCTTTAAGTGAGCTGTTTAAGGTGTTTTCTGCTTTCAGGGCAGTGAGAGGAATCCCCAGGGGCTGAGAAGGCTCCAGCTCTTCAGCAGGGTGATGTATTTTGAGGCTATGATATGCAGAGCCTGCATTTAATCTGACCTGGACTCAAAAATGAAGTTACTGAGAGTGAAGAACCAATATCCCACAAGAATATTGGGACTGGCCAACCAGTTGCAGCTTATTGTTTCAACAAGAAACATAAACTTTTGAAATTGTGAGAATCCAAAGATTTCTCCAAGTGTGTCCATTATCAGCTATAAATACTTCCAGGCTGTCTTTGTTTCATCAAGTCTTCTTGAAATGGGATTTATTTCTAAAAAGTTTGTGCTGTAAACATCTGGCAATTCTTATGCTTCCTGGTCAGCAGCTAACTTCAACAGAAATATTGTTAATTATGTAACCAAAGTGGCATTTCACTTGATTTCTGAGTGTTCTGAGTGAAAATGGCATTTCTATAATTGCTCTGTTGCAGGAGGGTGCAGCCAGGTGTGGGTTGGTCTCTTCTCCCAGATAACAAGTGATGGGAGAGGAGGAAGTGGTGCTGGGTAAGATGTGTTCACCAGGAAAAATTCCTTTTCCCTCTGGGATAAACAAGCAGTAGAACCCCAAAATCCCAGGATCATGAAGTCTGCCCTTTGCCTGATCTGCTCTCACAGCCGTGGGCTAATGTGGACTTTTTGTGTCCTGGAGACATTTGCCCACATCATCCTCCTCCTCCTCTGCCTGAGGAAACCCAAAATGTGCCAGATCCAGAGGGGACAACCCAAAGAGTTATGAGGGGACGTGAAATTCCAAATATTTGTCTCATTTCAAAGCAGGAGCTCTGAATGCACAGAAACATCCTGTGATTACCAGGGCTCTAGAGACCTCTCGTGGACAAACACTTTTGCTTCCTCCATGTGACGTGTTTGTTTTAGGGATAAAGTGTATTTATTTGCCAATAATTTATTATTATTATTTACATGCTATTAATTATTATATTTTATTGTAATTTTTTCATTATTCTATTGCATTATTATAATATATTCCAAGGTGACAGAAAGGTGAATTTTGCTTCTACAGTGATGATCAAGCAAATATCATGTAAAATATTTACACACTTACCCCCTTTGCCTTGTCTTCAATTAATATTTTGTTAGGACTTTTGCATTCTGGAGTGGTTTTGGCATGAAAAATAAGTTCACATTGGGTTTGGGTTTTTTTACTCTTCTGATTTATCAGACAATAAAGATGCTAGAAAAGGAAGAATTAAACCAGCAGCACTACATTTCATTACTATGTATTTATTGTTGACTGTAAATTATTTGGAATGTGGTGGGGTTTTTTTCCTCATCTGAAAAACTTATCAAGATTAATCAATTTATTGACTCTTTTCCCTCTCAATTTTAATGCCCATTTTTTTGTTACAAAGCAGAACATTTCCATCAGCCAGAGAGAAATCTGGAATTTGCTGAACATTTCTGGGGCTGGCAGGGGGAGTTCAATGGTGGAAACCCACCACTCTTAAACAAGAAATAAATCAGCGACTGAAGTTTTATTTATTGATAAAAAAACTTCAATTTTTTTCCCCTGAGAAATGTGTTAACCTGGTTGGGCCCACGCCCTGGGAGGTGACTCCCATGAGATGAGATTTATCCCCAAATCCCCTATCTGTAGCCATCTGCCAATGTGGGATAAATTGCTTTTTCCATGGAGATTATTCGATTTTTTCCACGATCCACCTCATTTTCCAGCTCCATCCTTCCCTCACTCGGGTGAGTTATTGGTGGCCCTTGATGTTCTCACTTAACAAAAAGCATGAGGAGAAATTTCTGTTTATTTCACTGCCCTGGCTTTGCATGAAAGTGCCGTAAAATTAAAGGCAGACAAAGAATTTAATATTAAGGAGAGGTAATTAAGGAGTTGCTCAGCCCTCCGTGCTTATCTCCAGCCCCTGTGAGCAGCCCACTGTGTGCAAGGCAAAGGCAATTTTTCTTTTTAATATTCCAATAACTCTAAGCTATTTTAAGAGAAAACCCACTGACCATTTGGGACAAAAAGCTACATTTCAAAAAATAAATTAAAATCTTGGCAGGCAGCTTGATTTCACAGGAAAATTTCAATGTGTTGGAGTGCTGAAAATAAAATGTATTTCTTTGATTTTTGCAGGGTGAAAAAATTCATTTTTAATTCTTCTCTGCCCTATTTCAGCAGGGGAAAGGTCTGGCAATAATTTTTAATTATTCTTTGTAGCTTTGGTTGTAGGTGCAAAGATGGAATGTTGGAACTGGGGAGAGAAGGATGAAGATGTTTGGGTTCAGGGTGAGCTCTTTTCCCAAACTGTGCTAGGAATGCTTTTTATCCTATGTAATACTTTACATACTGTGCAGATGTGAAGTGGATTTTGAAGTGGATTTTAAAGGAATTTTTTGTCTTCAGCTGGTTGCTCTGCTCAACTTCAAGACCTGCCTAATTCTGACACCACTTTTTATTTGATTCTTGTCCTCGTGCTGTCTGCAAACCAGCACCTTCTCACAATAAAATTCTTTTTCAGACAGCAGGGAAAGCCTGGAGAAATGTGGTAGGGAATTAATTTTAATTTTTATTTTTTCTTTTTTCCCCCTTCTATCCAATGCTGGCTATCAGCTGTATCCAGGCCAAACAAAGACCTGGAATCCCAAATCCTTGCCCCATTTTGCTCTCTCTCACTCCCTAAACCTTTCTCATTCCAGCTTGACAAACCACCAGGAAGTTTGAGGCTGGATGTTATTTTTCGTGGTACATCTTATCAGCCAATTAGTGTTTAAATTTAAATGTACAAGTGCCTATCTCTCTGTTCACAGCTATTCTGCCTGATACCAAACAATTCCTTGCTCCCAGGCTCCAGGAATCAACGTTATCACCACTCCTGGAGTATCTTATTTGCTTTGTGATAGGAACGCTGAGCACATTCTGAAATTCTGTTTTCTGGGTTTGGACTTTCATGTGCCCCTCTGCAAAGCAGAGTGAGCTCAGCAGGCGATTTTCCTGTTGTTAAGCCCTGAACCCTAATCTGGAGGAAACAAACCCAGCTCCTCTTATTTTCAAACAGATAAGATTTGCGAGGTTATTAATCACCAGCCCGAATGGCCGCGCTGGGAATTGGAAATGATCAACGGTTTGATATAAAACTTGTCAGCATTTATTCCAGAGACGGACCATCCGTCCAGTGGGAGCCTTGGAAAGTCATTTTGTGTCTGGTGGATGATAAAGGGCCATTTAAGTGCATAAACAGCCATGACATCATGCTGAACTTACATGTTCTTTCATCTGCCCCTAAATGAGACCGGTTCTTTTTGGCTGAGCTTTGATTTTGGAAGGTTTTCTCCCCCCCATGCATCGTATAATTTATTTATTCTTTTTAAAATAGTTGTTATTTAATAGAACAAGTGGCTGTTGTTTGGTTTGTTTTTCTCCAAGAGCTTTAATGCTAGATTCAGAGGATTAACTCCTGGGCAGGTGTAAATCAGCCTCGAGCTGGCCTCCCTCAGACAAGGGGTGTTTAATCTTGGTGAATTTGTACCCTGGAAAGCAGGAAATGATGTCCTCCCCCATATAAACAGATCCTGGGAGTGCTGAACACATTGAGAGAAGATAATTTTTGCTTTTTTTTTTTCCTTTCTCAGCATTGCTCTTCAGCCATTAAACCTATTTCAAGGGTGGCTGATACACAGGACAGCCCAACCCACGGACAATTAATGACAGAGATAACTAAAAAAGGGGATTATTTTCTTTTTGCTGTAGCTGCCATGAGCACTATGAGTGCCCAGCAGCCTTTAGCTGGAAGAGCTTTCAATGTGTGGTTTAACATCACCTTTAATTTGGCAAAATAGGTTTAAACCCTCATAAACAACCCATGAAAATCTCCCAGTGACCATTTGGGGCAGAAATAAACTGCCAGCAAGGCTTGGAAAGATAGGATAAATACATATCTGTCTAAAATATATAAAATAAATAGATATATAGCTGCTTCTGATGGGAAGGGACCCCTTGCACAGATGCCATGGTGCAATTTCCCTTGTGTGTACAGAGGTTGTTGTTAGAGCAGAGAGGAGAGAGAGGAGCAGTGTTCTGCACCAAAGGTGTCAGGATGAGTTTGTTTTTTTTTCAAAGTGCAAATTCATAAAGGAAAAATAAAAACATATTTTTATTTTAAATCCTTTATCTAAAAACTGACCTCTGAGTACCAGCTGTTTTTTGGTGTGTATTTATCAAACACTGGTTAAATTGCTGCCTGGAGCTCCTGTACTCCACTCCTATCCTTAATGGGTTTTGTGTCACTTCTAAGTTAAAAATTCTTCAGAAATAATCCTTCAAATCCTTAAGAGCAAAGTATTGTCTCCATTTTCTATTTTTTTTTCTGAATAAAACAAACTGTTTTCTATTACTCTCATGAACATCCAGTCCCTCTTTTCTGCAGTGTCTCACCTCTGCAATGGCAGAATGTTCTCATAAAAACAACTGTAATCTGGCAGGAAATATCCCCAATCTTTACAAATTTTAAATACCAGAAAAATCAATGAAAGGAGAAGCAAGAAGACTGCATTGAAAATGGGAATTCTCTGGGGCATTTCTCTGTTTTCCAGGAGCTGGGTGCTCAAATCCTCCAAGATCACATCACAGAAATCCTTGTGGTGGAGCATTTGGCTGGAATTGTGCCAGCTTTGAGCTGGTCCTTAGATAAACCCCAAAACACCTTTCCCACATCTCAGAGGGGTTTTAGTCTGCCCTGAGCTCTGATACAGGAGTGCAGAACCTGGCAGCAGAACTCTGAATATCCAGTAGTGCACAATCCCCCCTCAGCCATCAACTGAGCTTTTCCTGCTGCTGAATTGTTTTTCTTGCTGTTATTTGGAAGAAGATTTTTCCATGATCTGGCTGCCTCTGAATTCCCTGGTGGCCAGGAGTAGTGAAATGTCTGTAGTGTGGATAACATTTCTCTGGAATGGGAGGGATTTGTTTGAATAAAGCATCTACAAATGGGCTTTATCAAAATCCACTCACTGCGTTTCAAGGGATAAACTTTTGGGTGGGAAGAGACACTTGGGGCTTTCTCTGTTAGTGTTTTAATCTTACCAAGGGTGTTTTTCTCTGGAATGTGCATATAATTTTGAATTTCACAATTATTTTAATGCAAGAAGTGATTTGATAACTGGCAAAAGCTGGTGTAAAACTCCCCACTCTTTGCTAAGAAAAGGTTGGCTGTTTATGCAATTCCAAATTCTTCCTTCTTAAATAAAATTTACAGCCTCCTGAAATGGCTCCCACAGACCTCCCAGGCTTTGATTTCTCTCAGAGTTTTGGAAATGCCTCTCGACCCCCAGACTGGGAACAGCCTGGAATAATTACACCTGATGGGAGGTGTTAATGCCTCTGACACTGCCTGCCACTCATCTCCACCCTGGGGAGAGATTTATGTGCCAACTGCCCCGTGTTTTACTGCCCAGCTGAATCCTTCCCTCTCCTCCTAGGGATTACCCTCCACGCTGTGAACCTGCCTGTTCATTTATCACTGCAGTTCCTCAGGTCAGATTTATTTCCAGGAGGAGGAGAAGGTGTGGGCTGCACATGGTGCTGAGGTTTGCAGGGGAGGTGGAGGCACAGCTGGGTGAGCACAGTGGTGCCTCCAGCATTTCTGGGTTGCAGAATTAGGGGAAGAGCTGGTGGAGAGAACTGCAAATCCAGGGAATGTGTGGAAAAGTTGCCTCCAGGTCTGCTGAGAGGTGGATTTGGTTATATATTATATCTATCTATCTATCTATCTATCTATCTATCTATCTATCTATCTATCTATCTATCTATCTATCTATCTATCTATCTATCTATCTATCCATCTATCTATCTAGATTTGGTTATAAATATATCTAAAAACAGCTTGGTAAACCTCCACCTCTCAGTCTCTCACTTGATTGGGGAAGGTGGTTTTCCACTTTCTGTCCCATTGTAAATGCATAACAGAGATGAGAAAATTCAGAGTTTCTGGGGAGCAAACTCAGCCTGGTCCATCTCCAAGATGGAGCTCACAGGCAGCTTCACCTCTCCTCACCTGTGAAATCCATTTCTCTGCTGCACAAAGCCCAGCTCCTCCTCCTCCTCCATTTCACACAATCGCTGTGTGTGCCTCCCCTGGGGGATCCTCTGCCCCAAACAACTGGGAATGTGCAGCTGAAGAAAATGCAGAAACTGGTTTTTCACAAGTGTGGGCACCATGGAGCAGGAGCCTGCCCACGTTGGGCGATTCATTTCTCTTCTTGGTGCTCTCACAGTGGCTTTGCTTGCAAAGGGAAATGTTCAGGTGGAGAAATTCCAGCCTGGTCACCTAAACAGGGGCAGAGAAGTGAGGTGTTCCAATTCCAAACTGTGACATCCAAGGGATGGTTGTTCACACAGGTAAATGTTCTTCAAGTCACCACACTCAGAGAAGTCAAAGCTTGCTGATGTTCTGCATCGTGTCCTGAATCCAGAGGAGTTGACAAAGCTGCTTTTTAGTCCAAGACAAGCAGCCCTGAGGTGTGGGAGCCTCTGCCCTGCCCTGCAGGCACTGCTGTCCCTGCAGAAAATGCTGGTTTGTGCCCAGCAGGGTGGCTCTGGGGTTTATTTTTCCAGGTGGCTGCAGTGGAGGCTGGTTCTGCACCTCGTGGTGATGAATGCAGCAACTTCCCCATCAGCTCCTGACAGGTTAAACTCGTCTGGGTGATGCTGAGGGGATTTAAACACCCAAACACTCAGAGTTATCTGCAGCCAGCACTGATCTGTCAGTACTGGGACTGAAAGCAAAAGTGCTGAGTGAGGATTGAGTGACAAGCAATAAATAAAGAGACATGGGACAGGAGGAGCAACCCCCCACACCCTGAGGGAATTTTTTGGGCATGTGGCTCATCCAGCAGCATCTTCAGCTCACGTTTATTGCCCTGGTGTGTTTGGGGATGGACTCTCCAGGAGCCTGCCTGGCCTCAGGACAGCTGAGAGGGGCAAATGGGAAACAGGAGCAGGGCTGGAGGATAAATACAGACAACAAGTGTTTGTCACCTTCCACAGGAGCTTCACCAGCTGCCCTATTCCTTGGTGATATCATATTTTGGCCACTAACTTAAAGAAACCTGATGTCTTGTCAATGGGCATGTTCTGCTCTCCAGCTTCTTTTTATCTTTTTTTCCCTTAATAGGGAATTTTCGTGGGATTTATTTATGTCAGTGTCTACTAATGTACCATGAGTAACCCAAACCATATTTTTCTAGCCTATTTCCAGAACTTTAGACTAAATTTGAGGTTAAAAAAATTGTAACAAGCATTTCATAGCTCTTGCTTTTAAATCAATCAGAAGTGAGGAAAGGGAGGATCAGCAGAAAGCTGTTTTCACCTTGGTTCAGAGAACTTTGAAGAGTTGTGCTGAAGCAGCTGAGTTCTTTAATAATGTTTTCAGCTACACTCCATCAAATATCCTGGCTAAACAGGGAAATGGCCAGACCTTTGAACTGTTCTTGTGTCTCCTCATCACTCACATCTGCACAGGACTCTGCTAATCACGATCCAGAGCAGAAATGCAGGAGAAATGCTCACACCTGAGCAGTGCTGCCTGCCAGAGCTCAGCTGGTCCCAAAAACCCTGAGAATGCTCCCACATCTGGGCAGAACCTCGGGTTTTATTTCCATTGGTGCCTTAGCTGGGTGTAAACCCAGAGGGGCTGCCTTGGCTCAGGCCTCTGCAGAGGCTGTGGCACAGATGGAGCCTCCCTGTGTGTTGAAAGAACTAAAAAACTGTGGTGTTTGTGTGAAAAAAAAATGAGAATTATCCTCAGAGTCATTTATCTCCCCCTGCAGTGCAAGTGCTGCTGAGATTTGGTGACTTTGAAGTCTTTGAGAGAGGAGGGGGAGGTTGATAATCTGGGATAAAACATTGACCAAAGAGTGGTTTCTCCTGGGCTGGGAATAAAAAGCAATGTGTGAGCTGGTGAGAAGCAGCTCTTTTTGGACATGGGACACCCATGGGGGGGTCACACAGATCCAAGAGGTCTCCAGAACTCCCATTTTGTGCAGGAAGCTTGGGTAAAAACCCACAGCACCCCAGTGCTCACCTTCCACCTCCTCTGCCAGCTTGGCATCACTCTACCTGTGAGATTTCCTGCAGGAAGGAGACACAAAACGCCACGGAATTATCAGAGTTCACATTCCCATGCTGAAGCTGGGAGATTTGAAGTCCCTTTGGGACATGTAGGACCTGGAATGGGGAGCTCAGCAGTGCTGATGGAAAACCAGGTGATGCCTGAACGTGGCTGAGGGTGGGGCCTGGATCTTTGTGTTTAATAGGAGATAATCATCTCCAGCGGGACACGGGCCAGGACTGAGCTGAGAGCAGCAGCCACATTTCCCCTGGCAGATGAAAAGCCCTTTCTGTAACCTCAGCAACACCCCCTGCCAAAAGCTTTGTTTTACACAGTGCTGGAGATGCTGCCCATTAAACAGCAATTAGTCCTTGCTGGATCCCAAGCCTGCCCTCTCTCCCACGTGGCCACTTATTAAGATATTTCTGGTTAATATGAATTTCCCCTGCCATAAATCAGCAGCCTTTATACCTGCAGGGAAGTCAGGGCAATCAGCAGCCCCGCTCAGCCGGGCAGGGCCACGAGCATGGCTTGTAAAATAAAGGTTGTAACAACTTCTCCTGGTCGTAAAAACAACGGGAGAGGGGAAAATCCCGGCGCTGGGATCTGATAAGGGCTGTAATCAAGCGCTGGCACATCCTCCTGGAGGAGGCTGCAGATGGAGAGTTGCACAGGTTCATTGGTCACCACTTTTGGGCAAGGAGGCAGAGCCTGCTGGGTTTGGGGGTGGGAGGGTGGAGGAGCAGGGATCTGGGGCCTGGCATGTGCAGAGTCACAGTCACAGAGTGCTTGGGGTGGGAATGAACCTTAGAATCATCTCACCTCACCCCTGCCGTGGCAGGGACACCTTCCACTGTCCCAGGCTGCTCCAAGCCCCTCCAGCCTGGCCTGGGACAATTCCAGGGGTGCAGGGGCAGCCACAGCTGCTCTGGGCACCTGCCAGGGAACAATTCCTGCCCAACATCCCATCCAAGAGCAGTGGGAGCCATTCCCTGTGTCCTGTCCCTTCATCCCCTGTCCCCAGTCCCTCTCCAGCTCTTTTGGGAGCCCCTCAGGCCCTGCAAGGGGCTCTGAGCTCTCTCCAGAGCTTTCTCCAGCCTGAGCACCCCCAGCTCTCCCAGCCTGCTCATTGTTTTGCTCCAATATTTGCTTTTATGTGTAGAGCAGTTGTGAGCAATGTGAAAATATTCTGAGTATTTCTACCTCAGGGGCCACTCTCGTTTTCACCCTGTGAGTTTGGTGTGATCCCAAAATAATCACATCCCAACACAGATCTCCAAACCAGGGAAATCACTCTCCCTTTCACCCTGTTCTTAAGCTAGCAGGGAAATATTTCCTCTGTGAAGTGACTTTCTCTAAAATGCCTGAATTAACAGATGTCACATCCTCCCCTCTGCAGCTGTGCAGCTCCCAAGGAGGATTTTTTTCCCCTCTATATAAGACACTCACCTGAGTGCCTCAAGCTGCATCTCCCTGTCTCTGGTCCTTCCTTAAAGGTGTTTCCTCTTGTCTTAAATCCCAGAACATTTCTGCATCTCACACAAAAATAATGTGATTTTTGAGCGCTGCTGAAGGCAGCTCACCCTCTTTGCATTCCCCAGGACCTTCCACAAAGGAAAATCCACACCTGCACAATGTCCTTGCCTTTGAATCAGGGATTTTCCATTGACACCAGTAGGTTTAATGCCCTGTAACATTGGGAGAATTTCTTCCAGGATGAGTTTGGAGATGCTTTGGTACCTTTGGAGTAGCACATCCTGGTTAGAGTTAACACAATGATGAAGGGATAGAAAAATCAGCTTTCAAGGTAAAATCAGTACGTCTTAAGCAGCAAAATCAGCTTTTCTGAGTGCCCAGGAGCTGCTGAAATGCATCAGTAGATGGCACTATTTTATACTGTATGAGGCCCAGGACAGGTAGGGAGGAGCAGTGAAGCTCAGGAGATGTTGAGAACACAATTTCCTTCCTCCATGCAAAAATGCTCCACCAGGATCAGAGCAGAAGAGGTGAGGGCTTTGCTCTCTGTGATTTCCTCTCTTCCCTTTCCTTGTGCCGAGCTTTGGCAATATTTAAGTTTTAAGGGTGATTTCTGTCATTTATGGTTATGGGATGCTAAGGCAGAGATGCCTCCATGTGTTTATTAAACATCTGGAGCCAACCCTGCTCAGAAAATAATCCTGTCACTACAAACCACTGCCTGTGGTCTCATTTGCTCCCAGAAAATTGTTCAGTTGGGGTGACACTTCCATTCCTCTGAGCCCAGTTGCTTATGGAGTGACTGAGAGCAGCTTTCCTGGGCAGGATTTAAAGGTTTCTCTAATGTAAAATGGCTCTGGGTGTTTTAGATCTTGGCATAAATCACTCTGTTATTAATTCAGTGTTGTAACCTCACTTGGGCAAACTGGAGGAGGAACCAAAATTGCAAATTGGGGCAAAATGTGGCTTTTCTGGTGTCTGTTGTAAAGCACACTCTGCCTCCCCAGTGTGATTCCATCACCCCTGCCAGAATGCCAGGACAATCCTCTAAAGATCCACGAGGACTTTTTGCACCTCTGGACTCAGGGGGCACAGAGTTTGGCCACTGTCTGTCTGTCTGTCTGTCTGTCTGTCTGTCCCCAGGAGCTGCTGCCACCACCATTGCTGGATTCAGCCAAACAATGCCAGGGGTGTGTGACCAAAGGCACCCAAGGGACCAACTCTGCTGTTTGTTGCCATTTCTTCTGAGTTGGCCAGGATTTATTTCAGAGGTTTTAAAGGTCACAGAGTTCAAAGTTCAAACATGCTCATCAGATTGAATGTATATTTTGCCTTTAAGTAAAAGAAGAAAAAAAAATCTATCCTTTACTGCTAAATCCCTCATATCAGGAATTCCTGTCATCCTCTGACAGTGATCTTTTTATTCCCTTTAGTAATAGATTTTTTTGCCTCTCCCCAGAGCCTCCCTTGTTTTGATTGTTCTCATTTATTACTTTTCTTTTTACTTGGCGCCTCAGAGAACTGTCACCATTCCACCAGTGTGCTCCTCTGTCCCTGCATGCCTGTATTGTCTGGTTTTCTGTGCTAAAACCAAACCAAGGCATGTCTGAGAGCAGTAAAACCTCCTGGCCTTTGCTAACACCACTCAGCAGAAAAACCAAACTGTGCCCATTGACACCCCAGCCACTCTGCCCTCCTGCCTGCTCCCTCTCCATTGCTGATGCAATGCTGGATTTGTAAAAAAAAAACCCTGACTACTCTGCTGTTTTTATCTGGAGGAACATCTAAATCACTTTGGAGTCTGTTGGCTGAACTCAGTAAATAAATAGCAGCGAGCTCAGTGGTAGCAGTGAGTTATGGCTGTGTCCAGCAGCTGCACTCACAGCCACCCCTCCAGCAGCACAGGGGCCTTTTAATCCAGCCTGAAGAATTCCAGCAGTGTTCCCAACACTGGGGAGTAGAAACTGTGCAGGTAAAGTGCAGCTAAAGACAGGTAAAGGTCTGCTCAGGCAGCTTTTGCTGCTGGTAAGGAGTGACAGGGGTTGGTCAGAGGTGGAAGAAATGCTCAGACCTGACAGAATCCTGAGGTTGGAGAAGACATCCCAGACCACTGAGTCCACCCCATGACTGATTCCCACATTTTCACCCAGCACAGAGCACTCCAGGCTTTCCTTGGACACCCCAACCTCCCTGGGCAGCCCCTGCCAAGGCAGATTTGATGCAGAAAATCATCCACGCTCCTGAAAACCTCCCAGGAACTGTTAAATCCCAAATAGAAACCCCAGAATAAACCAGAAGGTGAACCATGCAGCTTCCTGAGGAAAGGAAGGTAGAGCCATGCCTGATGCTCTGAATTTCTCTCCATGCCTCTCTGTGTGTCAGGAGACACAACAGGCTGGAGAGGGACTGGGGACAAGGGATGGAGGGACAGGACACAGGGGATGGCTTCACTGCCAGAGGGAAGAGTCAGATGGGATTTTGGGAGGGAATTGCTCCCTGGGAGGGTGGGGAGCCCTGGCACAGGTGCCCAGAGCAGCTGTGGCTGCCCCTGGATCCCTGGGAATGTCCAAAGCCAGGCTGGATGGGGCCTGGAAAACCCTGGGACAGTGGAAGGTGTCCCTGCCCATGGCTTGGATGATCTTTGATGTCCTTTCCAACCCAACCCATTCTGGGATTCTGTATTTCCACTCAGATGCAAATGTTAGTTCAGATGTCATTAATTCTGCAGTGAAGTGAGCACAAGAAATGTTTATTCCCACTACTGCATACACACAGGTCACATAAAAACAGGGATGTTCTCTCTGCCAGCACATCCCCTACAATTTAAATCATTCTATATGTATCTATACATAGCAGAAATTTGGTGCAACCTTTATTATATAGGTTATATTTTCATTATATATATATAACCTATATTATATATTATATTTGTGTTATATGTTGTGCCAAAAAGTCCTAGTGACATCTAGGATTTAAGGAAATAACTAATTTTTCCCTTCTTTGTACAGATTAAAAACCCTTAGTTTTTTAGTTCTCTATATTCTAAATATGTTCCCTGTCCCACTGAAGAGTAATGGTTTATTATTTTTTAAATGTTCTAAATGCAAAAATCAAACTAAGATATAAAATATTCTGTTGGTTTTTGGTGGTTTTGTTTTTTTTTAAAAATCCAGGGTATCAGCATGACTCAGTCCTGCTCTCAATTTCTAACAAAGCTCACAGTTTTAGGTTCATTAGGGTTTTTTATTACAACCTCATAAAAGTATTTACAATATTTCATTGTATTTTAAACCAAAAGCACTAAGAGAAAATGCCTGAAATAAAAATGCCCATAATTTTCCTGTTGCCTTGTCACTGTCTGAAAACCTTATCAGAGTCCCTCGTTACTTTAATGGTGTGGGATTAAGGGTAATGAAGAAACATTTAGGGTTCTGCAAATCACTTTGATTTCATTGTGTAATGTACCAGCACTTCCCTGTGATTTACTACCCAGTTGTTTGAAATAGCCTGTGGGATTTATCAGTCTTGGAGGAAACTCTGTTTCCTTGAACAATTAGCTCAGACTAAAGTTGTGTAACTCTTTTTTTTTTATGATTATCCTTTTTTTTAAAGGCATTTGTGGGTGGGAAATAATGAACTCTCCACTAGGTCCTACCTTGATGTTTAGTGAGAGAGAAATGACTATTTTTATTGCAAATTTTCTTGCAAACATTTTTATTTTCTAGCTGTTTTCTCTCCTTTTTTTTAACATTAAATATCATTACTTAATTGGTTTTATGTCTATGTTTGGGGTAATTTTCATTTTCTTATTTCTCATTTTTAATTTTGTTTTCAGCTCAGATCTGTTTTCCTCTTTGCCCACAGGGATTTCTCTGTTTGTTCATGGAGTGGGGTGTTTCTGAAGGTAAAAAATTGTTTTGGCATAAACGACTTGCACTCAAACAGAGAAATAACATTTTTAATTATCAAAATACTCATAAAATAAAACTAAAAATCCAAATAACTCCAAAACCACCCATATAAAAAAAAAGCTTCAAAAATCATGCCATTTTCATGACAATTAATCTGATTTTCCTGGTCATTAAAGAGTCATTTCCCCATGGAATTTACCAACTTCTGCAGGAAGAATATGGTGAGATAAAACCCAAACCTGATTTTTTTGGGGGTGGCTTCTTGGCTTAATTCCTCTCAGCTCACGGATTTCTTCCACTTAGGATCCAAACTCTGCTCTGCTGCTGCATGACCTGGGATTTGGGAAGGTTCATGAGCAGTTCAGGGCATGTGGCAGCCTGCAGGGGCTTCAAATAAATTGTTGGCATCAGGTCTGAAATGTTTCAGGGTCCCCTAGTGTTAGCAACTCCTTTGAGCAATTTAATAATTGAGGATTAAAAAAAAATGTATCTGTGGTTTGGCTTTCAGTAGAATGGGATGGAGGTGAGGCTGGACCAATTCTTTAATTCTCTTTGATGGGTTTATCCCATGGTTTGTACAAGTCAGGGAAAAATCCATTTTCAGGTGGGAAAGCCCTTCTGGAAGCACAGGTCAGCTTTTCCCAAAGGGATGATCAGGAATTGGTCATGAAAAATTGGGATTATAGAAAATTCTTACTGTGGGATATCCCCAGCCTTACAGGTTTGAGCAGCACGACATCTCTGGAGCTGGGGATGATGGAAAAGGGCACCAAGAATCATCAAATTGTGAATCATTAAGGTTGGAAAAGACCTCCAGGATCATCCAGTCCAACCTTCAAACAAATACCACAATTCCCACTGAACTGTGTCACCAAGTGCCACTTCTGCTCATTTTTGGAACATTTTCAGGGGTGGTGTTTCCAACACTTGCCTGGGGAGTTTGTTCCACTGCTTAATCACTCTTGCAGTAATGAAATTCTTCTTATTATCCAACCTGAAACTCCATTGGCACAACTTGAGGCCATTCTCCATTATCTTCAGAGATCCAGGCATGTGTTTGAAGTGTGGAAAGTGGTGAATATTGTTAATAAGGGAGGTGTGAATATTGCTAATAGGGCAGGTTTGAAATTGTTAATAAGGCAATATTAGGATATTGTTAAAAAAGCAGGTGTGACTATTGTTAATAAAGGAATATTAGGATATTGTTAAAAAGGCAGGTGTGACTATTGTTAATAAAGCAATATTAGGGTATTGTTAATAAGGTGTATCCTAAGAGGCACAAGAATTTAGTTTTGGGCTGGGCATGACCCTTTCTGCTCCATTTTCTTTGGGCACAGCTCATGTTGCAATTCCTCCCTTCCCTACTGTGCAAGGAAGGCATCCATCAGTGCTTTTAGTGCTATAAATTCCCTAAATTCTAGTTTTTCCCTCAAAAAATAAGGAATATAGACCATGATCCATATCTCTTATCCAGCCAGACCACTCTCAAAAACATCTAAACAGTGTAAGAACTTACAGTCTGCAGCAAGCTGAGTTTGGTAAGGCTTGGAGAGGTTTAATCTCCATGTTGGGAAGTCTCTTTGCTGGAATCACTGAGCTGGGATTAGTGTCTCTCAGTCTCCAGCTACTTGTTTTATACATTTCTTTTTAATATCCCTGCTCTTGTAAGCAGAGACTAACACAGGAACCATAATATATCATGTGCTATATTACACCAGCAGAATAATCCTGGATTTCTATTGGGAGATTCCAATGGACTTAAGGAATCACTGAACAACTTTGCAGTGTAATCAGTGCTACCAAAACCCCTCTCCCAACATTTTTTTTTTTTTTTTTCGGGGAGGGTGGGCAGGAGGAGGGGGAGATTTCCAGCTAATTCTTTCCATCTGGGCTTCATTTGCAGATGATGTGGGAAAAGGGGAGATTAATCCACGGGAGGAATGAGCACACATTCATTTGCCATCTGGGGATGTAAACAGGAAGCCCAACACGTCGAGCCTTGGTGGCTGCTTATTGCTGCAGTGAGGAAAGATGAGTTGATGCCGTGGGTCTTATGCTGAAAATATTTTAGTGATTTCTAATAAGATATTATAAACAAATGTCAGTCCAAAGCTTTTCTGAAAAGGGGAAGAGTACATTGTCCTTGGATACATGAGCAGCTGATAGGAGGGGAAAAAATATCCTTTGAATAAATTTGGCAAGAAAATCTCACTCAATTATTTTTCTTGAAGTTTGATTTTTTTGTTGTTGAATTTTCTTTGAATTGAGCATGTAAATGATACCCCTGTTCAGCTTTCGAGCATCTGCTGCTGCTCCTTTTAAAATTTAATAACTGACCTCAAGGACTAACAAGGCTTTTAAATCATGAGTTTAAGAATAATCCTTTTGTACTGTGATGGTTGAGTGAAAGAGGGATGATTTTCTCCCCTGGCCTTTTCTGTTTGTTTCCCACGTATTCGTGCAGCCCAGCCCAGACCACCTCTGTGTGGTGTAACCCAGAGGTGACAGGATCCCATCTCTGCTTCCCTGAAATGTATATCCCATCTTCCCTGAGCCTGTTTCTCTGGAGAGGTGGAAGCTGAGTGTTTAAACAGCAATGACACTGATTCTTCTTTCCCAAAACCCACAGCTCAACTCCCACCTTCCTCTCCCAGGCCAGGGCAGGCTGCTCCAGGTTTCCCATCACCTGCCCTTGCAGAATTCCAGAAATTCCCCGTGGCAGAGGCTCAGCAAGGTCCTGCTGCAGCATCACTGCACAAAAAATCATTTCCCTGAGGCTGCAAAAGCCTGGATCAGGGGGTGTTTGCTCCCAGATTATCCAAAGGATGATTTTTGCCTGTCTGGGCAGCATCTGTCACACTGGGGTCCAGAAATGCTCCCAGGGAGAAATGCTCCCAGGTCTCTGCAGACAAGGGATTGCCCCAAGCCAGGAGTGTTTATTTGCTGTCCCAGCTTCGAGCCAGTGGTCAGGACTGTGGACAATAAATGTCAAGCCCTGGCATTCATCATTGTTGCAAAGTTCATTTGAGAAATTAGGGCAGGTTGTTTTTCATGTCTGGCTACAGCAATGGCACAGCCCCTCCCAACTGTGACTCCTCTCTCCATCTTTTAGGATCTGCTGTGGATGTGGGAGCTCCCATGCAGCAAGTTTTGCAGGCTGGGATGTCCCCTTTGTGCCACCCCACATTCCTCCTTGCCCAGGAATCTCCTGCAGGGATGTCTGGTGGTGGCACAGTGAGAATTTAATTTTTTAGCACTCTATGAGTGACTCAAGACTGCTAGAAGATAACTCATTTAAACCTCAGAGCAGTCCCCTTCCTTTCCCATATCCCATGTTATCCTCAATATTAATACTTTTTCAAGCACATCTGTGTGTGTGTGGACTCATCTACCACTAATTGTGGGATTTTATAAATTTCCATTCCTGTCTAATGACTTTTTACAGGCAGTGCAATCACCAGTTCTTTTTATTGCCATTCTAATGATTCAAACATGCATACAAAAAAGCATAGTCCAGCTAAAGAAATAGCTGCTGTAAAATTCTATATATATTTTTTATTCACCTAGCTTTAAATTGATCCATTTTTATTAGGGTGCTTGGCAAAAAAATTAATCGGAAATTGAGTCCAAACAGACCAGGATTTATTGCAGCTCTGTAACCCCGAAGAGTGACTTGTTTGCTTCAAACCATTTTTACAATAAAATAAAATAAAAATAAAGCAAGCAAATTATCCTGGCTTAAAAGCTGGAAAACCATTCCTCCTTCTTGTCTTCTGCAGTTTGAGCCAGCTGAGACAGTGAACTCCAGCTTGGTTTTGAGTTGAAAAAGGGTAGATTTGGATGGGATATTGAGGAGAAATTCTTCCCTGTGAGGTGGTGAGGCCCTGGCACAGGTGAGGCTGTGATGCCTCATCCCTGGAAGTGCCCAAGGACACACTGGACAGGGCTTGGAGGAACCTGGGATGGTGGCAGGTGTCCCTGCCCATGGCAGATGAGTTTTAAGGTCTTTTCCAATTCTGTGATTCCATGATTCTGTAGCTTTGACAGAGGAACTCAGACCAAATGGGGTTTGGGAATTTGGCTCTCAGCAGCTGGTAGGACTCCTGACCTCCCACAGATGAGTGGGGCTCCCTGTGGACTGTGGTGGATGAATCATGGGACAGAGCTGAACCCCTGTGGGCAGCCTCTCAATCCACCAGGAGATTCATTGATTTCAATCTTGAAGGTGGTTTTTAATCAAATATGCAGGAGGAGACTTAAGTTTAGCCACAAGCACTTCAAGCCTCAAGGATGCTAAACCATTCCATCCTCATCTCTTTAAATAAGTGAGCATTTTGTGCCCCTTTATTTTTGATGGTTTTTTTGGTTGGTTTTTTTTTTGTGCAGAAAAGCAAGCCCAGTGAAAGCAAGATCTGTGATGTCCTGAGATCCAGTGCCTGTCTGCATCCCTCTTGGTGAAAGCCAATCCTTCTGGAAAGCCACTGGGTGCTGAGGGCTCCCAGCACCACCCATGCTGTTCATGGATCCTCAGCTCCTCTGCAGGAATGTTTTCCAAGACTCATTTTACACACTTTAAATCAAAGCACAGAGAGTCGCCTTTGTAAGTTTTGATAAATGCTCTCGTACTATTTGTGTTCCTGTGGTGTTCAGAGGCTTTAGCAGAGATCAGGGTCCTGTTGCAGAAGGTGCTGGACAAAACCCTCTGAAGAGCTGACAGTGTAAACAGCCAAGGCAAAAATCTGAGGTATGGAAATACAAGGAGGTGATTTGCCAGAAATCCAGGGGAGCTGGAAGCAGCTCCCCTTCCCCATTGCTTTGGTCACCAGTGGCCCAGCTAAAGACAAGACCCAGCTGCCACAGGTGTGGCTGTGGCCAAAATAATTCCACTTTTTTAGGTGTTGACTTTAATGCTGTGCTTGGAGAAAACAAGGTCTGGCAATGCTGTTGGGAGTGATTTGAAATTCAGGAGCCACAGAGCACATGGACAAAGGTCCCCAGGGAAGTGGTGGAGTCACCAACCCTGGAAGTGTTCAAAAAATGAGCAGACACAGCCCAGAGCGTTGTGGCTGAGCTGGCAGGGTGGGGATTGCTCTAAGGCTGGATCTTGGAGGTCTTTTCCAGCCTTATTGATCCCACGGTTCTACACTGACCTCTAGCAGAAGGAAAAATGGTTTGCAGCAGACCAGGAGCCACCCTGCTCATCACATCCCTGTGAGCATCTCATTTTGGAAAATGAACTTCAAGATTACAACACTTTTCAACCATTTTATGGATTATTCAAACTTTGGAGAATTGGAAAATGTTTTCTATCCACTGTGAGCAATTATTGATCCAAAAAGCAGTCACCAAATCTTTTCTTGCCCAAAAGCAGCTGCCTGTCCCTTGTCCCTGTCCACAGCAGGCTGCCCTGGGCTGTCACTGCTGTCTCTCACAGCCCTGCAAGTGAAGTCACTCAGCCCTCCCTGGGATTGATCTCCATGAAGGAACCCCAAGTCATTTATAATAATGGCCAGGGGCTGACCCCCAGTGAGCCCCCAGTGCAAATGTACCCTTGGATTATAAATGATGTGTTTTCCTCCTTCCCCCAGTGCTGTCCATTGCCCTGAGCATTGTGGACAAGACAAATGGCACCACACCCCAGTGTCAGGGGACAGAAGCTGCAAATGCCTTCTCAGGGAGTCACTGTTGACCTCACTACTCACACAGACAGCTCTGACCCAAGAGACAACTCCCCCCGTGCTCCTATGCATTCCAAATCCCTGTATTTGCTTGGTTATTTTTCTTTATCTCCCTGTTAACTTCTTCCACTGGCAGTGGCCATCACTCAGTGGGTCACCCCAAGTTATCCTGAACTGGAGCGTTGGCAGCACTTCACTTATTAGTCAGCCAACTCATGGGATCCTGGCAACCTTTTTCTCTCTATAAGGATAAGGTCCAAGCTGCTCTTTGATGTTGTCAAGCCATGACTTCCACTGGTGTCCCCGCTGATTCCTTTGCTCTCTCTCCCTGGGAGCAAAAAGCTGCAGGGAAGATCTGAGTGTTGTGTCAGGCACCAGGCCAATCTGGTTTCAGGCTTTGTTACTGTGTGGAGCAGACAGCCTGTCCAGTCCTGGATCTATATGAGGGATGCTTTCATCTTCTAAGAATGCTGTGCATTTCAGGTTGTTCCACCTATAGAGCCCATCCAGGCAGCCTCTGCAAAGTCAGCCTTCCTGAAAAACGATGGAATAACAAAAATCGAAGTCAAACGCACAGATCAAAGTTTGCCCAGAATTTATGGATTCAGAAACAGAGAGGACAAGGTGAAATCTGCATTTCTGGTGGGATATTGATTTATTTCTGTTCCATTTGCCTCCTAAGGCTTGAAAAATGTGGGTAGAAAGGAGTCATTCACCACGTCTGAGGCAATGTGGGTGAAATTCTGGCCACCACTGAAGGCAATGGCAAAACTCCCATTGACTATGGTGGGGCCAACATTTCACCCCACGATTCCTCATCTTGCTTTATTTTATTGACCTTTTTCCTTGAACACGAGCGAAATGCAAATATTTTTTTGCAGCACAAGTCTTTGTACTCTATGAACTCTGCTGGATCCAAAGCACTTCATATGTATATAAGAAAAACAGCTGAAGACGAAAGGGAGGGCAGTTAACTGTGCAAATAATGATCTCCACAATCTATAAAAAAAGGGGCCATGCTCAAAAAGAGATAGTGGTTTAAATGGTCAGGGTAAATAAAACAGGCTCAAGGCTAAATTTTGGACCAGGAAGAGCATTCCCAAGCCTGCATGGTACAGACCACACATCTTGGGAATGTGGATTGCCTCTGAGGCCAGCTCAGCATGGCCCCGTGGTGGCCATGAAATCCCAGACGTTTTCCTCTCGTTTTCAAATCATGCTGATGTTCAAAGCCTAAGGAATCCAGCAGTTCTGATGTGAGACAATGGGTGATATTCCCAATATTCTGGCAAACTGTTCACAGGGGAAAAATAAGGATGTTTCTTTCTCTGTGGGTTCAGTCTCCACATGGAATAAAAATAGCTGATTTCAGAGACAAAGAATTGCCCTCTTTTCTTTCACCCAAAACCTTTTTGAATGTTTAAATGTGTCTTCAAAACGTTTTAAGATAACCCCCTCTGGGATGCCATTGTGAATCCAGGTAGTGTCACAGTTGATGAAATTACTATTTTGTCTCTTTGTAGGAAAATACAAATTGCCAGAGCTGGTTTTCACAATAATCTCACCTTACCTGGTGCCCATCCCTTGTCTACCAAATCCAGAATTTGACCACAAACCTGTTAACCAGCAGCATTCATTGGGGGGCTGTGCTGGATGGGAGATTCGGGCAGCAGGATTGGAAGAGACCTTCCAGCAGCATCTCTGGAATTTGCAGATGGTTTGGATGGTTCAGTCAGTCCCCAAAACTGTAGAGGAATGTGACAAAAGGCAAAAGAAGTCATGTGGAGTGACAAGGCAGGGAAGGGCAGCTGTGGTGGGAAGAAAGCAGAGCTCTTGAGTCCCAAAGTGGAGATGGGGTTTTAATCCACACCTGATATGACACAGGAATGAGGAATGGTATGACCTATTCATCTTGGAATACTTGCCATCACTCCCAGAAGGAGAAGGCTTCTGTCATGCCAGTCTTCATCATCACCTGCTGCCTCGCCTGGTGCAGTGGAAGTTGAAATGAGATGATCTTTAAGGTCCCTTCCAACCCAAGGCATTCCATGATTCTGTGATCCTTAAATCCACAGACAACCTCACTACTGCAGGATGTAAAATCCAAGGGTCTTCCTGTGTGGTGCTGCTGTGAGGCCTTTCCTTTATAACCAAATAAAAACGAGGGTAAGTTTTAAGTGCTCTGGGCTTACATTTTCTCCCCTTTCATTTATTTTTGTTTCAGAATACGGCTTTTTATTAAAACCAAAAACACAACAAAGACATTTCCATCATCTCTGGGGCCATGTTCTGATGCCTCATGGACCACCAATGGTTCACAGACCACAGGGTGAGTAATGGTGCAGGAGAGCATGTTGAGTCCTCTGCTCTGACTGCCTCTGCCAAAGGAACTCTGTTTGCACCAACGTGCTCACCCGGGCTTTGTCAGACCCAATTCTGCCTGATTTGACTTATGGACCTTCCATCACATCTTTGGGGAAAATTATTTCACTGTCTACCAGGTCTCTGGGGCCAGAATGTGGATTCATGAAGCCCACGGTGTGTATTTAGTAAAAGAGCACTTTGAAATTAATAAGCTTGAGGAAACGAGGCCAAAATTCTGTCCTCAGCCTCCTTGGTGTGGTGCTTGTTAGAAAGCAGAGGAGCCTGTTGAATGACAAGGGGAGGAGGATGGGGGCTTCTACAGGGGCTGGTGCATCACAGAATTTTGGGGCCTTTGGGAAATCCTTTAATGTTAATCACCCCAGCTGGGAAACTGAATAAACCATCAAACCTTCTCAAAAAAGCCATCCCTGCACTTAAATTGGTGTTATCACTTACATAAATAACAAACAAATGGTATGGTTTGGGCTCTATTTCCTGCCTGGAAGGAGTGTGAAGACTGATCACTCACAGAAAGCGAATTTTATACTATTTTTGCTTTATAGCAAGTGGTGGATTGGACTTGTGAACATGGATCGACAATATTGTTCTTTCTGCAAACGTTAGCGCTCACTGAAACATTTCAGACAAACATCCCATGAAGATTTAGTGGCCTCAGCTTGTTTGACTTGGAGTTAGACATGATTTCTAATTAGCCAATCTTCAGCAGTCCGTCAGAAAATGCAGCCAGCTGCCAATTTTCACACCTTAGCAAAGAAAAAAAATCAAATCCCAATAAAACTCTTAAGAAAAATGGCCAGCACTTGTGCTGCTAGGAAATTCCCAGTGTGACCAAGGTTCTTCTCCATTCCCACACACATATCCATCCATCCATCCATCCATCCATCCATCCATCCATCCATCCATCCATCCATCCATCCATCCATCCATCCATCCATCCATCCATCCATATGTGCCTACACACTCATACACGACCACCACCCAAATCTCAATATATATAAGCTTAGACAGCCTAAACTAAGAACATTTTATTAATTTCCTACAATTTTCCATAGAAAGGGGAAATTCCATGTAGTTAAATGAGCCTCAACCTTTTAAAAAACTCCAATGTTAACCAGCATTTTAGCTGTTTAAATCAGAACACGTACATTGGTGGTTTTGTAACAAAAATCTATAGGGAAGTGAAAAAAATGTCCAAAAAACTGTCCAAAGCCTTTTATTTCCAAATTTCATCAATTTGGATTAATTATTGACTATTTTCCGTGACCTTCAAATCTCAGATGAGAGTGGGGTCCAGGTGGGCATCAGAGTACAGCTACTTTCAGGACCAAAATAAGACAAAATATTGTTTTGTAGAAAATTAGGAAGAAATTCTCCTCTATGAGGATGGTGAGGCCCTGGCACAGAGAAGCTGTGGCTGCCCCTGGATGCCAGGAATGCCCAAGGCCAGGCTGGACAGGGTTTGGAGCACCTTGGGATAGTGGAAGGTGTCCCTGCCATGGCAGGGTTTGGAATGAGATGAGCTTTGAGGTCCCTTCCAACCCAAACCACTCCCTAATCCCATTAAATGGTGGAAATGGAGATGAAACAGCAAAATATTAATGGTGTTGGCAGGCCCAGCGGTGTCTCCATCTAAATTTTTGCTTGTGGTTCACATTTTTAGGAATAGTTCTGTCTCCTTTTCTCTCTCTAATCATGGTCAGATGCAACAGAAAATATTGTTCTGTGTCAGCCACAGTGCTTGTTCAGCTTTGAGCCCCTGCACTTGGCTATGATTGGCCTTGTGGGGCTTCTTGACACCTAATCTGGCATCTGGTACAAGAAAGGGCACTGGGGTTCACTCCTGAAGACCTTTTTCAGCTGGTACAGAGCCCCTAACCCAGGCAAATTCCAGCTGCCTTCAAGAGACATTTTGGCCAATTAAAGTCTAGGTGAGAACTCCCAGATTTGGCCAATACTCATAAAATCAGAGAAATATGAGTCGCTTCCTCAGCTCGTGGTTTCCTTGAAGGCACTCCCAGATGCTGCCACAGTTCTCTCATCTCTCTGGGCAGCCCAAAATCTCCCATGGCTGTCGGTGGATGTCAGCCATGTCTGTTGGGGATTATTTGCATTCCTTAAGCCAGCACTCACCCCATAAATTACGACAATAAAGGCTCTTCCTTGAGCCCTCATCTTTAAATTCCTCTTTAAGAAGGTTTTTACTTTTATCACGACCCATTAACTAAGCCATATGTAGGATCCTCCATCCAGAACCATTCCACTCCCAAAAACACAACTGCTAGAGAGAAATGAATATTTGGATTCACTCTTGTTTTCCTTTCTGGCTGTTTGTTTAACAGTGGAAAGATTATTGAAGATGTTATCTCAGAGAGAGTTCACTGGGGCATGTTTCTGTGACAGTATTATTGCAAAGGCTCTTCTCTTCAGCTAATAAAGGTGAGTTAAAAAGGAAAAATTGATCAAATGTGAGCTGATCCTAATTGCACTTGAGATTTTTTAAAGTGAATATTCCATTTCTTACATCTTTTGTTCAGTTTTAAATGGTTACACTCTGCTTTTCCAACCTAAAAACCAAAGAGGCTCCAGTTGGGAAAGGAACATTTAGGGTGTCTGTTCTTGAGTCTTGCATCTCTGGAATTGTGTAGAACCCAGGAAAGTCTATATATTCACTGGGAAAAAGTTCTCCAGCACTCCACAGCAAGCATGGAAGCACTTGCTAGGAGAAAGGAAATTATTTATAAATTGAGGGGAATGCCCAGATGGGACTAAACTATAATTTACACTCCAGGCTCCTGCAGAAAAAAAAAAGTCTTTCTGCACCTCCAGTCTCCCTGGAGATTGCTGCCTGTTGAGGGAGGGAAAACATAATTTCAGCTGCAGATCTGATCATTTGCATCCACTCCCATCTGGCGTTTTTGGTGCCCCTCAGAGCTCCAGCACATCCTGACTCTTCCAGAAGGGACGAATCCATGCAGCAAGAAAACATGGGATTATTCCTATCAACATCACATAAACAACACACAGCGAGCATCACACAGACTTTGAGGAAGTCCTCAACATCCCCTTTGGTGCAGATGAAATTTAACTGTACTTTCCCCCCCCGAACTTCCAGTTTTCCCAGACCGGAGCGCCGTTCACGACCTGCCGGTAATTTGTGCGCATTGTTCCCACTCAACGGCCGTATTCTTTCAGCTGACCCCACTTGAACTCGCTTCCCCTGAGCCCATGGCACGTCCAGGAGGCCAGGGCTTGGTTTACAGCAAGGAGCCCTCGGTGGGGCCACACCTTTGGACCACCCAGGAATGGCAGCAGGCAGTGGCACGGCTCGGATCTGGAGCCCACCTGTGCTCCTTGACCTGCCTTGGCTTCCCCTTCCTTTCTGCTCTCCTTCAGAGCCACCATACCTCTCATAATTTAGCACTTTGAGACCTCTCCCTCCTTCCCTCTCCTCACAAAATCAGTGGTGGAGTTGACTTTGTTTGTCTTCACCGAGAGTGCAGCTGGTGTGAGTGCAGCAGGCTGTGCTGGAAGCCATGGGAACTCCCATGCCAATTTGCATCCTCCAAGAGGCTGGCCCAGGATGTTTTCTATTTTAATTTTTATGTCTGCACCTAGCGTTCCAGTTGGATGCGTTTTAAAGTAAACAGAGTCGATAAATAAAAAATGGTGCATTTCCCAGCCATCCCGGAATATTTCTGTTCCTCCCTCGTTGCCTGCCCCCTCCTAGTCCTTTACTGCTTTCACAGATACAACAATTAAATATTCAGCTGGCAGGCCAGTTTTTCCTCTTGCTCGGCTGATTCATCCCAAAATCCAGTTTTCCAACGGACTTCTTCTGAAAGAAGCAAAGCCAGAGTGGGGGATTTAGGTTGTTGGGTGAAAAACTCCTTATTCAGGACTTTTCACCTCAAATTAGTCATCAATCATCAGCAACCAAGGACGTTTTACTCTGACCTCAGGAGCCAAAACGCAGAGGCTTAACGAGGAGGACGGGAGCAGTAACGCCCAGCCGACAGCAGCAGGCAAAAAGCTTGGAATTTCTTCTGGATCTGCATTTTGGAAACGAGAGGGGAGCGTGCCCACATCCCAGGTGAAGGTGGAGGGGTGGGGATGGGTCTGTCTCCCCCCTCAGCCCTCCTGGTGCTCACCTTTCCTGGCCTCCTGCTCCACTGTGCATCTGGGGGGAATTTGCCCTAGTTTGAAGCACCAGCCTTTGATCCCAGAAGCCAAGGTCTTTTTCAAGATGGCAATTAGCTGAAATTAGCAGTGGAAAGATTTTTTAGCTTAATGAGCCTGTAAGAAATTGAAAAGTGCTGTTGGATGTATTTTTTAAAATATAAACCGCATTTTTCCTTATTTTGTGAAGCTGCTTTCTGTGCATCTCTTTCATTAAAGACCTCTGAGCTGAATGCTGGGTTGTGACTTGAGAGGCATATGGATTTTACAGCCCAAAAACAAGGCATTCATCTGCACAGCCCGTTCCTGTTTGTTTATTGTCCCAGCCATGGGACTTCTTGGCTCAGAAGCCATCAGAGCACAGGTTCCAGGCTTTCCAGGCTCTCACTGTGTGTCCCAGCTGTGCTCAGACCCTGGCAGCTCCAGTTCTCCTCCAGCAGCCACCTTCCTTCCCTTGAAACAAGGCTGGGATCGTCAGGCCTTGGTGCATTTCCAAGGTCTGTTAAAGGAACCTGCAGGGCTCAGTCCTGCTCACTCAGAAGGAGCCCAACTCCTCGAGCTCCCTGCAGCTGCTCTGCCTCTTGCAAATGCACAGCACATGCCAGCCTCACATCCCTGCGTGGGAAAGAAGGGACTATTCTCAGCCTGGAGGATCTAAAAAGAAAAAATAAAAATATTTTTTTTTCAAAAGAAGGTCTCATTCACAGTCTGCTTCCTGGCTATGAAGAAGTTATTCCTACACAAAAATCATGTTTGTGTCCAAACAGAGTTGTGGAAAGGGTGGGATGAGAAAGAAACTTCCTCAAAGGCTGAATAAATGGAGAGTTTCTCACACCCTGACATCTGCTGCCCAGAGTCCATCCATCCTTCCCTGCCCATGGCCAGGGAGTGCTTGGGGACAGGACCAACGGGGGGGGACAGGAACTCATTGCCTGAAGTGACCCTTCTGATGCAATGGGCCATAGCTCAGACATGAGGCATCCCAGAGCCAGCAGAGAACTCCAGAGGCTCCTGAGCTGCTTTACTCACTTCTCCAGAGCGTTTTTGTAGCTGTAGTTCTTTTTTTTTCCCCAGGCAGATGTGAAAATAGAAGGAATTTGGGTTTTGCGTTGTATCTGCTGCAAAGCAAGGGGCTCGTTCTGAGGCAGTGCAGAAGAGCTGCAGGTTTCTGCTGAAAGAACACTGAGCAAAACAGCTTCTAATCAGGGTCCTCTGCTCTGAGGAGTGTCCACCATTGCTGGTGAAAGCAAATACCTCCTGCCTCCGTGTCTCCTCTGCATTTTCCTCTTTTGAGCAGTGGACACTTCTCTTTTCTGCCTCCCTCAGCCAGGGTTTTCTGAGTCCCCACATTTCCAGCCAGTCTTTGGTCAGAGGGTGAATAAAGGGCTCAAACCACACATGGCTGTTTCATGTAATTTGGGATCTCCTCAGGAGTCCCCCTGGCCCCAAGGATAAGGGTCTCCCACAGATCCTGTATGGAATCTGTCAGCCCCTTGGAGATGCCCCAGGTATCTGAGGATGTCTCAAGGCAAGTCTGTGGCTGGATCACTTGATCAATCCTCCATCTCCCAGCTGGGATGTAACTCCTCAATGTTCACAACCCTTGGGAAGCTTGGCTTCACCTTCCAGCCTGCTTGGCCCCAAAAAGCTGAAGGTTCCCAGTTCAGTGAACAGAAAGAGGGCGAGAGGCAGGCACGGTGTTATCCCACTGCTGCAGCAGGTGAGCTGTCTGCACCAGCCTTCAGCCAGGTAGAACGAGTCCCACGGATGATTTGGGAAGGCAGAGAGCAGCAAATGCACAGAAAGCCATTTGTCTGAAAACTGGGACATGCATTGCCTGAAAACATTTCACAGCATTCACTGAGCCCTAATAGGAGCTCACACATTCCTTGAAATGGGCCATTCATTATACAGCAGCTTGTAAAAAACAAGTTGGGTTGATTTTTTTTCTTTTTCCCCCTCAACCCTTAAACATGAGATTTTTTAGCTCCAACCAGGACTTGACAAAGTTCACCTGGAGAAGCTGCACGGAGGGCAGCGTGTGCCGGGGCACTGGTGCAAACTGGTGTTCATGGGCCCCTGGTGCCCGGGAGGCTGTGCCAAAACCCTGAGCTTTTATGAGCTCCAACTTTCCATGCAGTCGGGAGGGACCTTTCCACTGCTTCCCCAGCAGCACAGCTCTGGCTCCACCTCAACATTTGCACCTTATAAAGTGTTGTCATGACCCGACTGGAGCAGTTTATACAAGGCCCTTCAAGATCCCCGGTAATGAAGAGTAAATAACCCAGGAAAGCTTTCTCTCACTTTGCAGCTTTCTTTCGGTCTCAAAAGAAATAAAACAACTTACTTAACAGCATTCTTTAATCTTTTGCACCAGTGGCCTCCTTTATAGGGTGTTATACAGAGCCAGTGTAAATCCAACCTCTGTAATGGGGTCAGTGTTTCTCAACAGGTGATGGGTGGATACAGTGTAAGATCTATTTTTTCAATAAATGTCAGGCCAGAAGGCTTGCTGTTCATACACAGGCACTGTGAACATGTGCTTCTCTCACGTGCTCACCCTCCCCTCTCCAGTACCCCTTTCCTAATTTTTTTTTTTTTTTTATTTTCCAGCAGCCCACCAAGGTCTCTAATTTAATGAAGGAAAGAAGTGAATGCCCATTGCCTGGTTGTAGAGCACAGCAGCCACTGATCTGCCATGCTTTGGGCACACCAGACCCCCCCAAAATTAAAGAATCCCTAATTTTCTTGAAAGAAATCCTTCCTCTTGCTCACTTTTTATAGAGGGGATTCAAAATACTGATGGAAAGTACAGTACAGTGATCCAAAAAGACTCTTTGTGTTGTTTGGGACCAACCCTAGGCTTTATCCTGAAGTTCTTAATTTTTGCTTTTCTAAAGGCAAAATTCTCTTTAGAGACAGCAGAATGCTCACCTGAGTAAGGATTTTTGAGCCCACTGCCATCAAATCTGTTGACCAACAATTGGCTTTTTTTATTAAGGCTAGAGTTTAATGTCTCCTGTGCAATGATCCAGGAAACTTATCATAGCTGTATTAGAACTATCCTAATTAACTAAACAATTAGCACCCAGAGAAATAAGTTATCGAAATATTGTAAATTTTTGCTCATGGAAGATCATTATTTTAAATGGATCTTCTTCAATATTTTTGCTTTCATATAGATAGAAAACTTTGCATAAATTTTAAAACAATCTGATCTTAATTTGTTGCTGAAACCAGGCAGCTCCCATGGCACTGCTGCTAAAACCTGCTGGATCCCTGTTCCCCAAATGTTCTGCCCCTGTGGAAGATGGGTCCAGAGCACAAAACCTTCTCTGCACTATTTGTTTGTGGCTGCAGCAGATTGTGCTGCTGCCCTGCCTGCTTGCCCAACACCATGTGGGAAATAAAGGCAAAATACCTCTGTGAGCATTCATTTGAATTTAAGGAGAAATCACACTTTGCAATGGTTTGGGCTTATTCAACAAAATGTTTATTTATGCACTTAACTTCAAGCTTGCTCTTAAGTCCATCTCCTGCTCATCAGCACATTTTAGCATCTAAGGAAATCCTTAAATGCTTTGTAAGGGACTGTAAGAACCGAGGTAAACTGAGAAAACATTGGTGGAAACTTTCTAGTTGTGTCTCAGTGAGTTTAATTCTTGTTGAGTACTCACTTCTGATTTACAAAGAAGAACAAGACACCAATGCTATGTGTGCCACCAACTTTAACTGTATCTCAAAACCAACCTAAGGAGAACTTTTTGAACTTTTTAAAGAGATTTGTCACAATCCTAACGAATTCCACCAATGCTAATGTTTACAGAATGACAGAATTGCAGAATTTCCTAGGTTGGAAAAGACCTTTGAGATCATCAAGTCCAAGCTCAAACCAATTAAGGCTGAAAATCAAATGTGATGATAACTGTCCCAGCTGGACAATGAGAAAATCCCCCCAGAGCATCTCTTGGTGGAAATAAAATTAGTAAAGGAGTCATGGGAGAGAAGGAATGAGTTAATTAACAGCTGTGGGATCAAGTCCTTTATTGGTAATTTCCAAGAATGATTAGATCCCATTAAAATCAGGAAGGGTCTCCATCAAATTCTTCCATGGTTGAGTAATGATTAAGTGATTTATTTCTCTTGAACAGTACCAGATATTTTGAAGGCAAATGGGATTGTGAGGCAATCCAGTCTGCTATTGAAATAATTTATTTTTCTTGATGAAATGATGTTTGACTGGAAAAGCCAGTCTGGATTGGAGAGCTTCAGAGCTACAAGAGACATGAGAAAACACGTTTGAAGTTACAGCAGAATGCAGTTCCTTTTAAAATTTAAATTTAACATGGATCATTTGTAATAATCACAACAATTATCATCATCATGGTGATGCACTATTAGGGAAAAGAAGTTGAAAACAAAGGCAGGAACAGAATGATCCTTTCCCTGGTTTGTCCTTCCAGCTCCCAGCAGCCCAGGAACTAAACAAACCAGATATCACATCCAGACTCCCATTTTTGGTGAATTTATTCACCATTAATTGGTCTAATCCCTTCCTGAACACATTCTTCAGGCCCCCACAGCGTTCTGTGGTGGAGGTGCTGGATAAATGTGATCTCTGGACATTTGTGCAGATTTTGCAAGCCTAAAACAAATAGTGGCAGAGGATGAAATCCTGATTGTGCAACCTCAGCCCTGGGAGTTTCAGCTGTTCCGTTCCATTTGCAGTTTGGCATTTCTGTGGGAGAGGAGCTGCCTGTTCCTCTCAGTTTTGTTCCAAACTGGGAGAAATTGGTGGCACTGGGAAGGAACAATGGAGCTCGTTTCAGTGCAAAATTTCAACCAGGGCACGTTATTATCCTGGGGATGTGTTTGTAAAATAAAAAAAAATTTTAAAAAAAATTAAAAAAAGAAAAAGTAAATGTTTGTTTTTTCTGAAAATTACTCATGCATTTACAAAGTTCCACCACAGAAGCAAAATTATGCAAAAAAAAAAAATTTGCAGAATGACTAATAGAGCCCACATTTCCCAGTTTTCATTGGAAATACTGAAGAGACCTTGCAAGCTCCTAATCCAAAATGAAGGCAACCAAAGCAGACACCTTTTGGAAAAACTCACTGAACTAAATTAAGCCTTTCATTTTTGGTCAAATAATGGTTTGGAAAAATGCTTTCAGGCAACCCAAGAAATGAGTAACTTTCATTTCTTTACCTCCTTGCAGGCATCAAGCCCTTAGACAATATCATGGAAGTTTCTTTCAGGCAATATCATAGAAAATTCTTGGAAGGAAGGAAGTTGTTCCTGCTTTCAGTGGGAACAGCCTTTTCTTCACCTCTCTGAAGTCAATAACTATATGACTTTTCTTGCTACACCCATGTGTGTGAGAGATTTAGAGAGTAATTTTATTTGTTCCCTAAACCATATTCAAGTTCCTGTGGATGCAAACAGCCACATAAATGCAGGATCTTCCCATGTTCAGTGCTGGCATTGTTTTAATTTATTCATTTTTTTGACACTCCAGTTCATCCCCTTGTAGTGTCTTGGTCTGTTTTTTAGGGATACCTAAAAAGCTCAAATTAGTGCCATATCTTTAATTCTCAGAGAATTGTTAAAGCTTCAGGATGTGAAAAAAGACCTGAAATGGTTTTATATAATGTAATACCATGAGGAATTGCTTGAACATGTGAGACACATGGAAGATGAACACTATCAGTAATAGCAAACTATTTTTACCTGGGATGTGACCACATAAAATCACAAAAAGTAAATGCATTTTAAACCTTTTTTGTTGGTTTTTTTTTGACACTTAGAGATGATCTTCTGAAAAAGGAGATTGAGAATCAGAATAAAGCCTCAGCCACTGTGAGCTGACCCAAATAGAGAGGGAATAAAAACCCCAAAGTTTGTAACTGTGAGAGTTTCTTTTTTGATCAATTTTATTTCAAAGAGTGCTCTCTGATTATGAAAGGCTCTGATTAGGGCAAGCAGCTCCAGCTGAGCTTTTGCTGACCTGTTCTTGCAGGATGTTTGAAAATTCTTTGCACCACAAGTGGAAAACTGATGTGGGACTCATGTTGCAAACAAGGGAGGAAAAGCCTGAAGGGTTTGGAACTCACTGGCTCTCTCCATAGGGTCTGGTAGGGATAAGAGTGGAAAAAGAGATGAATCTGCAAAGGAAACTGCATTTTAGAGGTCAGCAAGCACAGGGGTAAAGAGAGAACTGCCAAAAGTCAAGCTGAGTTAGACCTTGCAAAGGATATTAAAATAAACAACACAAGTTCCTCAACCAGAAGAATAAAAGGAGAACCAGAAAAGATGACGTGGGTTTGCTGTGCAGTGAGGATGGTGTTGGGATTGGGAACTGAGTGTAATTCCCAAAATTAAATCACTGAATGTGTTTTCAGCAAGGAGAGTGTACAGAACGTGGGCTAAAGGCTGGAGGGCTCTAAGTGAGTGGGAATGGAAATTCCCACATTGGAGGGGGGAAGAAAATGCAGAGGATTCAGTGTGCTGAAATCAGGAACAGAAGGGAAATAACATCACCCAGAAGAGTGGAAAATGGTAGAAAGAAATGTTTCCAGCTGAGGTTGCCTGAGCTGCAGTTGCTCCTGGTCATCTGAAAACTTCAGGGATTAAAGGAGAGAATCAGGGTGATTATAGACACTGAGGTAAAGAAAGAAACAAAATGTGATGTGGGCTTACCTGAGGCAATTTTAATATAAAGTCTTTCCCTAATCTTTTTGCATTCTCCAAACAGCACCTAGTGCTCCAGAGGAAGACACTGCTTTTAAAGTGAAGAAGGGACTAAATTGCAACCCACTAGGAAATCCAGAAACATGCTACAGGGGAGCTGATCCCATTGTCTGGAATATTTGGAATTTATATCAGTTTCCAAAGATCCATCCTGAGACAAATTTTAAGTGGTGCTCTCAAGAACCATAGCACCAAAGTATAAGACAAAGTATTAGACAAAGAATCCAAATTAATTTTAGAGACCTGAACCTTGAAAAAGAGGCTCAGTGTAAAGAACCAAAGGACTCTGAAGGCTGAAGTAATATAAAAAATAATTAGATTTTATACTTGGAGATATCAAGTTGGGAATGAGACTGAGGACTTCTGCAAGTCAGAGTTCTGTTGTATTCCTTTGTATTCCATTGTATTCTATTCTATTGTATTCTATTGTATTCTATTGCATTCTATTCTACTCTATTCTAATTGTATTGTATTGTGTTCTATTCTATTCTATTCTATTCTATTCTATTCTATTCTATTCTATTCTATTCTATTCTATTCTATTCTATTCTATTCTATTCTATTCTATTCTATTCTATTCTATTCTATTCTATTCTATTCTATTCTATTCTATTCCATTCCATTCCATTCCATTCTATTCTATTCTATTCTATTCTATTCTATTCCATTCCATTCCATTCCATTCCATTCCATTCTTATTTGTGGGAAAAGGCAGATCCACAGGGGAAGACATGAGGATGTTCCCTGGAGCAGGGACCTTGCTCTGTCCATCTCAGCCAAGCAGAGATGGAGCAGGGACACCACTGTCCCCTGGGAATACATCCAGGGAAACATTCTGGGAGGAGGGAAAGCTCACTGCATAAAGGGCAATATTGGTTTACACAGCACATGCTGGCCAGGCAGACATTTGTGGATTTAGAGGGGAAATGAATGACCTGAAAACGTCCAGTTTGCTGAATTTGGTGGTCTCCTTAGACCAAGGCATTTCCATTGGCAGCAAAAGGCTCTGGAACAAACTTCCTGCAGAAGTAGCAGAGGAAGGAGTAAAATAATTAAAAAGAGGAAGCAGATCCCAGAAGTTCTTTGCAGTTCCTTATTTCTGGACCGGTAATTTGAGGTTTTGTCCAGAGCTTATTAAATGGTGCAGAACTCTCCATCAAGGCCAGCATTTAATACTGTCCATGCAGCAGCCTGTGGGGATCAACAGGTACTAAATATAAATATTAAATAGTCCAGGGCTCTGTTTCGCTGGTTTTCCATTCCAGCTGAAACTTCCCAAATCCTCTCTTTCCCTCCTAACCCTATTCTTCAAACACTTTTACCAGAGAATCAGGACTGAGCTGTAAACTTAATTTTCACAGTGTCCATGCCAGCTGGCACAAACCATGGCCACCGAGCTGCTGACCAAAAGAAACAGGAATTTACAGACAATTTTTGTGTAACTCACTGATAGTTACACTCTGACAGAGCCACATAATTTTAGCCTCTACCAAATATCACAAGGAAGGCTTTATGTTATTAAATCCTGAGTCACTATAAAGAGCTAATTTTTAATGTGTTTTCCTCTGTTTACCCCCCTTTCTAATGTCATCACTGACTTTCAAAGAAGTCTGTAGAGCACTGACATGTGAAATAATAATAAGATCAGTTTATAAACACAGGGGGAAAAAATCTGTTTTCATTCCTATGTGATATTTTCAAATTAAATAAAACACTTTACTCTTACCAAGCTTGACTTTCATTTTTCCCAGTTTACATTTTAATGAGCAGCGCCTTTCAATGTTGTAAAACTCATCCTCTGAGTACTTTTTAATGGGGAGAAAAATTTTATAAAATCAAGTGAGCTACGAATTAAACCTGAGGTTTCACTGACCTGTTTTTGCAGGCTCTGTCAGGATACAGGACAGTCACTTCCTGCCCTGAAAAAGCAATGAAACAGTGTCCCAACATATATAGATATAATGAATTGTGGTCTAATATTAAATCTGTGCAATTTCCCAAGCTCCAGATGTGCTGACCCAGTGACATGACTAATAAAGAGGAAAAAACCCACGGAGGATTTCTCAAGAGAAAGCATCTTAGTGAAATTTAACTGCAGGCAGGGCACAAGGTGCCACTTCATGATTAAAAGCTGTGTCTCATTCTCCCAGGCTAAACTCTGACCAGCTCAATGAGCCAGATTCCACTCAGAGCCTAAATCCATAAAATTTAAGACCAAGAGGGACCATTAGATCATCCAGCAGACAATCCAGACTCTTGAATTTCCCCTGATATCAGTCCCTGATGCCAGAGCTCAGTTAAATCCCCTTCTGTGCTCACATCATCCTGTCCTTGGTACAAGACTGTTGGGAAGGATAAGGAGTTGACAGGAAGGTCTCACAGATATCTGTGTATAACAGAAAGATCTTTGAATGTAGAATCTGAAGAAGAAATAGAAATGAGAGCAAGTTTTGATGTAGAAGAAAAGAATTGCTGAGCCAGTCTTAGTTGGTAACTGAAAAGGCAAAGAGCAAGTGAGTTGGAAAGCGCTTTTATGACTTAGAGCAAAGGAGAAATCCACCTCAAACAAAAGATGTTTTTACCAAGCAAAAAGATTTTCACAAACAAAAATGCCATGTTGCAAGTAAAGAAATTTCAGAATTTTCCACTGCAAGAAAACAGAAAAACAACTTCTAGCTTAAACTGTAACACACTAACCTTTTGTGATTAGGACATAGTAACATGAATATGGTAATGTTGGTAGTTATGATAGGCTACAGGCAATAGTAAAGGTATTGATTGGTTGTCATGATTTAAGATGCTCTGTAATGAAAAGTGCTGCTTTATGGGATGGAAGCTTGAAAAAGCCAAACCCACCCTCAGTGGGGAAGAGTGGTGGCCATGAATGGAACCCCTGAGGCAAACATTTCTTTCCAAGGGCAGTGCTGCTGTAAAGTCCCACAGCTGTGAGACCCCAAGAGTGTCCTGATCTTTATCTCTGCCCAGGAATTAAAAATGCCCAGTGCAGGGCATGGAGAAGAAACCTCCACACAAGAGGATGATGGGTGTTTGTTCCATGAATTTGGGGAACGTGCCTTGTGTTCTGCAAGGGCAAAGGCCACCATTACCATTTCTTTAAAAAAAAAAATCTGTAATTAAGAATATCACTCAACTTTCTGTTTTAAAACAGTGTGTTTTCATGAGAGCTCCACAGGTTGTTTGAAATCTGGGCCTCTTCCCAGTATTTTTCAGCCAGTTTCCTGAGCTTGCTGACAGAGCTGTCTGGACGGCCACTGGCTCACATTCCTCGCAGTCTCTGCTCCAAGCCAGCTTCTTTGGGCCCAATTTCAACAAACACAGACGGACCACCACAATCCAGAGCTCGACGTGGGACTGGCACCACATGCCTCTGAGATATTAAACATAAATCAGCTGTGGCCAGCACAGACAGATGTGGGCGTTAAGGGAGCTGCCAGCTCCACAGGCTAAATGTGGAGCGGGGCAGGGAGTGCCAAGGGCTGCAGGTCTTTCTTTAATGCAAATTCGGCTGCAGGAGCAGGAACAGCAGCCAGCTAGGCAGCTTTCAATAGAAAGCAGGTATTTGCTGTTGAATTTGCAGCTGGGAGGCCTGGGTTCAAGTCAAGACAGGGGACAGTATCACAATGTTGAGTTGTTCAGCTCGAGACCCAGGAGAAAGAAGAGAGTTTTGTGTTAGGGGGAGCTCAAGCTGGGAACATTTCACTGCTGGGGACCCTGGTGGCTCTCCAGGTGTTTCCATGCCCCTGTCCTCTGAGCTGGGGGAGCAGTCACTCCTCTGAGCCCTGGGAGGAGGCACAAACACAAAATTGTTTCCAGAAACCTGAGAGGATGTGACTCTGTCAAGCGTGATGAGGCTGAGGTGGAGCACAGCATCACCTCAACCATTTCTGGGGGTTCATTTCTGGGGTTCCACTGGCACAGGGAGCAGCCCTGATTCCCATGGGAAGCCACAGGTATCACACCATGGGCAGCTGAGGCTGTTGACCATCCATCCTCATCTCAAAAGCATGCAAGAGTCAAATGCAAACATAGCCTGGTATTCCTGACATGTCCTTGATTTCCTTTCTGAATCACTGCAGAATTTGTGA
Organism: Luscinia megarhynchos; assembly: GCA_034336665.1. Taxonomy (NCBI): domain Eukaryota; kingdom Metazoa; phylum Chordata; class Aves; order Passeriformes; family Muscicapidae; genus Luscinia; species Luscinia megarhynchos. The sequence continues at coordinate 2,969,320 of CM067574.1, read as the reverse complement.
TCTTTATTTCCAGGAGTGTCTTGCTGACCTCTGCACACCTGTGAACACCACAATGGCTATGCCAGTAAACATTAAATAAATAAATTTATTTAATATTTAAATTATGCAGCTATTGTGTCTCCCAATCAAATGACTCAATAAATTGTGCCTAAATATAGTTCATAGCCAATAAATATTTTTAATGCTGCTTAATTACTAGTTCACTTACTAACAGTGACAATAACACTAAAAAGCACCACGTGTGAGCACACTGAGGGGCTCGTTTTGAAGGGTTTATGCACAGGAATAACTTTTCTCCTGTGCCTCAGCCCTGCTGAGGCTGACAGCTTCCTGGCTTTGGGGAAAGCTAATCCAAATCTTATGGATGTGTATCAATGGGAGCGGGTCCGAGACGCTGCCGGGGGCGATAAGGCTGTGGGATGCATTTTGATTCCAAAACACTCCAGCTGTGCTGGCTGCTCTCTACTTGATATCTCACCTGCCAGCTCCAGCCTGTTTTAAAACATGTTAGATGGCAGAAGGAGATTAGAGACTGCTCTGGTTTCCAGCGCCATGGCTAAAGCAGGGAACGCTGTGCTTAGAGAGAAAAGGCGGCGCCGAGCGTTTTGTTCAGGAATCAGGACATTCCAGCAGATTTTACATGGGAAGTTTACATTGATTACAGACCAGAAACATCTTGTTAAGGCTCCTGAAGCCAGGAGGGACCAAGCAGGCAGCAGCTGGCAGGTTTCAGAGGTGGACTCTGGTGGTAGAATCCCATTTGCATGGCATCAGGTGGGCAATAAACACCTTCCTGAGTGCCACTGCACTGACAGTGCCCCAAATCACCTCCCACTCACTGCATTTCCCCTTGCAGGAAGGTGTTATTCCTGCAAAAGAAGCTGCAGAGAGTTAAGCTGACAGATTTTTATTTTTTTAGAAGAGATCTGCACTGGTGGGATGGAGAGCAGTTGGAGAGCAGTCTCGCCTCGTGGCAAACATTTCTGGTGTCTGGTGTCAAATTTATTGGAAAAGAATCGCTGCCAGTGTCAACTCCAATCTGTGTCAATGCAAAAGTTGGCATCAGTACCAGTTCCTGCCAGAGACAGAAAGCTGAGACCTGGAGGAATCCACAGGGGGCTGAATATGGAATTCTGAATATCCCCCTTTTAATGAGACTACAAGGTCAGGGGAAGGCGACCCTGCCCTTGGTGCTTCTGGAACCTTTCTCAGCCCTTGCTGCCCTGGCTGGGAGCAAACGAGTTTCTTCAGCATTCAGCATCAAAATTCATCCATATAAACTCTTTGTTTTCATTACAGAATTCCCAGATTTTCTGTTGTTTTTCTGCATTATGCCAGAGAGCACAATAAAGGAGGAGAACTCATGTGAAATGCATTTTTCTCTCATAGAAAAAACCATTAAAGTTCTTTGGGCATGAAGGTGATGTCTTAATTTCTAAAATAGATTCTAGCACTTCCTCACCCCATATTCTCTCATCACCAGAATAATTTATCTGAAATATTTGATATGAAGTGTAGGAAACACTCAACAGAAAATGAAAAAGAAGGTGAATTTGGAAGCTCCTGACTGTAATTATTTTAAAACTTCCACAGTTCTGCAGTTTAAATCTGACACTCCCTGCTCAGCAGTAATAAGGTTTCTTGAATTCTCAGCAAGTGAGCAAAAAAACATTGGAGGCTTTGACTTCAATATCTCTTAGCAAAATATTTTTTTCTCTTTAAAGAGAACAGCAACAAAGAAATCTGTCCTTAGGAGAGCAAACTTGGGGTATGGGATGCACTTTGCAGCCTGGGAGGGAATTGATATGGATTAGGGGATTTCTGGCTGGCAGAATCAATCCATAATCTTAACCCTGACAGTATTTCCAATATTGGGCTTGTTTGAGATATACAAGTGTGGAGGGGTTTATGGAGGGGTTTATGGTATGGAATCATGACAATGGACAAAACTTGCTTTCTAGTATTTAATAGCTCCATTTCATAGAAGCTAAATTTTGTAGCCAAGGACTGAAAAATAAGAGAGCAGCATGTTGCAGTTGTGAGGGTTCATGACAAAAAGTGAGTCTAGCAGCAGAATTTCTGAGGCAGTAAATGTTTTGTCTAATTTTACTTCACCTGCTGAGATGCATCCCTTTTCACTCTTGGCAAGTTAAGGGGAAAAAAGTGCATTTATTTTTGATTGGAAAAGTTGAAAGAGTGGAAGTGGCAGCTCCATCTTTCCTTTTCCTAGCAGTAATTTGCATTTTCCTGCTGCTGGTCCTTCTCTGCAGCCAAATTCTCCCCACCACCTCATCCCTGTCCCCTGAGCACCCTTATCCTCCTTTAACTTTTCACATGTTCCCTGAACTGAAGTTTCCCTCCAATAACACATGTGTGAGACACAGGGGATAAGATAAGACTTGTAATATATCTGTCTAATTTCTTTCCTTCCAGTGGAGATAAAGAGATACAGCTGAATTCTTTCCTCACTCCCATATCAGCAAAAACAAAAGAAATCTTGGAAAAAAAATAAATCCCTTTTAAGAGGTTATTGGTTGTTAGAGCATTGCTGCAGCTTTGATGAAGCTGGAGAGACAGAGAAAATATCTCCATAAAAATAAAAGCAGAAAAATGAAGTTTCTGAGCTTTTAGTTTTCCACATTAGAGTTGTAAAGATGAAGTTACTTCCTTGGAGACAGCAAAGAGGAATTTCCTTTGTCAGAAGGGAGGAAAAGGAGAGAAGATCTGGCACCTTCTTCCTGAGAGCTGCTTATCAGGGACCTGATGCCAATTTAAGGGTAACCTCTGACAAAAACTCCCAGAATTATTTAAGGTAACCCTGCCACAGCACAAATTCCCCAGAGCCCTCTTGGACAATGGCAGATCTTGTAAAAGATCTTAAAAATTTCCAAACACTGAAAATTATGGAGAAAACTCAGGAAACTAAAATCCTGTTTTCCCTTTTTCTGTCTCCCTTTATGCAGCAATGTGTAAGGTTAGGATTTTTAATCAGATGATGATGATGATAATAATAATAATTTGCTAATCTACCCCACACAGAGAGGGGGGATCTTTCTACAAATAGAATGCTCTGCCTTTAACCTCTGGTTAAAACTAAAGTTCTTGTGCTGGAGAATGAATGTTTCACCAGGGTAATATTAAAAATAGGAAACAAATAGATAAACCTTTTTATTACTAATTAGTTAAATGAGGATTCCTCATGAGCAAATCCACTGCCTCACCACACTGCTGTTAGAATTAGGAAGGCATTAACAATATATTTTGCTAAATTGAGGATTTGCTGGATTTCTGCTGATACCAGACAAATTTCGAACATTATAATTATTTTTAAAGCTCTCAAGGAAACAAGTGCAAGATATTAGAGGAGCTTGGTTAGATGATGGATCCTAAAAGCTGAGATTCCCACTTAATTTAGGAAAGACCTTCCCAACAAATGGCTACACCAGAACTACCTACATTCTCAGAAATCCCATTTTTAGCTAAACCTTGCCCCATCTTGCTCTCTTTAATTAGACAATTCTGATTTTTAACATGTTAACTTCTCCTTGTTGCTGAATTCCTGTCTATTAACATCAGAGCTAAGGAAAAGAGGTGAAAAGTGCTGTCTTCTCTTCATATTTTTGGTTTTTTCCTCTGTTTTCTACCATTAAAGCACCACTGAATATTTTGAGCAACTGCACTATTTCATCTCCAGTCACAAAGCATTTTGGATTATGAAGGCAAAGGAGTGATTTATTTCAGCACCATTTAGGAGCATTAGGTGTGCCAAGAGATTGTGATATGCCAAAAAACTGCAAACATTCAGTACAAAAACAAAATCTGGGATGCTGCTGCTGCAAGTCAGGTTAAATATAGAAACCAGGTTTGGTGGGAAAAAAGCACCCAGCCAGAAAAATGAGTGCAATGTTTGCCTGGTCCATACAGAGGCACAGGTGCCACGAGGGGAACTGTTCCAGATCAAAATAAAACCCAGTTCTTGGAGTTTAATGAGGTTTTATAGACTGAGACAATCTATAAAATTGAGACAATCAAGGATTTAATAATTGCATTTTGGTTCAATATTGAGTTGATGCCTCTGAATTACTGTTAATGAAAACCACAGTGAATCTCATGGATCATTTGTGAGGTCTGTCTTGGATCAGTATCAGCTCCCAGCCACTCTGTTATCACCAGCTCTGGAAGCCAAACCTCTCACTCTTCATCTTTTGGTTGAAGTTTTAGCAAATTAATTATCTCCTTTAATCCTGGAAAAATCAACAGCACAAAAAAAAATCTCATCTTCACTGGTGTTTGATGTGGAGTTCAGAAATCAATGCTCCACAAGATCTCAGCTTTACCCTTCCCAGATTTCAACCCTCTTGCACTTCTAACTCTCCTTCAGTGAAATTCCTTGATTGCTGGAGTTCAGGTTTCCCTCTCCAGTGTTTTCAGCAGCTGCTGTTTTAATAGTGGATATAATGGATGCTAATTTTACCACGAGCACGATATTTCCACTTTGAGCTGCCTGTGAATCACTGGCACTCCAAAATTCAAAATGCTCATGGCTCTTGCACCTCACAGACCTCTGGCAGCTCGTCCTGGCTGCCCATTTTTCTTGGGAGCATTCATGGGGAAAGGAATTTTATGTTCTCTAAAGCCCCTGATGGCAAAAAATAAAACACAACCCCCACGAGAGGTCAAGAGGGCAGCAAAAAAAAGTCCTGACACCATCATCCTCTGGAAAGATCCCGTGTGAGCTGTAAATACAGGCTCTGTTCCTCTGCATCTCCCAAGCTCACAATTCACAGACTGCTTGGAAATTGTACTTTTTTTTTAAATTTTTTATTTTTTTACTTTTTTTTTTCTCTTACCCAAACTTGAGCAACCGCTTTTAAATGTATGGTTGGAAAATCTGGCTTGCACAGCAGACCTCACAGTCATTCTCCCAGTGAAATTCAATCCTCTTGGTTTATTTCATTTTACCTAAGACACCACTGAAGGAAAAATGGGTTTGGAGTAGATAAATCTCTTTCCATCCATGTCTATAGTTTTTTTAACAGAAAATCTTGAGGTTGGTTGTTTTTTTTTTCCCTTCAGCTGTAATTCAGAGGCTGTTTTCCCCTCCCTGTTTCCCTCTGAATGCAAGGAAAAAGCCCCTTGTGAGGAGCAGGTCCCTGGGTTTCCTTTGGCTGGGGCTGGGTGTCTTTGCTCACTGTGTTTGATAAGTGACCCAGACAGCCAGGAACGATTTCCTGCAAGCCTCCCTTCGCCCTCATGCTGGGATTTCAGCCTGGGAGGTTTTTCAACAAGCAACCTCAGCCCCCATTTTTAATCAGGATAGGCCAAGGAGAAGCTGTAAAATCGGAAGGAACGCTGCCATGGGTTCTGTGGCTCAGAGCAGAGCAGAGGTTGTCTCCCTTCCATTTTCTGCAAACTCCCCCCTTTTTCTTTTTTTTTTTTCTTTTTTTTTTTTTTGACCACACACAAATGGTTCTAATCAGCCTCCAAAAGGCTCTCGTTGGCATTTTAAGATGTTTGCTCTTTGCATTCTTCTCCACATCCCCCTTTCCCTTCCCATCTGAAAGCAGAGAGGACGTTGAAAAAACTGACGACTTTTTTTTTTTCCTTTCTCTTTCTTCCTTTTTTATTTTTCTTCTCCCTGAGCAATTTGGGTTTTCCATTAGCTGAACATTTCTATTGAAGGGTGTTGTGCAATGAGAGTGCAACGGATATGGAAACCTCTTTATTATGCTTGGAATGTCACTCTGGACATTTGTTTGAGTTGGACCATGAGAAGCACGGCCATGGCAAGAACAAGGCAGGTTTTGCTGCTTTAATGACCCCTGCTCTGCTAATGGGGCTCAGGCTGTCAGGCTGATCCATGTTCCCCCTCACAGGTGAATCCAGGTGCTTGTCCATCCAGCTGGGAGCTCACAATGCCCCTGCCAATCAATTACCCCAGGGGAGAATTGGTGATGCCTCTTCCAATGGAGAATCCTTCAATCACAGCACACAGGAAGCTGTTAAAGGATTTTTTTTCCCCCTCTGACAGCACTGAGCTGTCGAGGACACGGAGAAAAGTTCAAAGTTCCTCAGCAAAGAGAAAAAGAAAGATGGTTGTTGGCATGAGGGCTGCTGTGGCTTCCCTCAGAGCTTGCTGAGGAATAGAAAGCAAGAAAAAGAAGAGGATGTAATGCCCAGTGACTGAGCATGAGCACATGTGTCTCGTCCAAAAGATTTCCTTCTCTGCTACAATATTGTCAGTGAAATATGTTCCTTTATATAAACAAAAATAACCCCCAAAAATGAGCGCTTTGGCATGGGCCAGTAAAATCACACTTTCTGAGCAGGACCAGGCCAAGATGGAAAAATACTCAGTCTATTTTTCCTAAAATCTACCATATTTCTTCACTCTCCTTTTCAATTTTTATTTCTCTCTTCTTTCATCCCCCTGGCATGAATGTGTCAGCAAAACTCAGATTTTGCAGGTGTGTTCCAGCCCCTCCAGGTGAAAGCACAGTGCCCTTCAGTGGGCTGACTTCTGTGAAGTGAAGCCCAATGGATCTTGTTTGGGCTGGAGGAACATCAAATGTTAATAACAAACACCTCCAGAGAAAGGATTTCCAAACCCTCAGAGGCTTGGGAAGGATTTCCACAGATGGTCCCCGTGGATATTGCAGTCCCTGGTTTTCTGAAATAATTTTTTGCCTGGAAGACCCTTGGTTCCAGCAGGGTTTTGGTTAGACTTTACACATGAGTTTCTACTCAAGCAGATGAAGTCCAATCATTCATTTACAGGATTGATCCAAGAGAACACTTGAAAATATTTAGATGTTGGTCCCTGATAGGATGGCACAAGTGGATAGGAGAATCTGGAGAAGTTAATGGCTCAAATCAGTGTAAATTCACAGCCTTGGATGAAGAAAATTTTTAAAAGAAAAAAACCCAACTTTTTCCTAAAATTTCAAATATTTATGTGCTCATTTGCAATTCAAGAAGAAAATCAGACAACAAAAAAAAGGAAAGAGCAGGAAGGAGATTTCTTTCTCCCTGTCACCTGGAGAGGTGGCTTTTTCAAGGAGAGAATAAAATGATTTAGACCTGCAGGTGTTATTTAGGCACAAAGAGAAAAAACATTTAGGCACAAAGAGATAAACATTTGGCTTCTTCAGGTAATCCAAACTGGATAATGGTAAATAGCACCATCATAACCACAAAATAATCAGGAAGAAATTATTTTATGGAGTAGTATCCCCAAAAACCAGTTGCTCCAATGTCCAACAGGGGTAGTTAATGATCAGTGCAAAATGTACAAAGCAAAGGAGTTGCTAAAATTAGGAGGAATCATTTTTATGCAATAAGAGCATCTGGTCTTGTGTATTCCTGCAGGTTGGAGAAATCTGGTTTATCCTGCATATTTTTTCCCCTTTTCCCTCTTCCTCAGGGCCAGCTAGTCAGCAACAGCAGCACAGGGAACATGACAATATAATTCTCTGTTTTCATTATTTTGAGCTAATTCTGCTTTGCTATTTTTAACTACTGTAAATGCTACTGCCACAGGGAATAGGTAGAAGTGTTTGGCCATTTTAGCAGACTGGAAAAGAAAGGGAATGAACTTTTGCATGCAGTGGGATGTTACCCTTGCCAACACTTAAACAAAATGGGTTTGCCTGTGTTATTATAGAACCATAATAATGTAATTACACAGCACTAGCAGAGGGTTTTACATCTCTGCAGCAGCCTGACATTAATCTGTGAAGTAGCTAAATATTATATCCTCTTCACAGGCTAGGGGAGTAAGGAGAAGAGTAAATCTCTGGGATCATAAAGGAGATTATTGCTAAAGTGCAGCTGGGAGGAGGCAGAGTTCTCCCTGTAGGAATAAAAGACAGGCACTAGGGATGCTCTGCTGCCCTAGGCAATTGTTTAGGTAAAATATTCTTTTGACTTTTCATTTCTTGTCTTCTCACAGATAAATTAACCTATTTCAGGAGTTTACAGGGCTGGTACTGCCCTTCATGGTGAGCCCTCTACACTCTGCAAAACTGGGAAATTGATCACTTGCCTGAGTTGGATGCATTTATTCTTTCATCTCTGTGAGAGCAATGAGAGATCTGTGGTTCACAGAGTCCCTGAGATAATTGGTTACAGGGACCACAGTGCTGGTGTCCCTCCTGTCCCACTGCACCCCACAACTCTGAGGCTGTCCATGACAAAGCACAGGGGTTTATTCACTGGTTCTGGTGGGATGTTTTCCCTTTTATGATCAGCACCTTTAAGGGGTTGGCTGCACTACTTAATTAGTAGCTTGTCTTAATTTTCTTCCTTTTCTAGGATTAAAACACCAAGGAGATGAATTTTCTCATGTTCCGACTTGATTGCTTATTAAATTTTATTTAAAGTACAGAGAGTTCTGTAGCACTTCTAGCTACCAGCTAAAAATGAGCAAAATGGAGGTGAATTTAGCTAGCTACAAGGCTTTTAAAGCTAAACTGTTCAATAAAGAGGTAACACTTATATTATTCATACTTTTGACCTAATAACTAAACCCTTGTGACCCACAGTGCAGTACTATCTAACCAAAAAACTACTACTTGAAACTAGGAAGAAGAAGGACAAAGAAGAAAGAAGAAGGAATAAAAAGGAGAAAGAGACAGCATCCAAGAACTTTTATCTTGTCCCATACCCATCACTATATTCTAAAAACCCCAAATTCAAAACTCTTTACTATATGAAATTATACACTTCTAACCACACACCAGTGATTTTAACCCCAATCACTATAATTTGGAAGCCTTCTCCAAGGCCTCAAATAAAAAGCAGTGTTCTCCAGGGGGTCAGTGTCAGGAAGCACAGAAAGTTCAAAACTCCCATGTTTCTGGGTTCCAACAGGCACCCATTTGTCCAGCACTGTGCAAGGCACGTGATGAGACTCCTGAAAAGTCATCCTTCCTCTTCACAAACTCCCATCCCTTCTCCAGAATCACTCCCCAAGCACAGCCACCTTCCTCAAAAATCCCATCTGCATTAACCCCAATCAGCCTCAGAGGCTCTGGGCACATCCCCTCATCAGCATTTCCACAGCCACAAATTCCACCCTGTCCTTCCTGCCTGGACATCAACCTGCAGGGGAGTTTGCAGAATTAACTCAATTTGCCAGCAGCCTGGTGGAAGAAGGGCACAGCCAGGGATTTCTTCTGGCTTCACCCATGGATGGAGCAGCCTCTGTGGGTCTAAAATAATCTGTCTTTTCCTCATCCCTGAAGCCTCCACTCACCTCCAGCATCCATGGAAGAGGCATTTCTATTAATAGCTCTCATGCCTTGCATTTCCTGCATCCAAAGTGCTGATGAAACCCCTTCCTGCCAGCCCTCCAGGGAAAAAGGCAATTTCCTCTGTCTCCCCATCCCTATCTGCACATCTGGCCACGAGAGCTTCTGGATCTTTCTGTCCTGTGGCAGATTTACACCCAACATCTGCTGCCCCTCGTTGGGCTGGCTGTTTAAAGGGGAGAGCTGCAGCCTGACTCAGGACAATGAGGGTTTTTCCCTGCCCAGACGATTCTTCCCTTTCTCTGGAAGGGAAATTGCAGTCAGACCTTTTGCCCTGCTCGACTTCTCTTCCTGCTGGCTCTGCCTGAGCTTCCTGAACTGCTCCATCCTGAGTAATCAGAGCTTCATCCTGGTGCTCAGGGCAGCCCAAAGGGTGGCAGCTGGGGGTTTGGGTCTCTGCAGATGTTGATATGGGTGTAGGAATCTGGTCTGTATCATATGCAGCCAAATTATATTTATATTTATTTATATTTATATTTATATTTATATTTATATTTATATTTATATTTATATTTATATTTATATTTATTTTTATTTTTATTTTTATTTTTATTTTTATTTTTATTTTTATTTTTATTTTACTTATTTTTTTATATTTATTTTTATTTTTTATATTTATATTTATGGTTTTTCTCCATATTTTACTACCTAATTATTTTTCTATATATTTTACTATTTCTTCACACACTTAACCATTTTTCTGTATATTTCTTAATTTAAATCAATATTTATAACAAATATGTGAAATAAACCAATTTAAAATATTTTCCTTCAACTTATTAAAACCCTTCAAAAACCACTAAAACATAAATTGTACTAAATTAAAAAAAAAAATTAAAAAACAAAACGCCAAAATTAAAAAACCCAAAATAAAAATAAGCAATAAAATTCTAAACAACCACCAATCATCATACCTAAAAAACTCATGCAAAACACGCAAACAACATAAAAACACCAATCAAAAAATGCATAATCACATAAACAATAATCTTAAAATATATAATTAAAATTAAAAAATAAACAATAAATCAACTTCTACATAATCATATTAATTCACTATCCAAAAATCCTATTTCTCCCACATATGCTTTGAAGGGATGGAGGTGTGAGGAATATTCTGTGTATGCAAAAATCCTCATGTGCTGAGCTGTTTTCTGCTGTGGCTTTGCTCTGAAATTTTATTGATGATGAGACATGTATTGATCCATCCCCTTCCCAGGGAAATGCCATGAAATCACAAGGAAGGGACAATTTGCAAGTAATTTTTGGTTTCCACTCATTTAAGGAGCAGAAGGGAAGGAGGGGGGTGTGTGCTGGGGCTCTGATGAAGTCTAGCACTTTTGAGGGAAATGGAATAGCAAGTTTTTTGGGGGTTGCATTTCCCATTTTTTGCTGAGTTTGTGTTTTCTGCAGTCATTCTGATACATGAAATGCCAGCAACATTTGGTTTCCATTCCCCCAAAGAGACATTTGTCTCCAGACTAATAAATCTGAATCTGAATGTGCAACCTACTGAAAAAGCTGGTGCCAGCACAACCTGTTGATGTCTCCTGTGTCTCAGTTTTCCTGTCTGAGGAACAAACTCTGTGTTCTAAGGTTTAAAAATGACAAGGTTTGGATCTGTCAGGGGATCCAAAGCCATGCATCCACTGAACTAGTTAAAAAGGACACCAAGGAATGATTTCTGGTGTAAATGGAAGCATTTTTATGGAGGATCTGTCTCCAGATTTGGATGGTTTTGCCTCAGTGCAGTGCTGGCTGCTGAACTCTTTCCTCCTGACAAGAAATACCTCGACAGCAGCTAATTAAATATTGTGATTTCATCTGGTGCCTTGGTTTACAGTGGGGCATTATCTTTAACAGCATCTATTTATAAAGATCTCCACCAGATAATAAACAGTGCTATCCTATTAACAGGGACCTCAGGGTTCAGCCAGCAGCAAGAGGAGCCTGCCAAAAGAGCTAGGTGGCCTTCAGTGCAGCCCAGAGCACAGCTGATGCTGGGGTTTATGTCCCTTTATTGCTGTGTGCCTGTGCAAATAAATACACATTAAAGGTGTGAAGAGAAGTTCAGTGAGGTGTGTGCAACCCCAGAAGCATTTGGGGCACCCCCAAAGGGGAATGGCACCACAAACCCTGTCCCAGCAGGCAGCTCCAGAAGAGGAGAGCAAAAAACTTGGATTTTTAATGAGAAAAGTAATTATATTTCCCTGAGAAATCTGTCTCTCCCTGGAGCCATCCAGTGGGGAGGAAGCAGAATCCTTCACCCTCCCCATCCTGAAATCTGGGAGGGTTTGGCACTGAGAAAGCTGAGGATGAGCTTTTCCTCATCACAACTCTGGGGCCCCAAGCCCATCTCCACACAAATCCTCTTCCAAAATTATAAAATAATTTTAAAAATGCATTTCTGCCAAGCTATGCCCACCTGGGATAAGGAAGCTCCTCACCTCAACCCCAGTAATTCCTGTGAATGCTGCCACGTTCCAGAGGCAGGGCCTGCAAGGGGTAAGTGGTTTGGGAGTGATTCCCATGCTCTTGGGGCTGGGAGGGGCTCTGTGCACTCCCTGCCCTGCTGCTGGATCCTCCACCCAGCCAAAAGGGAGTTTTGGGAGCAGATCCAGCCCCTGGAGCAGTTGCTGGGCTGGATGGAGCGAGGGTTGGAAGCCTTGGTGGGGCAGACAGCCATCCCTATGTTCATCCACACAAACAAATCCCTTTTCATGCAAAATCCTGCCCAGGAAAGTCAGTGCCCCCCACCAGGGAAAAGCCCATCCTGTTCCAGTGCCCAGCACACAGCACATCCCAGCAGAAAGCTTTCCACTGCTTTCATCCCATTATTTATTGCTCGGTTCCGTGTGCCCTGGAGGAGATGGTTTTACCCAACATCTTCCACTTTCTAAGCCAAAGGAGCCTCTGTAAATGCCTCCTGTCACTGCAGGGCTCTGTGAATCTATACTGGACATCACCCCCGAGGCTATGAGCAGTAGTTTTGTGCCTAATTGCTTAGGTGATGTTTTAATTACAGCCCTAATTCAGCCATGGGCAAGCACTTTGGATCTGCTGCTCTTTGGATCTGCTGCTCTATGATTTCAACAAGCCCAAACTTTCAGGAGCCCTCACTGTATCACACAGCACCTTTTGTGCAGCACCATCCTTAATGTCAGGGCTGTCTGGGAAGCAAGAACAAACATCCTGCTGAAAGGCAGGTCCTGCTGGAAATGGGTAGGAATTTCCAGCCTAGATTTCCAAGCAGATGGTTCATCCTGAAGCAGCAGGGAAGGTCATGAGAGGAGAAAGCAGCCACGGAGGACATGGCAGATGTAGGGTACAGGAAGGATTGTGTTCTGTGTTTGTTCTCACAGACAACAGGGGAGGATTATCTGTGCTGTAAAAAATAAATTCTGCTTTGGAGAAACATGCAAAGAGCTCCTGTGCATGCTCCTGGGGCTGTTTGGGATTTAGAGCAGTGCAGCCCCACTGCTCAGCTGGATCTGCACCACCATGAGACTCCCCTTTGAGGAGCACTGAGAAGCTCTAATGCCCACTTAGAAGATAAATCCCAGCCTGGAAAATCTCTGCCTAAACAGCCTGAGAGTCCCCAAAGTGGAATCTATGACAGAATGGGTGTATGATGCTCAAAAACGTGCAATCCATGCTTCTGGAGTAACCCTAATAAAACTGAATTTCTGAATACCTTCAGTTCCTGATGCCACCTCTTCTCATGAGGATGTGTATGAATATTAACATATATATTATTTCCAAACTCCTTTTCCTGTCCAGTGGAAATAGATGGAGAAAAAGGGGGGAAATCTCATTTCTCAGTTCCAAAGCATCAAGGGAAGCAAGTGGGGAAGGGTGGCCAGCTCAGGCACAGCATCTCAGAGGAGCTGAATGTGTTCAGGCTGTTCTTCAGGACCCTGTGAAACATGAGATGTTCAGATAAGAGCTCTTTAAGATGGGCTTGGAGGGGATTTATGACCCTGGAGACTTCACTGAGCCTTTCCATAGGTTTCCCTGCAGTTCACAGAACAGCAGAGACTTAATTCACAGCCCAGCACTAAAAACTTGGACTTCCCTCAAAGAAAATGGAGGGGAGAAAAAAGATATCAAAGAGATCCAAACTGTGTTTGCCTTAACATCAGAGATCAGATGGTGGCAAGGGCCTCAAAAGAAGAAAAGGCTTCAATTTTTCCTCTTGCCAGTGTCCAACCTGTAAAAATTAATGTGTCAACAACCCCAAGAAAATATTTTCCCTATGACCTTCCTATTCCCCCTCAATTGGAGGCTGCTGCTCATCATAAAAATGTTTTCTCTTGGTATTTCACATGATAGATTTGTAGGAAAAGCCATTACATTAATTCAGCATTAATTGATTTTCTGCACTGAATTACCCATCGAAGAAATCTTTATTCAGGGGCTAAAAAGATCAAAATCCCCCCCTACAAACCTTCTCTCCTCTGCTGAAATCTCAGCCCTTTTACTCCATGGCTTGAAATATTAATTCTTTTTCGGGTGGGAGGTAAGTTTATAAAGTGGCTGAAAGGATACTTTTCATCTCCTAGCCAGTAGTATATATTTATTTATTTTATTTATTTTTTTAATGAGACTCCAGCTGAAGACTAACACTTGACTTTAGCAACTGCTGAGGATACCTTATTAGCAGGGTGATATATAGGATTTTTTAACTTCACAGATGGGCTCTCCCAGATTCAAAAGAAAACGAGGTCTCAAGTAGCCTGTTCTTTACAAAAATAATAAAGTTTGACTTCAGGACAATGGTATGTGCCCTCGGGGCCGCTTCCCAGATCATGAGGGGGTTTGGGAGGGGCAGAAGATGTGCCCTGAATGCACGGGTGAGCTCTTTCCACAGCCCTTCCTGCACTGCACCGCCAGGCAGGTCTGGCAAAAACACTGGGGAGCTGATAAAAACCACTGAGGATCTGATAAAAATATTAGGGATCTGATAAAAATACTGGGGAGCTGATAAAAAATACTGGGGAGCTGATAAAAAATACTGGGGATCTGCTAAAAATACTGGGGATCTGATAAAACACTGGGGAGCTGATAAAACACTGAGGATCTGCTCTAAAACACGTGGGATCTGATTAAAAGCACTGGGGATCTGCTAAAAATACTGGGGATCTTCTAAAAAATATTAGGGATCTTCTAAAAAATACTGGTTATCTGATAAAAAATACTGGGGATCTGATAAAACACTGGGAATCTGATAAAAAATACTGGGGAAACTGATAAAATACTGGTTATCTGATAAAAAATACTGGGGTTCTGCTAAAAAAACTGGGCATCTGATAAAAAATACTGGAGATCTGCTAAAAAACACTGGGGATCAGCTAAAATACACCAGAGATCTGCTCAAAACCACCAGAGATCTGAAAACCACCAGAGATGTCAAAACCACAGCAGGTGGTGGTATTTGGCCACTGCTCCCACAGGGAATAAACCCCTGACCCACAGGAATTAGCTTTATTCTGATCTAACATGGGTGTTTCCCATCTATAGCCCCTTGCACTGCGAAATTTTGGAGTTTTAAAACCTCACCCACAAATCTCCAGGTCGCTCAGGAGATCACTGTGGGACAAAGTGTAAAGGATATCAGGGAATTTTTCCATGTCCAGCCCTGACAGCAGCAGAGCCCCCATTCCTGGAGGGATTTTAAAGTTTTGTAGATGTGGCACTTGGGGACATGGTTGGCCTTGGCAGTGGTGGGGAAATGCTGGACTCAGCAATCCATTTCCAGCCTAAATGATTCTATGATTGCAGCTTCTTATTCCTTTATTTTAATTTTATTCAAGCCTAAAATATTTGTCCCTCAATTCCCAGCCTGCAGCCTGTGGGCCTGGAGAATTTGGATGTTTGTGGAAACGGGTCAGGCTGTTCTTAGGGAAGGGGACACACTTTGCCATCCTTCACTGGTTGTGACTGCTGGCAGGGAGCAAGCCCAAAATTCAACATTCCTGCTCCAGAATAATAACACTGTCCATTAATGATGCACTTATAAACAGTTAACAAAGGCTATGTTTATTTATATGCACAAAACAGCCATTTTAATAAATGGCAAATCATTTTTATAGAGAGCAGAAGTTGCTCTTAGCCCAGGTTTATAACCAGCTATAAACCCCCTGACTGATGTGTTTTTACTGATGTTTGACACGTTCTAGTCATGTTTGCAATTTTCTTATAAAAATCTCCTAAATATTTATTTTCCATTTATAAGTCATTTAGAAGAGGAAGCATTACTCTTAAATATGGCTGTTGCATACAGATTTAGGATGCCTGAATAATTTGTTTATTAACTCTCAGTCCTCATTTCTAAATAAACAGACAAATTTCCTTTTTATTTATTCATTTCACATTTATTACTATTTTTCTTTTAAGGACAGAGGGTCCAGTACAAAAAGATTAATGCAGCATTTAAGGTATGGATTGGTTTTGTGCCAACACTGTTGGTTATGGATGTGCAATTAAAATTTTTAATTAAAATGAATTAACTACTATTAAAGCAACCCTTAATGTGCTGTGTAGAGGGAAACAGGAATTCTTTTAACCCCCCCAGTCAGCACCAGTTCAAGTTCAGCTCACACCAGTGCAGCATCTCCTCCAGCAGCTGGACAAAAGTAAAGGCTCAGCTTCTTTGCCACCCTTTCTGCATCTAAATCTCAGAATGCAAATCAGTCAGAAAGTGCCTCTCCAGTTCTGGGAATAAGACAGAGAAGGGGAATTTCCACTGAATTTATCCCTCCTTTGCAAAGATCCCAACATCTCCAGTGGCTTTCTCAAACTGCTCCATTTCTGAAGGGTTTTGGAAAATGCCAGGGACACAAACAAGCAATGAGTGACTTTCTTGTGCTGCTCTCCTCCTGTGTTTAGCACTAGGACTCATCCTGCTCTCATCCTGAGCTGTTCCAGGGAATTTAATCTGTCCTTCTCTATGCACAATCCAAATTCCAATTCTTCAGGAAAATTTGAAGACCTCAGGCTGCCTGATGGACTCTGTCTGCAGTGATCTCAAAGATGAGAGGGAGAGAGATAATTTCAGAAAAATATAACTTTAAAATATAATAATTTATTTTAAATTTTTTTAATAAAACCTCACATTCAGCATAAATTATTTTTTCACCCAATCTCAAATGCATCCATAGAGGCACAGCTGAGAATGGATAGCAGAATGGGAAGGACACAGCAACAGCAAGGTGTGGTTTTGGCAACGAGGGTTTTTTGGGATGAGGATGGAAATGTGTTTTAAGATGCTGGAGCCATCTGGGGGGTAGGAACAGCACAATAAACCAACAGTTTGCACAGCAGGGCATTTTCAGGGAGGTTTCCAAAGGTTGCTGCAGAGCTCTTGAAACTACTCCTCATTTAACCCTGCCAAGAGAGCCAGCACCCTCAAAACCTCTGATTTAACACTGCCCTTGTTGCAGTCAGTGGTAATTTTTTTCTCACTTTTTTTCTCACTTGCAGTGAAGTTCATGACTCCATAACTACACAGGGCTCGGAATTACAGAAAGAGCAATTTCAAGAAAATGCCTAAAATATGTTTTCTGGGCTTGTCAAGGCTATAATCCTGGTGTCCTCCAGAGCTGTAAGTGGTTACAAAATCGAAGGAATTTACCCAGCCAAATCTGACCTCTTGTAAGTCTCCACTGGGTACAGGGTAGGGTGCAAACACCACATGTGAGAGAAAAGGAGATATTTTAGTGTGTGCAGCTTGTTCTGAAGCTTCTGAAAATTATCAGTGCTATGAAAAGCTCTTTGTGAGCTCCAAAGTCCAAGTGAGAAGTCGACACTTCGTGAATTATTTAACCTCAAACTAATAATAACAATAACAATAACAATAACGATAAACCTAAAAAATGAAAATGGCTGCTTAGCTCTGTAATCAATTCTCCCCTCATTGTAAATCTTGTGTGGTCTCATTTCTGCTCAGCCTCGAAACAGGAAATGTTGTTTTCAAAGGAATGGTTACAAGGGAACTCTTTGTTACTTGTCCGTGAAACACTTCACACAACGCAGCCTTAATCCTGGATTAAGTAGGTGCTGCTGCAGCACAGGAATTAATTGCATCACATTGGGGAGCCTTATTATTGATGAGCAGAATGACAGCAGAAATAACAATATTAGTTGAGGATTATTAAGTAGGAGAGCTTCACCTTGGAAGGAGTTTCTCAGGAAATCAGGCTGTGGTGGCTTCTGAGATGTTGCAGGCTCCAAAAAAAAGAAGAATAAATGTCCAGAGTTTTCATGAATGCAGCGACTGCTGTTCCTAATTCTTTTAGAATCAGAGTCATGGATTGGGTTGGGTTGGGTTGGGTTGGGTTGGGTTGGATTAGGTTGGGTTGGAAGAGACCTTAAATATCATCCAGTCCCTCTGCCATGGGCAGGGACACCTTCCACCATCCCAGGTTCCTCCAAGCCCCATCCAACCTTGGACACTTCCAGGGATGAGGCAGCCACAGATTCTCCAAAAATTGTCTCCTGGGGTTTAACTTGCAGGTTTTCCTTGCTCATATTCTGGAGAAAACAAACCTGCAGTGGCTGCTTGTCTCCAGTGTCAATGAGATTTTTGTTGGGAGGACAAATTTGCATGGAAAATGCCTGGTCCAGGCAGGATGGGAGAGCTCAGGAGCTGAGCTTTGCCTCTGTAATTCTCTCCTAAATCTGGGAAAGGGGTGTTCGAGGCTTTTCCCAGCAGAACTTTAAATATTTGAATCTCTTTCCCTAATAAACTGCTTTCCTAATAAACTGCTACCATATGTAAATGGAAACGTTTTGCTGACTCTCAATCCCACCCTGCTGCTCACTGGGGTGCTGCTACCCTTGTACACGGCACATACAGAGCTATAAAAAGTAGCAGACTGTGTCCTTTTAATAAATTACACCATAAATTTTACAGACTTTACCCCAGCGACTTTTTAAACCTTGCTTTGGTTATGCAACATCATCTTGCAATAGGAAACATCCTTCAAGTGTTTAGGTTAGAGGAGCAGAATCTAATCTACTCGAGATATTTTAGAGTGTAATAAATAAATAAAATGTACCCTCTCTTCAGGATGAAATATGACACGCACGAAAGGGAGACAAGCAGCTTTGATAGCTGCTGATAAGGGTCAGTATTTAATTTTCATTTTATTCAGCATCTGGTTTTTGTCCTAAAAATCTAATATCTATGACACTGACAAATTAAATTAAAATACGTGAAATGCTGGAAAAGTTGTTTTGCCCTGAAATCTTCTTGTACAAGAATTAAGAAGCAAAAAGAATCAGGTTTTTTCAACAGTGATACAGAACTCCCACCCAGAAATTTCCAGTAAACATCAGTGCCCAAGACATGAAGATGAGAAATGAAAACCTTCAGACCCAAATGACCACGTTTCAAGGTCTTTTTTTGCTCTACTTTTAGTGACATAGCTGGTGATTATTGACCAAAAATTGAACAGTTTCTTCTGGCAATATGGTGATAATTTGGGGCTCTGGATAAGCCCATCCTGCCTTGTTCAAGTGTCCACAGTGGTGCTGGAAAACCTCCATCTCCTCCACAGAGAAAGAAGAATTTGTGCTGGCTCCAGAGGCAGCTGGAAAACTCATCAGCCTCTGGGAACCCATGGAAAGGAAGGCACTGCACCCAGAGGAATAATTATCACAGTAAAAATGATTGGCAGGTCCAGAGAAGCATTCACACCAGGGTTCATAAACACTGGAGGTAAATCTGAACCTGAGACAAGCAGGAGGTGCCCCATTAAGACCAATCCTGGATTTGGCCACGGTTCTTGAGCTTTGGAGAGGGAAGCAAAAGCTCTTCAGCCTTCAGGAGTGAACACCACGATTTTTGTGACTTCCAACCCAACCTTGTTTTCCATCCTGCTGCAGATTCCCAGTCAAGGTTTCTGGGCCTGTGTCCCGAGACAAGGGGATGATAATTCATATTTAGGATTGGAAGGAGGGAGGAAAAACTGGTTCTTAATCACCACTGCCCACACAAATCCACATGTGTGAGTTCCTCCCCACTGTGATCATGGCACCACCACAGCCTTCCAGGGTTTTTCCATGTTTTTATAGATTTTGACCCTTATCAACAATATTATTTATTAAATGATGTCATTGCCAGGGAGCTTTCCTGTAATTTAATGAACACAGTTCAGCTTTCTTTTTTTCCAACAAGAACTGAAAAGTGAAAGCTTTGCTTTAGGAAGATGCAACACCTGCGTGCCAACAGAAGACAAGGTTGCTTCCATAATAAAATCTAAGAACCACAAACAAACCAAGAGAAACCCTTGAAAAGTCAAGAAAACTGGAGAATTTGCTATTGGTGGGGAATGGAGAAGCACAAAAATGAGAGGGACACTGAAAATGAGCCAGGTCTCCCATGTGGGTGCAGCCTGGCTGAGCCCTGCCTGCTCCCAGCCAGCACACAAAGAACCATCCCAACTGGCTCTGAAGACCCTGCAAAGAGCAGTAGAAGAGCTGGGGTGGAAAAGGGAACCTCAGAGCCTCTGTGGATGGCACAGCTCCCTGCTCACACACCAAAACTGAGTGGTGCTGAGATAAGCCCAACTTAAACCAGCTCTGTGTTCTAAAGAGCCCTCAGGCTTTCAGCAACGACCCTGGGGGAATTTTTGCTTTGTTTTAGCAGAGAAAGAGGCCTCACCTGGGGCTGCAAATGTGGCCCTTGACATGGCAAGGTTTATCCTGATTTGGGAGGATCCATTAATTTAATAAATTTCTGTTTACCTTGAGAGTGAGCTCAGGGCTCCCTTTGAGTCCCGCCCTGGGCTCTTGACTGTCCTTTCTGTGCTGCACACAGTAGTTGGACATGGTCTGGAGACCTCTGGAGTTGTTATTTTTCATCAGGAAGATGGCTTTTAGCTGCAGGGGTAAACCTCACTCCATGCTGAGCAAATGTTGGGTGGAAAAATATTTCACAATAGGAAACAAGTTGGAATAAGTCAGAAAAGAGGAAGTCAACCAATCCACAGTGCTGTTTGGGATGGGTATAATATTTCAAAGTTCCCTGTTTTGAAATTATTAGACCACCAAAAAAGTGAAAGGCTGCCAAAAATTACTGTAAAAGGTAATAATTGTTAATAACTTGGCATCTGCTTGCTCATTTGAGCTGCATGGGTTTGGCATTCATTAAAGACAACATTGTAAGCAAATAAAGGAGCAACTGCCTGGCACATAACATTTTTAACCACATCATAACTAAATATTAAATGTGAGGCTTTAATTCAATTTATAGTTTAAATAAGGATCTCTGCAGTAACTTTAAGGGAAAAAAATAAGAGTCAACCCCATAAACAGTGAGTCATAAGAAGATTTTAAAGAAATAATTGCAGTGTCCTTGACCTTGAAATGATCCTTTTTCTGAATTAGCACAGGAATTTAATTAAAGCTTCAAAAAAAAAAAAAAAAAAGCTTTCATTTTAGATTTGAGTTACCAAATATTTAGAGATCCAGTGCCCTGGCAAGCCAATGGAAACATTCCTGCTCGTTTCAGTGAGCTTTGGAGCAGGCCCTGCACAGCTTTAGGTATCTCATTTCACAGGATGGACCCAAGGTCACTGCGGGAGAAAACGCTCTCCCTTAGCCCGGGTTGTACATCCCAGGGACCCCAGAGCAGCTGCACAGCATGGGCAGGGCAGGGAGGAGCCCCCTCAGTGCCCTGCATCCCTCTGCAGGGCTTCCAGGGGGTTACACCTGTGGGAGTCCAGGGTGTCCCCCTGACTCCTTTGGGGATGTAAAAACCCCCATGGCAGACCCCTCTGAGACCCCCAAATGGTGTCCAAGAGCCACAGGGGCTAGACTTGGCTCCTTGGGAGAATTTGCCAACACTGAAGGAGGAATCTCAAAATGTGAGAACAAGCAGAGTGTGAATTGGAATGTTAAAATGTAGAATTAGTGGGTTTTTGGATTGTTTATATTAAGGGCCATGTAGTCAAGATGGAGGAACCTGGGTGTGGTGGGCTTCCTCCTTCTTCTTCGTGCCATCCATGTTGGGATTGCATCCTGGGAACCACAGATTGCATGGGGAAAGAACTGGACATTGTAAAGAGGGTGCATGGCATTGGGAAGAATTTGTAAACATCACATACGTAGATTTAGGTATAAAAGATCGGGCACCACCTGCCAGGGGGCAGTTGTGTAATGGTTGTCTTACAGAGCGGACTTGTGTCAGGCTGCCTGAAACATTTTGCAAGATAAGATAAATAAACAGCTTTGAAGCAACACAAGGTCGTCTCCAGAAGCTTTCTTGTTGGTGACTTCGAGGGAATCCAGACCCCTGACCACCTGCATGTCCTCTCCGAGGAGGTCTCAAGGCTAGAGAGACCCTCGGGGCAGGGACAGCACCGAGCTCTGAGCTCTGCCTGTCCTTCAGCAGCTGGGACCATCCTGACCCCTTCACAGTCACTGAGTCTCTGCCCTCACCCAGAGCCAGGGGTGCAGCGCCTCCCTGCCAGCCTTGACGACGGTGGTAATGAAGAGACGGGGCCTTCACGATATGCCATGAAGCCTTTTCTTGATCCACAAAGCAAAGTTTATACACTTTTTTACCTATTACTAAAAATAGCTCACCAATCATATTAGCGTTACTAAGTTATAGAACCAAATATCATTGCTCAGTCTATGCCTCGTTTAAGCTAACCAGGTACCAGGTAGATATTACGAAAATCCCCATAAAAACTGCAGGGTAAGCTCTTCGTACCAAGCACTTTCTTATCTCTTACATTCCTTTTTGAAAATCTCACTTACTCTTGCTAAGGCTTGTGGCCTACTCACGCCAAGGCTTGTGGCCTACTCACGCCAAGGCTTGCGGCCTACTCACGCCAAGGCTTGCGGCCTACTATGGCCAACACATCCATGTCAGCTGTGACAAGCTGAGCAGTGCTCTCAGTCCTGCTCTCTAGTTGTATTCCCACAAGCCTGCCTCCCTTCTCTTCCCAGCAGAGCTGCAGGAGTCACAGCTCAGCGTTTCAGACTCATCCAAAGGTCACTGGAGTCAGGGGACACCTTTTCTATTGACTTCAGTGGGCTTGGGACCAGGTTCTTACTCACCACTAGCATTTACCAGAAGTGATATCCAGCAATTTCCTGTTCCCAGTAGAGGGTAAGTGGTGATAGCTGGGGTGTCATCCAGTGGTTACATTTGGTGTTTCTGACCTCTAAATGAGCCTCTCTGTCCCATTCCTGCGTGTCCAGGGCTCTGTGCTTCGTGACTCAGGATGCAGGAGAAAGGGGAGCAGGCTGCAAGGAGTGCAGCTTTCCTTACTCCCCTCCTTCTGCTGTGATCCCAAGCAGAAGACAATTTTTATGGATCTTCAAATATTAAAAAAAAAATATATTTTTTTTAAACTGTCCTTCTAAGGTGCTAGTGAAATTCCTGCACTCTTTCTCAAGTCAGGTTCACAATGAAGAGAGTGGCAATTTTGCTTGAGTCAGGAGAAAACAAGGACAAACTGGAAAAGAAGCCCTCAGTCCCTGCACACAGTCAACAGTGTCATCTTTCAAAAGACATTTCTGCACGCTCAGAAGGATCAACCTCTTCTTATTTTGGTTCAACAGAGGCTGGGTTTATTACACAGCTTTTGTTTTTATTAGTGAAATGCACTAAACTGTTTTCTCAAGGCTTGCCAAACAGTTTAAAATGTAATACCGTTAAATTTGAGGTCCTACTGGGAAAAGTAATGCAAACTTAATTAAAGTTAACCAGAGTTTTCTCTCTGAGCAGTCCCGTGTTTCTCTGTGCTGGAGTTTGCTCGTAAAGCACTTGTTTGCTCAGAGCAGAGCAGTGCTCAGGCTGGAAAGGGTGGTGGAACTGCCAGGGTGGGAGATGGTGAGGAGAGAAGGGAGGAATGAGCAGCAGGAATAGCTGGGGAAATAAAAAAATAACAAAACCACAAGGCTGTTTTCTTCCTCTGGTGTTAAATATTTCAATTTTCATCCTAAGCTTGATTGCATCCCCACAGCTTTCCTGGGATGGGGTCTGGAACACAGCGTGGTGTCTCCAAGGGGGGTGAAGGCTCCAACTCCAGAAAACAGGGGTCGAACATCAATCTCTGCAATGGAATCTTTGCAGCCTGAATCTCTGCAATATTTCTTTTGTGGCTCCTCGCTGTTTCTACCTGTTTGTCCCCCTGGCAGCTCTGTGGGATGGCTCCTCTGCGTGGGTCAGCTCCCTCTCTGCTGGCAGGGACTGAGGGCTCCAAAAGGAAGGATGAGCTTTGCCTACAAGAGCTGTGACCCTGCACCCTCAATTCCTGAGCGTGGGAGGTGAAGCTCTGATTGCAGCTCCACATCTTGGCTCCTTCTAAAACCTTAGATATTCCCTGATGTCTTGGGAAGAGGGTAAGAACATGGCCCCTGATGTTTGGCTTGGTGCCCACATGGGTAATTGGATATTTTGCCCAACAAATATTTGCCTTGTGGTTTGTGCTGGATTCTTGTCCCAGGACTTGCTCAAAAACCTGGGGGCTACACCCCAGAGCAGTGCATAAAAAAACCCCAAATGTTCAATTCCTCTAGAGATGAATTTTGACCTGGAAATGGTCAGATTACAGAAGAAGGTCCTCTAAATGCCATCTTTTTGGCATGTGTTGGTCAGAAGAGGGTGGAAATTTGGCAGCAGCACTGATTCATGCAATGGGATTGAGAAGGAAATCCAAATGACTGGTCCAAAATCCCAATATGCCATTCCCCACCATGGCTGGGATGGGCTAGGAAGCACTGATAGAAGACTCTGGAAATATGAAAGTTATTTTGCCATGAGTATTTTCTTTGATTTTACCTCGTTCTGGTCCTCCATCTATTTTTAGTCTCCTGAGCAAAGCTTATTTCTGTATTTTAATGCAGTTTCTGTAGCCTGGGTGAGTTTATTACACATGGTGTTGTGAACAACATTGGCAAGAAGAAAAGAAAGGAAGTCTCCAAAATAAATTAATTTTTAAACAATAAAACTTTCAGTGATTGTTCATATTCCTTCTCTTCATCACCAGCCTCAGGGATGAGTTTCCAGGCCATACATCTTGCAAAGCAACAGGTAGTGATGAATGTGTAAACTGGAAAGTTTAATCTTGGAGCTGTTGAATTAGAATTCTGCTGCTCAAGTCAAAAAAATGAATCTTTCTAGTGATCTATTTGTATTCCATGAATTTTGAATAGTATATTTAAACTAGATTTTTTTAAACTTAGTAAGTGTAATTAATTATTTACCTTAAGCTAGAAGTATGCAGGAAATAAGCAAATGAAGATGACATTGAGCAATGGAATGATTCACTATGGGTTATATAACATCTTTAAATTTGTACAGAACATTTTTTTATTGTTTCCCATTTATAGCAGATATCTGTAACAGTTCTGACCAGTAATTTCCTATTCACCACCGTTTCTCAGCTAAAATTTGGAGCTCTAATAGTGTGCATGATATTCCATTTACAAACAGTCTGGAATGCTCCAGTGCAGAAGAGTTCCACTGCTGCTGAGACTGAGATGGTTTTTTCTTGATCAGATGAAAAGTAAAATTATGTGGTCTTAGATCACTCATTTAATCTGTTCTTTCTCTCCCAAATTATAAATTAACTTCACTTTCCCAGGAGGTGGGGACAGAGATTAGTTTCAGGTCTGCCTGTGATGCACTGAAACTTCGGAAATGAGGATGTAAATATTTATGTAGGCAGAAAATATTCTTGGATTAAATTCTTGTGGAGGAGAAAGGTAGTTAATAGACCCCTTTTTTTTTTCCTTGCTGCCACCTCATGGAAACCTGGAGCATCAGCATTGGCGACTTGTTTTTGTTTTCCCTCCCACAGCACTTTGACACGAGCCCCGTGGAGATCACCACTGTGTTGATAAGAGGACAAGAATAGCATTTTGGTCCTTGGAGAATTCATTTGTTTCCTACAAGCTGCCCTGGTAGTGAAGCTCTCACTTTCCCTGCTGTCCAGGCCTGGGGGATGCCAGACATGACCAAGCCACACGTCCCTGTCTGCAGGGACACTTCCTGACCAAAAACCAGCACTGGGACATCTCTTTCTTTCCACTACCCCTGGACAACAACAGCTTTTTGGGAGCAAACTATGCCTACATGGAAAGTTCCCATTTCCCCCTCAAATAATTAAAAAAAACCCAAACCAAAACAAAAAAATTCCCAAAAATAAGTCTCTTGTCTCCTGTGTTCCAGGGCCGGGGCAGGTTCCCGCTTGCGCGATTCCATGGCGCTCGCCTTGGCTGGCTGCCCAAAACTCCCGTCTGTTTTCCAGACAGGAAATATGAATCAAAATAACATGACATAAAAACAGTAATTAGCTTTTGTGTGTGAGGCTGCTAAGGCCTTAATGAGGAACAGGCTTGTAATAAAACTCTTGGCTACTCTCTCCCAAGCTCACTCTGTCGCTCGCTCCCCTTTTCAGTTCATCATTTATTTTCTTGCAGGGAGAAGTGAGGAGAGAAGGAGACACTATCTGTAAATTGATCCTCCCCACCCTTGTTAAATTATCAGGGAGTCTATAAATGTTTTGACAGTTGTTTTTTTCCATTAGTTTTGGGCTCTTTCTGTCCCACCCACGACGCTCATCTTTCCCTGTCATCCTTTGCTGCTTTTCAGGGCATCTTTAGAGCTCTGACCTGAGCAATAGCTGAGGCTTGGATGAAAGTGGGGGATCCTACAGGTCACCTGAGCTGGCACATGCTTCCAGGGATATTTTCTGGATAGTGGCTCCATCAAGCCACCCAGCTGTGGTCTCTCTGAGCATCTTTGTGCCTCTGAGCAGAGCGAGGGAAGTTGTGGAGCAGCAGGGTCACCACGAGGCCAAGGGAGATGGGGGCTGGTACCAAGGGTCACTCTGCAACCTTTAAGCATAAAACTGTGACCTCACAAGGAAAATATTTAATTTCTGCAGGAAGACCTGGCATTACAAGGGCTCAGACTGACATGGGAAGCCAGAGCTGTGCTGCACGTGCTGTGAGAGCTCCAGGGTGAACAGAAACATAAATTCCTGGAATTTTCTGCATCAAGACAAGTTTGCTCATGCAAAGATCTGTGTCCCCTCCCCAGACAGATGTATTAGTGACAAGTGATATGATGTTACAGTTCTGCTGGAACTGAGGGCCACTAAATACCCTACTGGTCTTAACCCAAAACATAAACCCTACTTTGGCACCACTTTTACTGATAAAACCATAAAAAAATTTCTTTGGGTAGACTCTAACAATTTTCCTGCCTTTACCTCTGCATGTTTGTAGACTCCTCACTAATTTTTCCTGAGTTGTAATTTAAAGTCCCTTTGTGGTCAGTGCATTCACAGCTGCAGATCAGTGGTGGAAGCCGTGGATTGCAATGGATTTTAGCAATGAAGGGTAGAATTTCTCTAGGATCTGTCATCAACCATGCCCATAACACCCTGCTGGTAGCAGATCTAATGGGTTTCATCAAGAGAGAGGAAAGAAAGAGGTTCCAGAGCCTCTGCCCTCATTTCCCACCTCTCTATGGGCATAGCAGGGAAAAGACCTGGCAGGAGTGTTTGGAGAGACAATCCACAGAAATTCTTCTGTGAAACCAACCATGGATCCTCCTGGAAAGCTTTCTGATGGGATTTACCTCGTGCCAGTGCCCTGAAAGTGATGTTCACCAATAAATTAATTACTCTAGGAACACCTTGTGGGTATTTTTCCATTGTTGGTGCTCTAACTCACAGCTGGCAAAGCCCAGAGGCGCTGCAGGAATCAGGGAAAATAAATTCTGGGAGACCTCAGAACGTGCTGCAGTTTTTAATTCCAAGCACTGCTGTCCATGATAACATCAGGTTAGAGGTAGCAGGAAAAAAACTTTTCCCTGGCAATTTTTCAATGGAAAATGCCATCCAGTTGAAATCCAGATTTCCGATCAGAGTATGTTGTTGTCAATGAAGCTTTGCTTCAGTTTTTTAAAAAAGATTTGTTTTGACTAGTTTGAAGTATTGTGTTTGGACCTTGTTGGAGTGAAATGGCTTGATTTTCTGTCCTAAGTGTCTTTTCATAACAGAAGTGATTTAATTTTACGCTTTGAATAATGTATGTTAAAAAGGAAGGTATTTTGTTCTGATTTGGTTTTATCAGAATGGGCTATTTTATTTCATTCCAGTTTTTTAAAATGTGGTTGAAGAGAAAATGTGGCTTTCAAAAGTTTTTTTTCTCCTGATTTGGCACTAGACCAAATTTAGAAATGTCAGAATTTCGAGTGGCCTTCCAGTGAAGTACAACCCATTCCACGGTGTAAAGCAAGAAGAAAACCCACATAAAACAATCAAATTGATGTAGACATTTATTACTTGTGAGAGTTGTAAAAGCATCACATGGCTTTCTCATAAAAAGTCATAAACCCTATTTACAGTCCCTGCATTATTATTCTAGTAACTAAAACCAGGGAGTCTATGAAGTGCAGGAGTGTTCAGCAAATTCTCTCCCAACTCCATTGGAGATGCAGAAAGTGCTCCCTGTTTTCAGAGTGGGGGGATCATGTTTTACATGTATTTATTTATTGTGTTTGCCTCTTACACTTAGAGCTTGGCCCCTACCTGAGAGGTCAAAGCTGTAATTACTTGCATTTCATGATAACAAATGCAGAAATTAAGTCAGCAAAGTGCCCTCATGTTTTGGGAAAGCTGGTGGTGTTTAGGTTACATTTCAGCACTCAAGAGGCTTAAATGCTTTAGTAGGAAAAGCTTAACCCTGTCTAGAGTGGAGCATCCAACACTTAGAGCCTTGGGCAGTGTGGTGAAATCCATTTGAAATGATCATAAAGGTGCTAAAAAAAAATTCCACAGGGTTTTGGATAAAGTATAGAAATATAGAGGGAAAAAAAAAAAAGAGATATTCAGAAAGATTAGTTTGTTCTTCCATGTTCTGAGCTCAGTGAAATCAATGAGAGAGGGTGAGCTGCCAGGAGGGAGCTGGGCTGTTGCTATTGCAAACACATTGTCCTGGAGTGTTGTCATCCCTGGAATAAAGCACTGGAGCTTTAGAGCAAAGCCAAAACTTCCCTCAGAACTCCTGATGTGAAGAACCTTTGTATTGCCCGTAAAAATGACACCCCCTCCTTCTTCAGGCAAAGTCCAGGGGCTCTCCAAAGCAGAATCAGCTGGAAATGTTTGAGGGGAAGAGGGAAGAGGGAAGAGGGAAGAGGGAAGAGGGAAGAGGGAAGAGGGAAGAGGGAAAAGGGAAGAGGGAAGAGGGAAGGAAAGGAAAGGAAAGGAAAAGGAAAAGGAAAAGGAAAAGGAAAAGGAAAAGGAAAAGGAAAAGGAAAAGGAAAAGGAAAAGGAAAAGGAAAAGGAAAAGGAAAAGGAAAAGGAAAAGGAAAAGGAAAAGGAAAAGGAAAAGGAAGGAGAAAGGAAAGGAGAAAGGAAAGGAGAAAGGAAAGGAAAGGTTGTGCTCCTCCTGCTGGCTTTGAGCCTACAAAACTTGGACTTTTGGAGCATCATCCTCTTGACTCTAACTTAACTGGTGGTGGTTTCTTACTTTATTTTCTCTCATTTGTCATCCTTTACAGATTCAACAAGTTCATCTAAGGGTGTGAGTAAGCTTTGCTGACCAGCAGGGGAGGATCCCTGGGGAAGTCTCTCCCTCATGGATTTCCCTCTGGTGTCACTACGCTGGCTATATCCACCTAGAGCAGCTTTTTATAACCTTGCCATGGTTATTTTGAACTTCTTGCTTCTATACAGGACCCATACATAAGCCCAGGGCTAAAAATACTTGAATCCAGCCAATTTTTCCCTAACAGATCTGGGAACTTGCATCTGTTGTCTGAGCTCAGCCAGAAAGTGATTTCCAGAGTCTGAAACTCAGCTCAGCCCAGTGTCTCAAACACAGGAAATGTTGGAGGATGGCCCTGGGCAGTTTTAGAGGTCCATCACCACTCCCCCTTGGATGTGGTGAAGCTACACCCCTCCGGCTCACCTCACCTCCAAACCCAGCCCTCAAAAACCTGATAAAATTGCTTTTCTGGCTGTTAGCATGGGTTAAAATATCCGAGCCGTGCAAAGAAAACACTCGTTTTAAAAAATTATTAAACAAATAAGGAGGAGATGCCCCTTGGGCTGCCAGAGGACATGTGCTGCTTTCCCATCCACTTGGGGAAATTCAGGGATATCTGTGCCATGTCCTGTGCCTGCCCACAGCATTCCCTGGCCTCGTGCACAGGCTCAGAGACACATGGAATTAGTCTTTATGATTCAATTATTCTGCGGTAGAGCTTGGACCTGTGCAATATATTAAAAGCCTTTGGGAGGCTATCAAAATTTAATAGGGAAAGTATGGCATTTTTTTAAAAATTTTTGCTTCCAAGCCTTGCTGTCAAATGATTTGTTTGCTATTTTTATAAACATGCTGCAGTGCCACTGAGGAGGTGCAGGGACAGGAGTGAGCTGGGCTGGCTAAACCAGTTGCAAAACAGAAGGATGGGTTAACTCCCTCCAGTGCCACTCGTTGGGATTTCCAGATGTCCAAGGAAAACAACCAGGTCTGACTGGCAGTGAAAAACTTCCTTTCCCTGTCAGATAAGAGACTGTTTTGTGTCTCAGATGCCCTGGTTGCTAAGTTTGGGGTTAGCTATCCATACAAATATTTTGGAGGTAATTTTCCTGCTGGTTTGGCTCTGCTCTCACTCTGGTTTTCTTGGAAATAAAGGTGGATATGGAGACTTTTCCCTGTTATGCCATTTCTGCCTTTCCTCTACACTCTTGACCTCCTCTTTGGCTTGTTTCTCTTGGAATTTCTCATCCAAGTCTTCAATCTCTCCTGCTCCTCCCAGGATTTTTGGGATCAGATTTTTAACATCCTTCATCATGCATTTGCCAAGGCCTTGGAGCTTGTGCCTTCCTCTTCCTCCATGTGTTTCCTACCTAAAGTCCTGGTCAGGCAGTCTCCCCTGGTTCTAGATAAATATCCCAATCTTCCCATTTAACAGCTGTTCATCAAATCCAATTTGTTCTTTTCAACCCAGCCCTTCTGAAGTCTTGCTCACCTACCACACAATAAAATTCACCTCTTTTTACCTCCCCTCTTCCTCAGGGTCCCATTTCTACCTCTCTTCACTGTTCCCCTGTCAGCACCTGCCACCTTGAAGTTGTCTTCTAAGCAGCTCTGATTTCAGAGTTCTTGTTCTATCTATTTCAACCTTCTGCACTAAACATCTGGCAGGGACAATGTGCAAGCCAGGATTTTATTTCACACTGAGATATCCAGAAATCCGCCCCCTCACTGCTTTAGGAATTTTTTCCTTTGAAAAAAGCACAAGTCCTCCTTTCCTCCCTCTTGACAACTTCTCTTTTATGCTCAGGACAAGTGGTGTTCCTCAACTAAGCACTCAACACTTCCTCCTTTTCCCTCTTATTCCATTCAGCTCCTGAGGAATTTGCTGCACACTTCCTTTTGGAGGTCCAAAAGCTACACAACACTAATGCAGCACTGAGCTCGTCATGGGCTGGCAGCAGTGGAATGCCTCTCAGTATTCCTTGGGTTTCACTGGCTGCTCCAGCACCACCTGCTCCCCAGCCCTCTCCACTCACACACCACGATTTATTTTTGTACCAGTGGCAAAATACACTGAAAAATAAATGGTGTGCTCCTCATCTACGGTTATTTCCTTGAAGAGATGGCCCTGGAAGAGAGCTCTGAGTGGATCTTTACCTATGAATCACTGCAAAGAGCCTGCAGCTCCCACTGCTAATCCCAGTGTGGAAAGAGGAGGGGAGGGTTGTGCAGAAACTTCGAGGTTTGCATCTGCCTTTGATTCAAGGAAAAGGCAAAAAGAAGCAATATCACTTTACACAGACAGGAGACAGTTCCAAACCATGTTACATTTTGTACAATAATGGTTTTGAAAGATGACTCACTCGAGCTTGTCAAATTAGCCATTACATTTGCATAGCTCCCGTGGGAGCCGTTTCAGCGAGCACAGAAACCTAAAAAACAACACACACACAGAAAGGAACAGAAATTCCTTTCATCCTCAGGTCTTCTCTCCCATCAGAGAGGCAAAGGGACAGGTAGTAAAACACATCTCCCAAACATCTCCTTCCTTGGGGCACACTGGAGATGGGAAAACATTTTGGCAGAGTTCATTTCACATCACGTGTGCGTGATTAAAAGATTAAAAGTAAAAAGTTTTCTGATGAAGAAGTTTGGTGAGGACACAAGCTCTGACCTCCTGATCACTCCAACAATCACTCCAACCCTTGTCCAATATTCCTGATGCATCCAAGCCATGGCATCCCCTGCTGGCACCGTGGCTCCAGGATCTGCAGCCAGTCTCCTCACTCTGCTCTCCAGTGAAGCTCAGCTCTGCCAAGGCTGATGTTGAAGTGTTTGAGCTTTTAGAGCCAGCTGTCTCTGTAATCCTCTTTATTCCTGTTAACCTCTCCTCTCAGGCGTCCTTGGAATGATGAGAAAGCTGTTCCTGAAAAAGTTGACAAACTGATGAGAATTTGGGCATAGGAAAAGCAGACTTGAAGGGGAAGAGGAGGGTGTTTAGCTGAGTTCTGTCACTCATATCTGAACATGTAGCTCCAAATCAGTCAGTCCTTTGCACAAATGCCTGAGTTTCTGCCATGGAAAGGCAACTTTGGCACCCAAAAGATGATGAAAAGAAAGATAATTCATTCCTGCTCCCACAGTGGTGTGAAGATCCCGAGGAGCACTCACCCACTTTGCATTGGGGTTCCTGGGCTGGATCTGATGCTCTCAGCCATCAGTGGAAAGACTCCCAGTGGCATTGCAGGAGCTCAGCTCCAAGGTAGATGTGATGCTTGGCATGGAGGCTCTGCCTCTTGCTATCTGCCTGTCCTTAGCTCTGAAGTCCTTGTTCCAAACCTCTTCTAATTATCTTCATTTCCCCTCTCACAGCAACCTGAGTCTCAGTACAAGCAGAAGATACAAAAGAAACAGAATTTTTTCATCATGTCTTGGCATCTGTCTCTCTTTCTCTCTTGTTCCCAATCTCAGTTCTTGTAACTGGGTTGGGTTTGTTGTTTTTTTTTTCCTTCCCTTCTTTTTTTCATTTCAACCATGACTTGGAAAGATTAAAGCCTGACGTTACTACTTAGGAAAAGGGACCTCTGCCAACAGAGTGTCCTGCAGGATGCAGATGGGGAGGAGCAGTGTGAGACTGAAGGGCTTTGAAACAACAGCATTAACACGTGGGGATTGCATTGCACTCAGATGTTTTCCTGAAAACACCAGGGATGGATTCTCTCTCCCTCACTCTGTTGGATAATACTTCTGCCCATGACTAAACCTCAGGACAGCTTGTAGAGCAAGGCAGCAGGTGGAGGCTGCCAGGCTGTTAAATTTTGTAACTTTCTTATTTAATGAAAATCTTGGTCCATCTGAGACCTTTTATATGCACGTTCATATTTATGTAACATGTCACTCATTTTTATGCCTTTTTAGTGCAGCTGCTTTGCTTAACCTAACACAGAGCAAGGTTTGACTGGTTTATGGTAGGAAATGGCAAGGAAAATGGACTTTTGGGAGGGAAGAACCTGTTCTGGGGGAGCAGAGAGGGAACCAAGGGGTGCAGAGCTGAAGGACACTGAGCTGCCCCAGCCATCCAGCCAAGGCAGTGACCCACCCCTGTCACATCCCCACCGAGGACCTGTGTGACCACTGCTTTTTGGAGGAGCTCTGGCAAGTTTAGTTCGTGCTGTCTGAGATCCCAGTGACCCTTCCAGCATCCCTCATCTTTCTGCCAAGCCTTGCTCTCCCAGCAGCAAGTTGACTCCAGGGCAATACCTCTGGGTTGGTCCTTGGTGCAGAGGGGTTGTGATTAACCCTCTTCAGTTGTATCAGTGAGGGTCAAGTGTGAGCTGTCATGAATCTCAGCTCCTTCTGACATTCCCTGGCTTGTACTGCTGCTGTTTAGGGGCTGTCTGCCTCCTCCATGTATTTCCAATTCTCCTACCATTGTAATAGGCTGCACAACTGAGCAGCCCCTGCTGCAAAGAGCCAGGAGGCAAAACTGATTTATTTTGCATAGAAACCTCTCTTGCTCATATTCACCTTTACATGCTTAAGAAAAAAGGGGTCTTGTACTTCAAGATTCCCTCTGACACACTCTGGCTTTGCCTTAGCAGTGGAGGGTCTCTCATCTGCCCCAGAAAATGTGGGGAGCAGTGCAGAAGAGCTGCTGGACAGGGCAGTGGCAGGGTTTGGGGGAGATGCTGCAGCTGCCCAGTCATTTCCATATTTTCATATTTCCCCCCTTTGCATTCACATATAATATTAAATTTACATCTTTCCCTCTTCCACGGGCCCCCATTTTAGATTCATACTTTTAATAAAGATGATTGTCTAGAAGGGAAAAAAAAAATGAGCATATGCTCACTGCCTGTGAGAGGAGGAAGACTCTTCAGCAAGAGGGAGAAAAATCTCTTTTTTAGCAATTTGCTATAAAATTAGTCAAAACCACTGATGACTCCCAGTGGCATAGGGGTTTATTACAAAGGCAGAGTTTTATGCTCACCTGGTCCTGCTGCAGGTCTGGTTTTCATGTTTTATGCAGCTCTGCATCCACCAGAGTCCTCACCAAACAGAGGAGCCATCAGCCTAATTCATGTAGTCACACTATTTAGACCTTGAGCAAGTTTTCTCAGCTACGGTTATGTACAAGGTATAAATATTTTCCTTGTGAAGCACAAACACCCTGTACTTTCTGCTTGGGCACCCTCTCGAGGAGCTCACATGAGAGCTGTTAATCAGCACCATATTTTGAGGACTGTCTCCTATTTATTTTTTCAAAATTTCTTCTTTTTTTTTTTCCCCCCCCAGAAAAACAAGCATGCTTTGCTCCATACTCACAATTTTATTTTCATGTTGCTATTGACACACTATCCTGACCAGTCAGGTTATATTAATTTCCCTGACTGGCATCATGAGTAAAGTGACAGCTCATGTTTCATTTCCAGCCTCCTGTTCAGAATTCCAGCTCCTTCATGGAGCAGAGGAACCAGAGGAACTTGGTGGACTGAGTTTTCTTAGTAAAGACCAGGTTGCTTTAGTTACCTGACACTTACTCTTCTGGTTTTCCTTCCTTTCCCTCAAAAAGTTGGGATTGTAGATCACCTGACCTGAGGGACAAAAAAGCTAAATAATAATAATAATAAAAGACTTATTTTTCAGGAGAAGAGCTTTTTTGTATTTCAGAGAAAATAGACGTTGCAGCATCTGTGGGTTTCCTCAGACCCTGGAGATTGCAGTGACCTTTGAGATGGTTTGTGGGCCATCAGAAGCTAAATATGCTGCCCTTGGTTAGCTCAGCATGAATTATGACTCTGGAATGCTGAGGTCCATGTTCCTGATATATTTAGGTATAACCAACGGTTGTAACATAAAATTAAATCAACAGATTGCTGGCTGGCAAAATGAAGGCTGAGAGCTGCTGCAGGCCACAGTGTGATGGAGTTACAGTCAGAACCTGGTCGCTCACTTGCCCACAACTACAAAATCTGCAATTTTTGGGACTGTTTCCTCCAAATCCTTCCTCACTTCCCAGTAGATCTGCACAGATTTGAAACAGAGCAGCCCAAAGCCCAGTGGGTGTCATGAGGATACTACTGGGAACCAAGAAATCAGCCTTTCTCCAGCTGCTCAAGGACAAGAAATTATCACAATGATTAAACACCTGCTGGAGACATATGAGAGATGTGATGTTTTGCAGAAAGCATGTTTTCAAAAAGGTGTTGCCTTCTTGAAGCAATGAGCCTTTTCTATTTTGTATTGCACGAACTACCCTATATAAGTGTGGTGCTTCTTTAAATAAAGCTCTCTTTTGCTTCTCCATTACACGAAGAACTGTGTTGCATTATCCTTTTTGCCTCTCCTATCACCAAAATGCAACAAGCAGGGACATGGGGACAAGACCAGAGCACTCCCAGCCCCATCCAGTCTGGCCTTGGGCACTTCCAGGGATGGGGTAGCTGCTCTGGGCACCCTGTGCAGAGCTTCAGAGGGAAGATGTCCTGGTTTGAAGGACAGGTGTCTGCCAATAAAGGCAGAAGCTTCTCTTTGAAATGGAGAATGTAAACACCCTTCTTCCAAATTATTATTATAATTTTGAAATTAAGGGGCTCTCAGGCAAAGATATGGGAATTAGGAATAACAGTTCATTACTAGGAAAATTAAAATATAAATACAGTATTACAAAGAACAATCCCAAAACACTGCCAGAGTCAGAATCCAAGCTGACACCCGTCAGTCAGTCAGGGTGTTGGCAGCAGTCCCATTCAATGGTGGCTGCATCCTCCTGCAGTGGCAGATGTGGTTCAGCTGGAGCAGTGCTCCTGGAGAAGGTGCAGTTTTCCTCTGAAGCTCCAGGGATGATGTGGAAAGGTCTGGTTTTCCTCTGGAATCCAGTGGAAAGAAGGTGCTTTGGTGTCCAAATCTCAGTTTTTATCTAGGTAGGAAAGGCTTGGCTCCTCCCCTGGCTGGAGCATCTCCCAGTGGGATGATGTAATTTTATCAGCCATGCCCTGGCACTCAATGGCCATGAACAGGAGATATCTCCTGGAGGGAGGATGGGCTGTGGAAAGATAAAGATGATTGCCCCAGCTGGTTTTTAACAATGGCCCATTAACAGGACCTATTCCCACAGCGATAAGGATCACTGCCCCACCCAGTTTTTAACAATGGCCCATTAACAGGAGATATTCCCACAGAGATAAGGATCACTGCCACACCCGGTTTTTAACAATGGCCCATTGACAGGAGATATCTCCTGGAGGGAGGATGGGCTGTGGGAAAGATAAAGATGATTGCCCCAGCTGGTTTAAAGATGGCCCATTAGCAGAGAATATGTGCCAGGAGATAAGGGTCACTGCCCCACCCGGATTTAACGGATGAGGAGAGAATACACATTTCTGGTCACATTCTATATTGCAACCCAAGACAGAAGAATTTCTCCCCAATATCCCATCCAAACCTGCTCTCTTTCAGTTAAACCCATTCTGCCTTGTCTTGCCGCTACCCACCATTTGAAAATGTCTCCCCATCTTTTTTGTAGCCTCCCTGGATCTGAGCTGAATTACAGTTTCTGAGGGTCTTTCTGGTGGTTTCTGGATCTAAGGTTGATTATTATTTCAAAAATCTGTTTCATGCTCATGCCCAACATCTGCTAGGGCTGAGCCCTACTTGGAAGATATTATTTTCCTTGGATTTGGAAAGGTGCTAAAGTTTCCCTGAGCAGTTGTGACTGCAGTACCTTCCCAAGGAGCACCAATTCTGGCCTTTAATCTTGGCAGTGAATGTTCTTCCCCACACTCCTGGTCAGAAGTGTGTCTGTGAGTGATTTAATGCTTCATGTCAGCAAATCAGGATGTTGATCTTAACTATGTTTTCCCTGTCCCAAGGCACTCTAGGAGCCTCAGACAGGACTGCAGACACCCTTGTGTTAGGTAGAGCAAAAATACAGGCTTAAAAATTGGCCTTTACCTTCCAGTTTCATAATTCAGATGCATTTGTTATCATGCCACCTCTAACATCCTCAGGTGTCATTAAAAATCCCCAAGAGCACAGAGCAGCTACAGCTGGGAATCTTTGTCCCACTTTGCCAGAAGATTCCATATAGAAAAAGTAAGTTAAATATCACACATGACACAAAGAAACATCCTCCTGGAGCCATTCCTTTTTTCAGCAGGGAAAAAAGGGGGAAAACACACCCAAGCTGAGTTTGTCTTTTTTCCATGCACAGACAGATCTTTGATTGTGGCCAAACACGTTCACCATGCTCAGTTCTGCTGTTTGCCAGGAGAAAACCAGATTTTGGTGCCTGGGCAGCAGAAGGACGGGAATTGGGGCAGAATTTCTTGTCACAGGCAGAGCTGTGTGAGTCTGTTTGCTCTGGCAAAGTTCCCTTTTATTTATGTGAACTTGCAGCCATTTTTTTTCTGCGCAGGGCCATCCCCTGGAGAGTCTCCTTCAGAGGAAATCTGTCCAAACTTTGATGAAAACTGTCCTGTTACCTCCCTCTCCTAATTTGCTTTGGGTATATGGGCCAGAAGAAAAATGCAGCCACCCACCGAAATGGTGAGAAGAAATTTACCCCCTAAAATAAAAGTATTCAGCAATTTCTTTTTTCACACTCCACATCTCTCTGGGTTGCCCCTCAAGCCAGGCAGCAGTAAAACCATTTACCAGCAAGCAGGGCTGGGCCCACCTAATCAACCATTTTTAGAGTCATTTGGGCTTCCAGTTTGGCTGGAAAATAAGTTTTTAACAAATTCATTAAGTATTGTTGCCACACAGAAGCCATAAATAAGTACTTGCTGCCGTGGCCATCTGCTGCTGAAGGTCACTGAAAAATAACTATTTCAGGAAAATGTTTAAATTCTTGTTGGTAATACCTCTAACCAAAGCCAAGCCAGTAGGGAGATCATATGTTGGTTAGTGGGTGGCCTTAATGATTTTACCATAAAAGTAATTCCAAAAATACACATATCAGGCTCTCCAGCTAATTCTGCAGCTCGATTTGACAAGTATGAACCAAAATACATCCAGCAACAAGGCAGTTATTAGTGGTGGAGCAGGAGGGTTAAAAACTGCTAAAACTGCCTTGGCACAAATGCCAGTGTGGTGCCTTTGTTTGAAATCAAGGGGAAAAATGGAATTTTGTGCCATTCCCAACATTCCCTCCTCTCAGAGGGAAAGCCAAGGACACAGCTCGTGCTGTAGGCCCCTCAGGTGTTACCTGGAGTTCTTTCCCCCTTGGAAAATGCCCCCCTTATTGCAGGGATGATACTGGAATGGAGAAATGGGAACTTTCCACCAGACCAGGTTGCTCTAAACCCCATCCAGCCTGGCTTTGATCTTTTAGTGCTCCCAAATTTCCCTTTTCTCTTGCCGTGCTCTCTCCTCAGCTCTCAGCTCTCTCCTCACTGGCTTGGTCCCTCATGGGAAAATCAGAAAAATTAATCAAAGGCATTCATGTGAGCCCCACAAACACAGTGGCTGAGAAAAGAGACAGAACCCCGTGAAATATGAAGGGTTTATTTCCATTACCCAGGCACACACTAAACCAGGGCCGAGAAGAGACATAAAATCAGTGTCATATAATTTTGGTTCCTCTGTCTGTGAAGGCTCCTCCCAAACGAGCCCATGAGATGGACTTGAAATGAAAAAGTTAATCTTGAAATGATATGGTTAACCTTGAAATGCACTTCATTTTCAGCGTTGTTAAGCATGGCATGTGATGCTCATGATTTGCAGGGTGATAAATCAGAAACAGAAACATGGGGTCAAAATCTCTTCAGTGCCAGCTATGAACATGGGGTCAAAATCTCTTCAGTGCCAGCTGTGAACAGAGCACTTCCTCTCATTGCAGAGAGGTTTCTGAGATGGAGCAGCCTTTCAAAAACCAGTTCTACCACCCTGTCCTGATATTTTGCAGCCACAGCTCCCTGCCCCACACGTTTTGCAGGCAGCCCAAAGGATGGGCAGAGCCCTGGGTGCCCTGGGACAAGGCAGCTGTCCCTCTGTAGGGCCAGCAGAGCAGCAGGGCAGGAGCCCCTGGGCTCGAGGTGACCTTGGGGCACACGGTGCCACCAGCAGGCAGCAGCTGGTGTGCTGATCTCAGCACAAATCCAGGAAGGGCTGTTTTGCTCAGCCCCTGAGCAGCTCGTTTTGCCACAGGATATCGGAGTAGACACGGCTTGGAAAAGAATTTAGGGAGATCCTCATGGGATGTATCCATCAGTGACCATGAGCAGCAAGGGCTCACCAGCAGCCTCCAGATGAGGAAATCCCCGTGCTGGAACTCACCAGAAGCTGGGACAATACTCAAGACACTGCTCTTAGTTTGCCTTTTTTTGTGGCATTTCCCTCAGGGCCTGTTGCAGTCTGTCAGAGGAAGCAGAGGGGATCCTGTGTGGCCATTCTCTTTGCACATGTAAAAATGCTTTGAGCCCTGAATGTGCTGTTCTGCTTAGTGGGAAGAGGATTTAGGGCTAGAAGCATTTAGGAGCTCACCCTCCCTTCCAAAAAAATTGTATTCCTCAGCCTTGAATGAGCTGAAAATTCTTCGCCCTCCACAACGGTGTAAGTGAAACAAAAGCGACATTTATTGTTGTGAGCACCTGCTAATTTTAGAATGGATTAAGAGGAAAAGGGATGTTGCATTGGCTTCAATCCCTGGAATCAAGAAATTACAATAATGCATGTAGCTGTGCTGTGCATCCCACGCCTCAGGAATCTGCTGCTCAAATTCTTCACCTCCAGTTTTGCTTCCATTCATGAGGTGACATCAGTACTTTGGTTTTCCTTGCAATTCCTGACATTGTGCCATTGTTAAAGCCATGGGAGACATCACAAATACTGACCTAATGCTTAATAAGGGAGTTTGAGGGGATATATAATGTGCATATACATATTTTATATATATATATTTTATATTTATATAAATTTCATTATTATATCATTCTGTTCCCAACAGCAAGATACTTAAGGCACATTCAAGTGCACAGAGACAGTGCACTCATTTTTCTCCTGAGATACATTTTGCTGTCATTTGTGTAACCTTTCTTTTCAGTTTGTTAATCAATTACACTTCGGGCTTCATCAGAGGGGTCCAAAGTGTAACAGCAGCCACTATTGTTACAGGGGAAGGAACAAATTGATTGATGGTGGGTAATCAAAGTACTATAGAGGCTTGGCATAGGCAATATTTACTTTACATCTGTCACTGAAGATATTTTACTGCCAATCAGTGCCTTCAGAAGGCTGGCTGGAACAATAGAGGTCTTTCTCCTTAATTCCTCCTATTGACTGGGGCTTACACTGACAAAGTTCACTTGCTATGTAATCCTCAAGGCATGCACGGGCTGCTGCAGCCAAGTTGTGAGATATATATCCCCCTGTGTCGATGAATGGGGGGAAAGCAGCTCTGTGGAGCCAAGGCGTTGAAGGTGGTCCCTGAAACACGGCCCGTGCCGGTGCTCGGCCGGCGCTGCTGGCTCGGGAGGTGTCAAAGCGAGAGCAGCGCTCCCAGGAACCCTCCCTGCAGCTGCTGGGGATGTGAAAGGCCTTTGATGGTTCACTGGTGACCACTGTGTGCAGGTC
This sequence comes from Luscinia megarhynchos, assembly GCA_034336665.1. NCBI lineage: Eukaryota > Metazoa > Chordata > Aves > Passeriformes > Muscicapidae > Luscinia > Luscinia megarhynchos. Next base: position 2,928,917 of record CM067574.1, on the reverse strand, counting down.
AAGTCTGGCCAGGAAGATCCTCTGCAATAACAAGTGAGGGGCGGTGCTGGGAAGAGGGAGGGGGGTTGTTTTTCTCCATTTCTCTCAGTTTTTTGGTGTTTTTATCCCCCTTTCCTTTTTCTGTTCTGTCAGTCCTGCTGGCTGCAGAGATTGGTGTTTACAAGATGAGTCAGAGCAGCCACAGACCAGGCTGGAGAAGGGGGAGCAAGGAATCTGGGAAGAAAAAAATGCCTTTTGCTGATTTTTGTTGCCCAGGGTGCATTGGATGCCCAGCTCCAGGAGCAGAGGGGTGACAGCCACAGCTGCGTCACCTCCAGGGCTGGCTGGGGACACAAAGCTGCTGTCACCCTTCCTGCTTAATTAAGGTGAGGGGCTGGTGAGAGCAGGGAATGTCCCTGCCAGCTGGAAGTCATTGGTACCTACAGCACATTCCACTTCCAGGCACAAACTCTCCTGAGCCTGACCTAGGCTCATCACACCAGGGGGAGAGGTTTGAACTGAGCAAGGGTGGATCTAGATGGGATATTGGGAAGAAATCCTTCCCTGTGAGGGTGGGGAGGTCATGGTGCAGCATCAGAGCAGCTGTGGCTGCCCCTGGATCCCTGGAAGTGTCCAAGGCCAGGTTGGATGGGGATTGGAGAAACCTGGGACAGTGGAAGGTGTAGAACTGGAAAACACTTTTTCCCAGTTTTATTCACAGGTCTCCTGGACATCCACCCACAAGGGTTTAGTGCACATCTTGTCTGCAGCTGACTCAGTTCCCAGTTTCCCAATTTCCCAGTGCTTTTGTCACTTCATTCCTGTGGCAGTTCATCCTCTGGGTTAAATATCAGTTGAGAGCCTTTGGCTCCCAGGCTTGACAGCTCCTGCTCTTGCCCAGCAAAACCAGATCTCTGCCCTCCTTAGGGCACACACTGAACTGTTATAACCACTTCTGCTGAGGATTTATCAGCCAGATTGCAATGCTTTAATGACTCTTAAATTCAGTGAAAGAAGCCACATCATTTTCAAACATTAAAAACTCAAAGAAGTCTAGACCTTGCTGTCCTAGGGGTTGTTCTTATCTACAGTCTTCTGTCTCCCAAATGGCAATTTTCCTGCATGCACTGTTTTAACTCCCAAATATCCTCAAGTGAGTTGAAAGTGAAGCACCAGTGGGGTTTCCTGGGTTTCAAGACTCTCTGCTCCAAACAGATTCTATCTTCTTTTTTTTTATTTTTTTTAAGGGTGGTGGGGAAGCAAAGGGGGGGAAAAATCCTGGATCTCTTCCAAAATAGCTAGTTAACTTCCAAGACGTGTCTGTCAGTAGGCTCACTCTGGAATTTCCTCTGCAGTTACTGGAGGGTTCAATTTTTCCATAAAACCTGGTATTATGTAAGGGGCACTGACAAATGTTTCCAGTTGGACCCTGGGATTGCAGATGCATTTGACAAGAGATAACAACCCAGGCTCCTCAAAGCCCTGCAGTCACCCTGGAGCCAGAGCACACTTGCAGCTCTTCTACTTCTCCATGGATCAAAAAAAAAGAACCAGAATTAAGGGTTGGAGATTTAACCAGATTATAGCAGAGATGAAAAGAATTCAATGGGATTTAAGTGTGTAAGTGACAACACGGTGGCAGGACAGGGTTATCACAGCACCTGGAGCCTTGGAGCACGTTTGGGGTTGCTCTGAAATGTCCCCAAACATTGCATGCCTGTGCTGAGCAGGGATTTTGGTGTCAGCACATTTTTAGGGAGGGTTTGGAATAGCAGAGGGTGTTTTGAGGTCGAGGCTGGAGATGCTGTGCAGGGAAATTCTGAACTGTGACACGTCTGGCCACGGCCACTGCAGTCACTCTGACCTCCCCAGGAGCCAAACCCAGCTTGTGATAAAGCAGGGGGCAGTAAAAGGGAGCTGGCATCTCTTCTGCAGCTCAGAGGAATCCCAGTGTGCAGTCAAATATGAGGATATGTGTATGGCACACACTCCACTCCTTCTGTAAAACACACACATCTGTGAGCATCAGCAAGGCTGGAAAAAATGGAATTATATGGGCTGACTGCAAAGAGTGGGGATAGCTGTCTGTGATGCTTTGCTTACACTCTGGAATAGCAAAACTTAGCTGAAAGGACTGAGCTGAAGATCATTTTTTGCATATTTGTTAAAGACAGGGACACAAACACATTATTGCATTGCTTTCCAGCAGTTTAGTGTAGCAAGATGTGCAGTGACTGATGAGTCATAGATGTGTGTCATTTCCAGAATGTGATTGTCACCTGCCACTTCCACAGCCTGTCACAAACCCTACTGAGCCTGCAAACCACTCTTGGAGTCTCCTCTTAGCCCTGGGACCATCATAGAATCACAAAATGCTTTGGGTTGGAAGAGATTTTGCAGGTCACTGAGTCCAACCCTCTGCAATGAGCAGGAGCATCTTCCACTGCATGAGGCTGCTCAAAGCCCCATCCAATTCTGGAATTTTCCAGGGATGGAGCATCCATCCCTTCTCAGGAGTAACCTACACCAGTGTTTCACCACCCTTACTACAAAAACTTCATCATCACCCTCAAGGATGCTCCATCAGTTGGCAGCTGGAGCTGCCAGGCTCACCCCTAAAAGTGATAAAAATGTGATTTAATCTGCAAATCCATCAGAGCTGCCTGCCATACCCTCCAGTATTTCCAGTGTCAGCCCAGGATGAGACACACAGCGAGGAAATGGGGTACAGAGGGAGGATTTTGCCATGAAGCTACATGGAGAAAATCCATGATTTGGTGGGGATCAGGACTCCACCCCTCCCAGAGAGTCTGAGGGGAGGAAAGGGTGAAGGGAGCTGCCTTGCTGATAGGTAAAAGGTAAAAGTTCACAAGTCCACATGCACAGATGCTGAATATTTCATGAACTTAGAGGGATATGGTTTCAGATCACGCTGCTGGAATGCAGCCCTGCCTGCAAAGGCTCAGAGCAGAAGGGATGAGGGGGTGACAGAGCCAGGCTCTCACTCCAGCTCTTTGCACCCACAGGAGATGGTGAAACAGAAGATAAAAAGGGGACCATTATTGGAGTGGGATGGTGATGTCCCTCCAACTGAGGGGAAGGGGAGGGCAGGGAAACTGCCTTTGCAGCAGCTCATGCTCAGGTTCTGCTGGTTTTATTGATCCCTCAGGGAGCAGACTTGAGCCTTTCCTGTCTGACTCTACCTGGAATCCATGCCCAAATACCTGGTCTTTGTAGGTTGCTCAACCAGCTGAATCTAGTTAAAAATTCAATGGCCATTTCTTTCCCTCCTGAATAAATAATTGTAATTCATGTGGTCATAAACGAGGTTTTTTTTTTCCCTTAAGAAAGCTTTCCTTGATATCCAGCCACTGGCTGTCAAACAGAGGCTTGTTTCCTTTCCTGTTAATAAGTCCCTTCTCTTTTTTTTCCTGAACCAGGCTTTTTGGGGCATTACATCACCATGCATGAAGTTATGTCAAGGCTGGATGGAGATAATTCACATCCTGTCATGTCTGACATCAGAGAGTGGGCGACCTTCCAGCAGGGTAAAATATGAAAGGGAAAGTAAAATGGATCTATTCTAGTGTAAATGAGGGCTAGGGAATACCTGACAGATGGATCTGGGAGGTGATTGAGGAAGAAGTTTTTATGTGTTTAATTTTTGCTCCCCTTCACCTCTGCTGATTATGCCTTAAAAGCTTTGTGTCACTGCCAATTGTCATCTAAATCCCCACAATGAGTTACAACTCACATCATTGCTCCTTGGACACAGGTATTTGGGTACTGATTTGCCACTTCACAGGGAACAATTCCTGCCCAAGATCTCATCCAAATCCACCTTTGTTCAATTTGAAGTCATTTCCCTGTTTCCTATCACTCCATGCCCCTGTCAAAAGTTCCTTTTATTCCTTTCCCAGGAGAATTATTCAGCATTTCCTCAGGGCCACTGTGTCACCCTCACTATTTGGAAAATTTTGCCATTTTTAGTTTGAGCTTTTCTTGCTGCAATGCAATCCCACTTTTTCTTGTCCTGCTAGCCTCAGGATCCAGGAAAGATACCACTCCATTCTCTGTGAATTTTAGGTTTTTAAACCTAAAACATTGCTGTGTGGAAAACCTAAAGCCTAATTATAGTCCCATTGTAATTAATGAACACCTACCATGAGTTTAACTAAATTCAGGATGAAGCCAAAGCCTGAAAGCTGCTCTTACTCCACAGTTACCAGAAATGGGAATTTCAGATTCTCTTGCCCATGTTTGTCCCTCAGGGCACTGCTCTGCAATTAAAATAAGGAAGAACTGAAAAGTCACACTTTATAAAAGTGACCATAACTTTGCATCAGGCCAGTTTGAATTACAATTGAAATAAATCTCTTTTCTGGAGATATGTCACTGCTATGTAAGGAGTGGGATCTCTGCTCTGATCTGCCCTGAGATCTCCTCTGTAACAGTGTAAAATCAGTAAAAACTTCAGCATCTGAGAAAATTTACTCTGGATTTAATGTAAAAAAAGGGAGAAGCATCATTGTGCATGAATCTCAACTCAAAATAAATTTACCAAGTGCTTTAATACTTCACACTTGGCCCCCAATTACTACTGTGTGACAAGATTTGAGGGCATGTGAAACAGGAGCAGCTTTAAAATGAGAAATCTTGCAAGTTTTTTCTATTTCATGTTGCTACAAACTCTTCAGAGTCCTCCACATCCTTTTGGTTTCTGATTTTTAATGAAGCCATCATAAACCCACAGCAAATTTAGCCCAAGGAATTCCAATAAAGGTCTTTAGGAAAAAAAAATCCTCCAATATGCTATATCTGAAATGACAAGTGTGTTATTACAATCAAATGCAGACTGACTAACGTTTATTTGGGGTTAGGGAAAAATGGATTTTAATTCATGACAGCTGATTTTTATACATTTTTTTTAGGAATAAGACTTATTTACCTGTCTGAACCAAATTACCTTGTTTGAATTTGAACATTTAAGGATGAAAATGCGACTGAGAAAGGTTATCCACCCATTTTAACATAAAAACAGTTAAACAAAGAGCCGTGTATTTAAAAGTGAAAACAAGACTCTGTCATTATTGCTTGTGGAGAAATGTGCAAAATTAAGGAAAGGCAACGGAAACGTGGTTTTTGCATGTGCAGCAAATAGGGGGATTTCGTTGTGGAACTTTTCACTACCTCATTTCAGGCACTTTATTGCTCCTCCAATTTCATTTTCTGTGTAATTTGACAAAATTACAAGTTCCTTCCCGCCCAAGGATGGCTTTGCTTTCAAACTGTAAATGTGTAATTTCAAGCTCCAGCTTCATAATGCACCTTTAAAATAAATTGAAGCCACATTGCCACAGCCCAGGAGTCGTGCTGGAAATGAATAAAGGTTTCTCACAGGAGGGTTTGTGTCTGTTCTTGTACCAAAAAACAAGTGACCACCACAGGCTCACTCTCTGCCATTCATTAATATGTCCATTAAAAAAACCTTTTAACCATAATTAAGCTCTCACACCTACATCCTACACAGAAAGCATGATTTTTTCACAAATATACAGAAAATATTCATATTCCTTATTCTGACTTTTCAGTGATGCTCAGCTGAGCCACTGGAAAATATTCCTAGAAATACCATTGGCAGAAAATGCTGCTTTCCTCACTAAAATAAATGTGCTGGAAATAATGAGTAGGGAAAAAAAAACCCTTTCCAAAAAATATCCATGTTGAAGATGCAGGGCCATCATCATTGATGATGATCAATATTTGTTCCCAAACTTTCTATCAGAGGTGAGTCCCAGTCTTGTGCTCCAAACTGGGATTTGGGGAACCACAATTTAATTTGTGACCACAATTCATGTTGCAGGTGCTGTTGACACCATTAATATTGAAATAGCACTGAAATAAAATTACAGAATCACAGAATATGCTGGGATGGAAGGGAATGGTCATCAAATCCAAGTCCTGGCCATGCACAGCACCATCCCCAAGAGCCACACCCTGTGCCAAGAGCATCATCCAAACACTTATTCTCTCAACAAAAAGGTTAAAAATTTTGTTTTAGATCAGGTAAAATGCAGTCCTTGCTGGTTTTCTGTGCTTGGGAATGTGCTCAGGTCTGCTCTGAGAGGCTGGGCTGAGTCCCTGGATCACGCAGGGTGGTCTGACAGCCACCTCAGTGCTCACAGACCTTCTCCTGACACTTTCTTCCCTGCTTCAGCACCTCTCTTTGGGGCTCAGAGGATGTGATAGAGGGGGAGGCAGGGCCTGGGAGCTCATGGAAGGATTTTCCCTTCGTCCCCAGATGCTTCTTTCAATTAAGTAATCTGTGGGCTCAAAAACTGCTGGTGGATTTACATACCATTAAATATCCCTGGGTGTGGGTAATTGAAAAATGTGAGGAGTGAAGCATAAATCTGTTAAAAAACCCTCTGCAGGACCTGCTTTGGAGATTATTACTTAAGTCAAGGATATTAAAACTATGCTGAGGTTATGGGCTAATCCATCAGCATCCTGCCAGTGGGATTTCCTACAATTCACCAACAGATAAAAAATAAGGTGATCCCAACTGGCCTCCAGCTCCCTTGTGTCAAGTGGAAGCCTGCTGTAATTACAGGAGACAGAGAAAATAAAGATTTTATTTAATTTAGCAATAGACCAGCATAGCATCGATATCCTGGGGGAATTATTTGGTTTTAGACATTTGTAAAAAATTAGAACTAGTGGTAATGGCACTTATTTATACCTTTCTTCCCTCCCCCAGAAAAACTGTAAAAGCTTCAAACCTGGATTTTATGCCCTCAGAAGTGGATCTGCAACAGGTTCACAGGTCAGTCTGCAAGATTTGAGGTGATGTTTTGAACTTTGAACAAGTTGCAAATATTTCCTCAAACAGCAAATGCAATAAATATCTCAGCAGAAGAAATTTCTTTGACTTCTTTCCCTGGATTTCATCCAGGGAAGAAAGTGGGGCCAGAGCCGTTACATGATGATGAGGAATTTTAAAAGTCAGCTTCAGGAACGTCAGCAGAAAACTCATTTCAGGCTTCGTGTGAGTTTTTGATGAACGTTTATGGTGTCTTGAACCATTTTACTCATCCCTGGTAAATTGGGGTTGCATCTGTTAAGTCAGTCAGCCAGGATAAATGTGAAAAGCAGAAAAGCCTCTGCTGAAGGTTTCAACCCAGTCCTTATTTATCATCTTGGGTGGAATTGAGAGCTTGTTTTCCTTCTGTCTGGAAATGTCACCTACAAGATCTTCTAAATCCTCCATCCTTCACATTTCGGGTTTGCATTTGATTGGAAATTTGTCTCCAAACTCAGTGGGGTGGGCTGAGAACACCAATTTCCACGACAGATTGTCCTTTCAGAGTAAATAGATCTTTCTGCTACATTTATGAACAGGGGAAGTGAATGATGAAGGGGGAGTGACACATTTTCCTTGATGTGCTTTGTCACTCAGAGCTGTTCGAGCTTGGGGCAGTCAAATTAGTTTAGGCCTGCAAAAAGTGAGTGATGTGCCCTTTTCTCTGAGGTAAAGAGATATTTGTAGTGGCATGAAGCGAGCTGGGAACATTTCTTGTAAGATTGCCCAAAGGAAATAGCACCGTGAACAACTGGCTTTTTGTAGGGGAGACTATATTAAAAGAGGGAAAAAAAAACACCAACATAGTCAAGGGGGAGAAAAAAGATGACATATTTCAAGTCTTGCTGAAACGCCTGAAAAGTTTCCCTGTGACACCAAATGATCTAAGTCATGTCTCCAAAGAGTAGCTCATCATTTCTCAGACAACAGCAGGAATTTGTGGCTGACCTCCTGAGGGAAATGGTCAACTTTTCCCATCTTCCCTCTCCATGCCAATGTTTGCCTTTAATTTATGTTGGTCAGTTGAAAATGGAAAGTTCAGCACCAAAGCTGAACTGGAGGAGGAAAAAAACCCAGCATGAGAAAGGGCTTGTTTTGTGGGATGTGTTTTCCAAACCCTCTGGTTTTACCCGGGCTCTTTCCAGCCCGTTTCTCACCCTGCACAGTCCCAGCGCCTCCCCAGATGGAGAAATGAAAGGCTGCAGGAATTGAGGTCAGTTGTCGTTCCTGCTGACTGTTTGCAGAGGGTTTTTTACAAGCTGCCAGGCCACCTCCATCTGCTAAAGAAGCTCCACCTCTCCCCCAAGCACGGCAGAGTGTTTGCTTTCAAAATATCGCGGAGGAAACGCGCGGCAAAGGAGAGACACGGGGAACTTTCAACCCAAGCAGGGACTCCAGGATGGGCATTGGTGTCTCAGCCTCTTAGATCTGTGGATTGAATGGATTTAGTTGTAATCCTCCTGTAGATTCATGGATTTGGTAGATTTTGTAGTAACTCTCTGCAGTGGATTTGTAGAATTTTATTTAAACGCTACCCCAAAGTAACACAAGTTGTGTGTGTCTCAGCAATTGAGGTGCACCAAGAAGACAGCACCCGAAAATGGCACAGGAGAAACTCATGCTCCAGGTCATGAGAAGAAGAAAGGTAAAAAAGCTGCATTTTGGGTTTGGTGACCCTGCCTTGGTGGGATGAGTGCAGGGTGACCTTGCTGCATCTTCCTGCACCAAAGGAAGATCTGTGTGTGACTTCCATGATGATTCCAGAAAAGCAATGAGGTTTTTTCTACTCCAGGAAGTCACTTCTACCTTCACCAGGCTGATATTTAACACCAGAGCTGATGGACGTTGATTTTGCATGGGCTGAACATGCCCAGCCTCACAGACACCTACAAGAAACCCTTCTGCTCTGACCTCTTTAAAAGTTCCCTTAAAAATAACAATCCAGGTCTCCAAAAAAAGCAATGAGAAGCTGATTAAGCTTCAATCTGCAGGGCAAAGGTGATTAATATTTTGTGATGGGTGCAAGAATTTGTTTCACTGGAAGGAGCAGTGATGCTGTTTGCCAGACAAGATGAGGCACAGATTTTGTCAAAGACAATTTAGAAGAAAGGTTTGAGATTTGTGCTCCTGCACAGTTTGGAGCAAGTCTCCATCCTGCAGATATTTATTATTTTTGCAATTCCTTTTCTATCTGTAGTCTGCTTTTTTGTTTATTAGTTTGTTTTTCTGGTGAGGAGCCTTTATCAACAACTCATGTGAGGTTTTCATAATTAAAAAAAAAAAAAACAAACCTGTTTTTGCAAAACACACCTTCCAAAACTGGGGAAATACAGAAATTTAGATTTTTTTTTCCTTCCAGAACAAGGTACTTACAGGCATGGCGAATGTAAATGCCATTTAAGTTGAGTTTAAAACAGTATTTTTGCCAAGATAATCCCTTGAATGGCATTTTACCCACTTGAGATAGACCACACTGTCATGAAAAGCTGAATTTCAGCAGATCACACACTTTATGGTCCTAATGAACAATCCCAAATTGTGTAAACATGAATACCAAAGGGGTTGGGTTGTCTGTTTGTCTTCTGCTGGGTTGTTTTTTCCCTTCCTCTGGACCCCAGGCACATCACACTGCCTCATGCTTTTCCACACCCAGGACATTGGAAAGGAGTTTTTCTTAGAGCTAGGATTAAAGAACACATGAAGGAAATGGATTTTCTTGTGTTTGGGCTTGGTTGTTTATTAAATTTTATTAAAAGTACAGAAAGTTCAGCAACACTTCTAGCCACCAGTTAGAAGTGAGCAAAATGGAGATGAATCCAGCTGCTACAAGGTCCCTTAAAGCTAAACAGTCCAATAGAGAAATAACACCTATATTATTTATACTTTTAATTTAATAACCAAATTTCCATGATCCTCAGTGCAGCACTAACTGTACAAGTAGAAGCTACTGCCTGAAATCATGAAGAGAAGGAGGAGGAAGATGAACACCAAAAGAGACACCACCTAAAATCCTTCATCTTGTTCCATATTTATTATTCTATTATAAAAACCTCAAATTTAAAACTCTTTACCATGTGAAAGCACACACTTTTATTTAGCTGCACACCCATGATTTTTACTTTATCATTTAAATTCAGAAACCTTCTCAAGGCCTAAGGGGAAAAGCAATGTTCTCCTCAGGGTCAGTGCCAGAAAGCACAAAAAGCTCAAAAAACTCAGGTTTCTGGGATCCAACAACCAACCCTTGGCACAAGCTCCAGATATATCAAACTGAATTCACCTTTAACCCTTGAGGTTTCCTGGGCTTTTCCTAGGGAAGAGTCCCCAGCTGATGAGGGAAAGAAGAAGATGCTCACATTTCTCAGTGAGAGTATGATGCACACCCTGCACTGGCTCCTCCATCCCTCTCAAACCCCAGAGCTCAGCTGAAGCACAGCAGGCTCTGAGTCCTGCAGACCATGGGGCTCTGTTAGTGATGAAGACAACTCTCAGAATTTTGGGCCAGATCAAGAATGACGTGTTTTATACACAGATTGTGGGAATGGCCGAATTTCCCAGCTGGGAGTGGGCAGAGGGTGCTGCTGCAGCCCAGGGTGTCTGTGCATTGTCTGTGACAGCCCTGGCAGTAGCAAGTTGGGCCCTGTATATGAAATATGGTATTTTCACACATCCAGGGAATGCCACAATAAAACAAGGCACTGGTGCAGTTTACGACTGGGCCTCATGCTGAGTCCAAATTAAACCTACTGTTTCCAATCAGGTTTAATGTGAGGATAAAGTGAATGCTCCCTGAGATTTGGAGGAGGATAATTTGTCAGTAATAATAAGTGTAGACAAACAGGATGTTCCACAGTGCAGGGGCCTGATTAAAACCAAATGTGTTTCCAGGGATCCTCTCGAAACTCCTGGCAGCCAACACAGCCAGCCTTGCTTGCAACTTCCAGCAGTTCTTTTGCAAAAGCCTGCAGCCTTTGCAATTCCTCCTAAATTCCATGGAAAAAGAAAAATCAGAGCCAGGCCATTGGGTCACCCAAGAGCCATCTCTGTGCATTGCTGTTGGGTTTTGAGGGTTTTTTTCAGCTTTATAACCTGTCAATGCAAGGACATCCTAACAGGAAAGGGAAAAAGTTTTGGATTTTCAGCCTGGCCCTATCCTATTTCCTGACAAGAGCCTGTCTAGCTGGACTTAGCATTGGCAAAAATGCATTTCCTGATCCAAATGGGGTTTCCTACAAAAGGTGAATTCTTTCTTGATGAACTTTACCATAGAAACAAAATTCATCAGACCACGGTCCAAAAAACCACTTCAGCTTCAGGGGAGTTTATTGAAAAGAAACAAGGAAAGTTTTAAACTATCCCAGACTTCAGGTTTTAAATTAGACTTGAGATCATTCTAATAACCTTTTTTTCTTATTTCCTAAGAAAGGATTTTCTCACTTTTTGGCCAGATGGGAGCCTGGGTACGTCAGTGCTCGTTAGTCAAGTTACAGTCCCTGGGAAATCAGTGGTTACCTGGTGCTGGAGAGCTGCTTTTGTTTATTAGAGACAACCAGCCTGAGGTCAATGTGCAGAGCACTTAACATACTAACAAACCACTAATTAACCCAAGACAGAAGCAGGAGCCCGTGCCCAAAATGTGTCTCCAATTCTCCATCTCTCTGTGCTTCCAGCAGCACAATGGATTTTGTGTGGAGCATGGAACTGCCACGGGATGGAGGGTGCCACTGCTGCAGGTTCCAGGAATCTGCACCAGGATGGGGAAATTAACTGAAATAAATGCAAACCTGGATGTTGTGTACTGCTGATTTTCCTTAGGGTGATCACCTCTTCAAGCACCTTCTTTGGGGATGTAGATCTCTGCTTTTTCAAATTTATATTTGTCTTAAGGATGGCTCAGGTTTGCTGGAAATTTTCTGTCTGGATCTTCTATCTCCATCTGCCCTGGTGGCACTTGCTTTTTTTCAACAGCAGATTGTGGGAATCACTGCAATCCTCAAAAATGGGAATTCTCTAGGAGGTTCTCAGTTCTTGTTTGCTGCTATTTCCAATAACATCCTCAGAAACTCCCTTACATCTCATCCCTTAATGAATTCTCATTAGGAAGATCTGATGAGCTCCTTCTAGTGCCCCCAAGACCAAATATATATTCTTACATTCTAAAACATATTTTATATATATAAACACAGGGAATGAGCCCCATTCTAGGCTATAAATGGGGAGACAACTCCAACACTTGAATCTCAAAGTCCATTGTGGGTGAGTTCCCAACAAAAATGGAACACACATAGAAAAAGGTGAAAGTTTTAAAGTCCCAAAATAAATCCCTGATGTGGTTTTGGGGCATGTCCCCAGTGGAGTGGCCTTGCTGGAAAAGGCTGGACAGGCACTGAGGGGCTTATTTCAGTCTAAAAATGGATGCAAAACTATCTCCTTCCTTTCAGCCTGGAAAAAAAAATGCAGGTGAATCACAGGATTGAAGAGTTCTGATAGAAATCAAACTTTGGGAAGAAGATGTTTTGAGGTACCTGAAGATTTGCATGTCTCCAGCATAGAAAAATAGAATTTCCTCAAGACTGGGAGCTGAGGTGGGAAAATGGCACCAATAAAGTAAAGAAAACACATTGTGGATGGGAGCAAGGATAGAAAAAAAGCCCCAAAACAGGGATGCCAGCCTGGCACAGTCATGCCTCACGTTTTCCTGACAGAAGTGACAGAGGAAAGCTGTCCTTTCAAACAGCAGCAGCTTCTCCAGGAACCCCTTGATGACTCTGAGCAAAGCTGCCCCAGACAAATAAACCATTTGATTTAATTTAGAGCCACAGCTTGTTCCCAGGGAAGGGAAATTGGATCCATGGCAGAGAGCTGGGAAGGGGGCCTGGGATGAAACAAAGGAGGCAGCTCTGCTGCTTGGGATCCTTCTTTTCTCCAGTGGAAATTTCTGACAGAACCCCTTCTCCAAACAGCAGGGTGGTTTCAGTGACCTGATTTCCTGCCACTGTTCCCTCTCCTCTGATAATGGGGAAGAACTCTGGTTTGCTCCTCCTACAACTAAACAAACAAAGCATGACATGTTTAATCCAAAAGCCTGCAGAAGGAGAGCTGCTCTGGACTGGGAACCTTTGCAAACAGAAGGGGACAGAGGTTATAACATGATTGTTTCTGCTGCTGGTGTCCTGCAGCCTCCAAGCTTGAGGCATCCAGCTGTTCTGAGAACTTCCCCTGAGTGGTGAGGAGCTGGGAAAGAGGAGAAGCTGCCTCTGGAAGGGAATGGAGCTGGGAAGGGGCTGGAGAATCCTGAGGGAGCTGGGAAAGGAGCTCAGCTGGAGAAAAGGAGGCTCAGGGGGAATTTGTGGCTCTGCACAACTCCCTGCCAGGAGGGGACAGCCCCAGGTCGGGCTCTGCTCAGGGAACAGGGACAGGGAATGGGCTCAGGATGGATATAAAGAAAATTTCATCACAGAAAGGGTTTATTCAGCATTTGTACAGACTGCCCAGGGTGTGGTGGAGGGATGCAAAGGTGTGACAGGTGGGGACATGGGTCAGTGGTGGCCATGGCAGAGCTGGGGAATGGTTCTCCATGACCTGACAGGTCTTTTCCCACCCAAATGTCTCTGTGGTTCCAGGCTTTGCCTCCTCCCTTCCTGGCTCCAAAGTCAAAGAGCTTTTGAGGAGGATAGTTGGGTTTCCAGCTGCTGGCCATTGCTGGTTTTGGTGGGACACCTCCCACAGGTACAAAGGTGATGTTGGGGCCAGGTGTGGCTGGGAGCTGGAATTGAGCCCTGGCATCACAGCCTGGCTCTGGTGGCAGCCCCAGGGGTGGTACCATGGACAGGGTGCCCAGTGACTGAAAAACCTGACATTAAAAGACAAAAAAAAGAGGGAAAAAACTAAAAACATCCCATCCCAACACATGGTCACAGGCTGGTCTTGGGACTTGCAAAGAGCCTGGAAAATCATATCAGTGTCTGAATCTGATTTGGATCTTCTTGGGTCTTCCAGAGTAATTCTGCAGTGACTTTTCCTGAGCTGTCACCACTCTGGAGCAGCTGTGGAGCAGAGCTACATAGATATACCCATAAGATGAGGAATTTACAGCTTTTTTTTTTGTGTGTGTTTTGGGATTGGTAGAGAAGTAACACCACTTGTTTGTGATGCTGTTTGGTGGTTTTTTAGTCTGGATAGAAGTTATCACTATTTTCCTCTTTCCTTCTCCCCAGTGCACATCATTAAACACTCAGCTCTGGATTGTTTTTGCATCTGACCACACCTCTCAGATGTGTCATTTACTCTATTGAAAAGAAAGAAAAACCCACAGCTATTCAGGATAAAAAAACAGTTGTTTGAAATTTTAAGGCATAACATAAACGTTTTCCTCAATGTTGGATTTCCTTTTTCTAAGCAAGTGCTGTCACTATCATGGCTTTAAATCTGGGCAGAGTTTTTGTAACTTTATATACTTGTTTTGTAACTGTGACTGGCTTAAAATTCAGAGTGAGGTTGGTAGGAAGTAAATTTGGAGATGTTTCTTCCTCTTTTTTTTATTGATTGTTTAAATTTCATACCACTGAATAATGGAGCTGGTCCTGTTTACAAGAATATTTTTCTTATTTTATATTCCCTCCCAAAACGAGTGTTCAGCCTGGGAATTATTTTAGGAAGATTACTTTTAATAAGATCCATACAGTTATAAAACATAATCAAAATATATTAACTCTTCTTTAGCCCTTTGCTTTAGGCTGGAATTCTCTCTGCCCTTTCATGCCTGGAAAATGAAAAATATGTTCAGCTTTCTTCCCACCAGGGGAAAAAAAGGTGTTTGCTCCAGAAAGCTTCAGTTTTATGCTGTGTTTTTTAAATTTATTTTAAATAAACGTGTGAAGGTGTTGTGGAGCTGCTCAGCAACGTGCTTGGCGAAGATGGAAGTTGCATTTAAAACTCTTTTCCCGATTTTTTCCGAAGGGAAATGCTCTGGGAGTCCACTAGAGGGTCCAGCTGGGAGCAGAGGCTGCAGCTCTCCGGGTGAGGCAGGTGGAGCAGAGCCCATCCCCAGGTCAGAAAACACCTGCGGGTGGAGAAAAGGACGAGATCAGTCGGGAAATTGATCCCAAAGATCGTCAGAAAAACGTCAATTGCTCCTTGCTTCAGTTAATTCAAAGATGGGTGTTTATGGCAACCAGAATTACTGCTCATTTCTTCTCCCTTCTCATTCCTTAGAAAGCTCCCTAGGCTTTTAAAATTCAGTTTTATTTCAGTTTTGAGCGTTTTCTTACAACTCAAGGGATAAAAAAAATACATATAAAATCACCTGGAGCCTTTGGGATTGCAGCTGGCTTGTGCTGCACTCAACAAGTCAGCCTGAAATACAGAGTGGCAGCAAAACTGATGTCTTACTTCGATTTTTTAATTTTTTTGGAAGGCAGAAAATTATCTGAAATGAACCTTTCTGTAGGAGCTGAGGGTTAACACGAGCTAAAACTGCAGGCAGTCCTCAGGGTCGTTGTGGATCCCAAACTGGGAGGGCAATAAACAACTTATTGACCCGTTGGCTCCTTTTTTAGCACCTTTTAGGGGAGCACAGAAGGGAGCTGTCAGAGACCCTCGGGGGTGACATTTTGGGCAAGAAAACCTTATTGCATTTCAATTTTAGTGATGTAAAATCAGCCCTGGGATCACAGATGGGACCCAGCTGTAAATGTGGGCACGGGGGGAGCAGCCCCACGCTGTGCCCACCTCCTGTGGCGCCCCAGAGCTCCCGGGGGACACCTTGGAAGGTTTCACCTAAAAGATTTCCCGTGCAGAACTCGGTGGTGCCCCCAAATCTCGCTGCCCCGTGAGGCTGGAGGATGCTCAGCTGCTGCAGTTCTGCCTGGCACGGTTCTGCTGGGGAAGATGATTTGATTCCTGACCCCAAATGAGTGGTTTTATAGCAGGGCAGGCTGCAAACACCAGAAAGGAATTGGCCAGAAACAACTGCAATGGAATATTGTTGTTTTATCGAGGGATATGATCTCTTCCTCACTTGAACTCAGTGGCAATTTTCCCCCCTGCTTTCTGGGGCTCTGGATTTTGGTTTCATCGTGGGGATAGGGAGATGATATCCACAGCTTTATCCTCAGCTACTGAGAAAAGGCTTCTTGTAATGTGGCTCCATTACACTGGGATTAAGTTCAGGCGTTTAAGATTCCTGCTCCTGCCTAAACCCTGAATTCTGTGTGTGCCATGTCATGGAAAATTATTGCTTGGCTTTCACAGGAGTAATTCACTCTGCTGCTTCCATGCATTCTGCTGCCAGCAGAATTGTCATATTTTATGGGCAGATCAAAAAGTGCACCCTTCTATAAACGTGGAGTTCCAATGGACAGAAAAGGTTCGGATTGCAGCAGTCCCTGTTTGGAAATGCAGCTTGGAACTCTGATTATTTTCCTTCCTCCTGCACCAAACACACCAAAGCTCCCATTTTTCTCCATTCCCCCCATTCCAAAAGCCAGGCCCCAGACAGGGCTGGGAGATTTGCTTATGTTAAATAAAAACAAAACAGAGAGAGCTGCTCAGAAAGGATCAATAAGCAGTGATCCTTTACCAGCCTTCTCTTTGAAAACTGTGTTAAATTTCCATAAACTTCAGCAAGAACCAGAGATTTACCTGCAAGTCAGCATGGCTTTGGTCTAAACACACCAGGCTGGGATGTAAATAAAGCTTTGCTTTAATCCTGCACTCTGAACCAAAGTTGCACCTTGAATAATCCTCTTTTTTTTTTCCTTCTCCAGTGCCTCACTTTCCTCACCTATAAAAATGAAAACAAATGTAGCTGGTTTGCATATTAGACTCCAAAATTAGAAAATAATTTGGTAAAATAGCAGAATATCTTTCTAGTTACCCCCTGGATTTGTTTGGTTGGGGGTTTTTTCCTCCTGTTATTACTTTTACTAAAATCTGATATTTGTGATTTCTACTCCCCACAGTCCACACGAGCATCCTTAACTCTACTAAGGAGAAGAACTGAGGGTCCAGGATCAGGACCTAATTCGACTTAATCCATGCAATTATCCATCCTCACAGCAGGGATTAGACAAGCAGTGGCACCAGTGCCAGTCCTTAGGAATTCTCCCAGCTCCTTCCTCGCTGTGACAATCTCCAGGGCCTGATCCTGGTGACACTCAGACACCAGAGGGGAACTTGCTGCTGATTTTACTTTGAATTTATCTGGACCACACAGCACTGACCCAGTGTGCTCCAGCCTCAGTGACAGTTGGCAGGATTGGCTCATATTTTCCATGTTTTGGGTTTTTGGTTTTTTTTATATATATATAAATGTGCTTTTATGGGCAGCCTGTGGACATGATCAAAAGGCAAACTTCACAAAGAACAAAAGACAGAAAAGACACCCAGATGTTTTAAAGACATATATTAAGACCTCAGTCACTCCACCCAGATAATCTTTTATTTGTTTGTGGGAAAACAGCAAGGTTTTAAGGATTTTAATCCACAGAATTACAACCAAAAACAAGGAAAGTTTTCTCC
This sequence comes from Luscinia megarhynchos, assembly GCA_034336665.1. Taxonomy (NCBI): domain Eukaryota; kingdom Metazoa; phylum Chordata; class Aves; order Passeriformes; family Muscicapidae; genus Luscinia; species Luscinia megarhynchos. Next base: position 2,911,555 of record CM067574.1, on the reverse strand, counting down.
CAGCACATTAAGTCAGGATTAAATCCTCCCGTTCCAAAAGAGACTAAATAAATATTTCCTTTCGGGAGTTGACACCCCCAGCCTCTCCATATGCTAAGGAGGTGAGTGTGGGTTTAATGGCTGTGTAGATAAGCCCTTATCTAAAGGACACAACTTCACTTTACAGGCTGCACACTTATTTACCAACTGCTGACTCTCCTGCCTTGGTGGCACTCGCGCCTCGGTGACAACAGCCCCGCTTATCTGGGCCAGGTAGCCCGACTTTACAGCCACGCCCCAAAAAGCCCCGAACAGGAGTTTTTGGTTTAAAAAAAAAAAAAAAAAAAAAAAAGCGATTTACAGGGACCTGCTAGGAAAAAAAAAAATTAAAAATAATAAATAAAAAAGGTGTTTTGCTCACGCCAGACGCTGCTTTAAGCGAGCAAAGTTTGCCCCGGGCGCTAAAAGCACCGCGCGGCTCCAGCTGAATTTCAGCCGCGTTTGGGAGTTTGTTTGGATTTCTGGGTCAAAGCGATCACCAGGGTGATTTTTTTTTTTAATTATATATTTTTTCTTTTTGTTCTTTCACAGAGAAGGAAAGAAGGGAGAAGCCTCTGCAGCCGTGTCCCTGCTGCTGCCGGAGGAGGGATGCTGCAGCGCAGGGTGGGCACCTCCTCCCAGGTGATGGTTAAGGCGCAGAAAAACCTCCTCATGCCGGCGCACAACGGCCACATTGTAAACCCGTCCCTTCCCATCGTGTAGGACGTTGGGATCGTTAGTTTTGGCTGGAAATAAAATATAAATTACACGCAAAGCGCTCTGCTAGCGGGCAGAAAACGCGCGCTGCCGCTGTAATGTTTCTCATTAGATTTCCCCTTTGTTCCTAAAAAAATGACTGAGTTATTGCATAATGCAGGAATCGAGGATGAAGGAAAATACAGCACGAGGATGGAAACGAAGGCAGCCTGTCAGTTTTAAGCGCAAATGAACGCTCGGTTTTTTTATAAAGAAATCTCACTACAGGACTAATCGTCTGAAAAAATCCCATTCTGACAAGTAAATAGTTTGTTTCCTCCCCGTTTCGAACAGCCTTGAAAAATCTCCAGCAATCCATCAGAGGGTTTACCCATCAGAGGGTTTATTTAGGCTTTCTCGATTCTCGAGTTTTCCCCCGAATTTTGCGTGCGTGCGTTTTATTAGGTTAATAAAACTTGATTTCCAAGCTTTTGGACGCCTCCGGGGTACAATGAGCTCGGATGTCAAATGCATCAAGCAGCTAATGAAGGGATTTCAGAGGTCTCCAAAGTGTCCATAGCAGCAATTTGTAGCGTCTCATAAAGGTGAAGCTCATTCTGGCTCCAGCGTGTTTTGTCTGACACTTTTCCGGGCGCTCCAGCTCCGATTTGCTGGTTTATTCCGATTTTGTGTCGTTTTCAAACGGTGTCGCTGCTACAGGGGTTGTGGGCAGAGAGAGGCGAACCAGCATCCCCCAGCTCATGCCAGTGGTGCTGGGAAAAATCCCAAACCTATCGTGCTTTACAGGCATTTACCAAAGGGGTCCAGAGGCGAAAACGATACAGGGGAAAGTCCTAATCCAAGGAAATATTTTACTGTGTAGAGAGGTCTTGTTAGGAGTGGGGCAGGGGAAGCAGAGCGTGTTCCTTTTTTTTTCATTACTTTTTCTTATTTTTTGTTTATTCTCCTCTCCTCTCCTCTCCTCTCCTCTCCTCTCCTCTCCTCTCCTCTCCTCTCCTCTCCTCTCCTCTCCTCTCCTCTCCTCTCCTCTCCTCTCCTCTCCTCTCCTCTCCTCTCCTCTCCTCTCTCTCCTCTCCTCTCCTCTCCTCTCCTCTCCTCTCCTCTCCTCTCCTCTCTCCCTCCTCCTCTCCCTCCTCTCCTCCCTCCCTCGTCTCCCTTTGTTTTCCCTTGCCTTTTCTTTTCGAAATATTTTTCCTTTCCCTTTTTTTGTTAATTTCCCTTTTCTTTCCCACCTCCTTCCATTTTAAAAGAAAAATTTATTTCTTTTCTTTATTATTTATTTTTTATTATTGGTTGTTCTTGATTTGTTTTTTTGGTTTTTTTTGGTTTGGTTTGGGTTTTTTTTCCCCATGGCTGTTGGTACTTCAGCTCCTTTTCTCCAGCTCCATGCCCTCGCTGGGCTGAGCTGGGAGGCAGCTGGGTGGCAGTGAGGGATGGAGGGCGGAGCGGTGGCTCCCGGCTCCTCTGGGCTCTGCCCCGGCCGGGCTCCAGTTCTGCCTCCACTGTTTTATCCCTGATTTGCTCCTCATTCCCCTCCCCAGCCTGGCGCTATTTTGGCAAAAGAACAAAACCAAGCTCCCGATCCCAATCCCGGCCCATCCCGGGGCTCCTCTTCCCCCGGGATTGGCGCTTTATGGCATTCCTGGGCAAACGACCTTGTCTTTGCCAGTTTTCCTCCTCCTTTTCACAAACACCGAGCTCGATTTCCAGTTTCCCTGCTGACCGAGCCGCAGGTAGCGCAGTTTCTCCCCGTCCCGGGATGTCGGGAAAGGCGCTCCTGCCAACGGGCCGGTGGCTGCTGCAAAACCACGCTGGCAGCTCGCTATGCCATTTATTGCCAGCTCTCCTCGGCCGCCAAATTAAAGATATCATCATGGTAGTAATCATAAAAAATATATAATTTAAAACTGGGAGGATTTTTGAAGCCGTTGATTCCGCTGGGAGGACACACAGTCTCTGTAATGCTCAGAGCAGGGAGAGATGGTGATGGAGAGGGACTGGGGGACACACAGAGCAGGGGAAAAAGGTGATAGCAGGGAGTGAAGGAACACCCAAAGCATCGGTGATTCCCAGGGAGGCGAGAGATGATGATGGAGAGGAACTGGGGGGAGACTCAGAGCAGGGCTGGAGATGGAGAGGGACAGGGCTGGGGCTGTTGTCACCCCTAAAACAGAAGGGCTCTTATGGAGCCCAGAGATCAGCAGCAGCGAGATCTCTCGCAAGGCAGGGCTCTCGCTATGAGGTTAGAACAGCAGTGTTAATCTTCTCTGCAGTGTTTACAGAGCCAGCTCATCCGTGGGGCGGGTGGAAGGCGGCCAGCTCGCCCGAGAACTCTCTTTATTAAAAAATACGGACTTGTGTTGCTTTTAGCAGTGACCCCGGAGCGCGTCCCGCATTTTTGGGGGAGGGCGGCTCCCCTCGCCCGCGGCTCCGCCGCTCCCAGCCCCGCACCCGCGGGAGAGGGGAGATCCCCCCGAGATGGGGGAGCCCCCGCCTGGAAGAAAATCCCTTGCGGGGCTTTAGGGGGTGATTTTCACCCGAACGGGAGCCTAAAAGAGCCACTCAACCCTCCCTGCTCCGCTCCGCACAGTTCCGCGGAGCTTCCAAGGATCCACCTATTTGTTTGTTTTGCCTGAGGAAAACACGGAGGGGGATGTGAGCGTTTCGCTCCGTACCAGCAGGCAGAGACCGTCATTCCGGGACGAGGGAGGAACGGGTGAATTGTAGAAAAATTAGGAAAAGTCGAAGCGATAGCTGTGAAAGAAATATTTAAAAAAAAACCAACCAAAACCAAACCTCCTCTCAAACCTCTCCCTGCTACCCTCGTCCTTGCACAAACTGCACTTGTAGCAGAAATACCAGCGCGGAACTCGCTCATTTCTCTATCCCGCTTATCCCAGCCCGTGGGAAGGGAAGACAATTCCTGGGAAATAGATCTGCATCGCGCACGGACGCACAGGGAGCTCCTTTTGCGGCCAGATGCGGATATTCTTGCCGGGGCTGCGGGACACAGGAGCCCGTCCCTGCCCCGGGCTCTGCCGCACCCGCGGGAGGATGCGCGGCCGCGGAGGATGGGTGTCCGAGGGGTGAAAGGATGCAGGAATGAGAGGGAACCGCGGGCTGATGTCCGAGGGGTACAAGAATATAGGAATGAGAGGGAACTGCAGGTCGGTGTCTATGGGGTACAAGGATATGGGAATGAGAGGGAACCGCAGGTCAGTGTCTATGGGGTGAAAGGATGCAGGAATGGGAGGGAACCGCAGGCTGATGTTCGTGGGGTACAAGAATACAGGAATGAGAGGGAATGTCGTGTCCGTGTCCATGGGGTACAAAGATGCAGGAATGGGAGGGAATGTCGTGTCCGTGTCCATGGGGTACAAAGATGCAGGAATGGGAGGGGATGTCGTGTCGGTGTCTATGGGGTGAAAGGATGCAGGAATGAGGGGGAACCGTGGGCTGATGTCCGAGGGGTACAGGAATACAGGAATGAGAGGGAATCGGGGGTTGGTGTCCGAGGGGTGAAAGGATGCAGGAATGGGAGGGGATGTCGTGTCGGTGTCCGAGGGGTGAAAGGATGCAGGAATGGGAGGGAATCGGGCGTTGGTGTCCGAGGGGTACAGGAATACAGGAATGGGAGGGAATGGCGTGTCGGTGTCCGAGGGGTGAAAGGATGCAGGAATGGGAGGGAATGGCGTGTCGGTGTCCGAGGGGTGAAAGGATGCAGGAATGGGAGGGAATGGCGTGCCGGACCCCGGGAGCGGTGCGCGGCTCCCCGCGCTGCCTGCGCTCCCTGTCCTGCCTGCGCTCCCCGCGCTGCCTGCGCGCCGCTCGCCGCCCCTCGCTCTCTCCCCCGCTCCGCCAAAGCCAATTTGTTGCATTTCCTCCACTGATTGTTTAGTCAGAGGTTTTGCCAACTTCCTGATGGTTCGTTTTCTGATCCTGGAAAAAAAAAAAAAAAACAGAAAGAAAAAAAAAGAACCGCATTTCCTTTTTGACTTAAGAGGGAGAGAGAGAGAAGCGGAGGCTGGGGGCTGGTGGACGCATCGAGCTGTATGTACTGGACTTTTTCTCTTCCCTCTCCCCGTCCTCAAACCCTCCTCCTCTTCCCCTTCCTCTTCCTCCCCTGCGAGCCCGAGGTTTGCACCGTGCCCTTCCCCGCTGGCAGCTCCTGCCTCGCAGAGCTCGCGGCTCCAGGGATGGAGCCTGAGCAGGACAAGCGCTCTGCTGGTCCGAGCTCTTGCGTTTGCTTCCTTCTTCTTAAAATGTTTTATTTTTTTTATTCTTTGTTTCTTTTTTCTGTCTTTTATTTCCCTTTCCGTGCCCTATTCTTGCAGTTCTTGTGGCTACGACAAGGGATCCAACTGCAGAAAGAAAAGTAAACACGGAAATCTGTTCCACTCGCCTTTATTTGCTTCGGGTTTTCTGTTGTGGGGTTTGTTAGTTCTTGGTTTACTATTATTTCAATTTTTTTTTTCTTTTGAGAGCAGCAAGGCTGCCTTTACATTTATTCCCAGCTCTACTGTCTTTAATCCCGCTGCTTAAAGCATAAAAAATGTACAAGAACTGTGCAGTTAAAAACCTGCAAATCTTAAATCTGTATCTTTCTCAGAGTTAATTTTTATCCCTAAACTTGCCATACCAGAATATGCTTAAAATTGGTGGTGATGAGGTGCAAAGCTTGGCATAAGCAGAGGAAGCTTTATAGAAAAATTATTGTTTTTCCCCCCACTTCAAGCCCCTTTTCTAAACTATTTTTGTGTTGGCTGGGATGATATTTATCATTCAAATCAGCTCTGGAGCTGCAGAAGTGCAGGGCCCTTACCCCAAACCTCCCGAAATCAGCGGGAGCTTTGGATCCAGCCCTACAGAAATAAATCAGAGGGAACTCCTAGGTAGGGTGTGAAGGGAAATGTATTCGGGTCGGGGAGAATGGGGCTTTGTTCAGCTGCAAGGGGACAGGGGAGAGCAAATTCCCAACTGCTCGCTTCATTCCGGGCGTGTTCAACTGGGAAATCTCCATCTTCAACGGGAAATTTCAAACCGTGCTCAAATTAGGGCCTGCTTTGGGAGTCAGTCCTAAAAGTCGGTCCCAGAAGGGCTCAGCCCCGTATTTGCAGGTGAGCGTAGGTAACCGTGCGAGTCCGCAGTGCTGCCCGGCGGCTGTGGGAGCATTCCCGGGGAGGTGTTTGGATGTCCTGCAGGAATCAGATGTGACACGGAAAGCGCAGCTGGAGGCGAGGGCAGATTTATCTCGGTCTCTGTCCCCGCTCTCGGTGTCCCCACGTGGCAGCCGAACCAGGGGGAAGATGCGAAAATGCCCCGACCGCTCCTCAGGGAGGGGGATTTGCGCATCCCGGGGTGTTTCCACATCCCTCCGCACCCAGGGCCGCATCTCCGCGTTTTTCCCCTGCCAGGAACTCCGCGGGATTCCCGCGGCGATCCCAAACACCCCGCACAAACCCCAAACCCGCATTTTAGGCACCGCGAGGCAGGGACGGGCTGACCCCCAGCGAGGAATCCAAACTTCGGCCAGCGGGGTTTTGTTATTCTCGCATCTCCAGCATCTCCAGCGTCGCTTTGGGAGCTCTGGGGAAGCTGCGAGGTGCGGGCTCTCCGTTAGGTGGCATTGGAAGTTTGGGACAGCGAGAACCCGGCTCTGCCTCGCCACCGGCAGCGTATTTATCTTTTCAGCACTTGTTACACACTCACGGCACAATTTGCTTTATCAACAGGCGGTGGAATCATTTTATCAACTCGCTTTTTTTTGGGAAAAGCCGCCCTCTCCCTGTCCTTCGCGGAGCGTTGTCGCTGCTTTTTAACCAATTAAAAATAATCAAAATATCAAAATACTTGGTGGCTGTACAGCACTTGTAAAACCATAACAAGCCAAGGTATAATGCAGAGCAGATTACACACAGCCCTTTCCTGTTTTCTAGAGCTTCCAACACCTGAGAACTCAGCCGCGTCTTGCCGCACACATCGGAGAAGGAATTTTACACACATCTTGTGGGGGTGTTGTCTGCTGAGCAAAGAAAATACGAAAATTAAAAAAAAAAAGTTTTTAATGTGTATATCGTGAGGCAGTTTTGTTCTGACGGATCATGGATGCAGTTTTAAATAGTAAAAATAATTAAGAATTCTTTAAAAATAAAAGTCGATATTAATCAATTAGAAAAAATATTTTTCTGCTCACAGTAACTTTGTGAGAGTTCTGCTTTTTGCATCTCATTCCAGCAGTTTTTGTTAAATTAGAAAAAATAAACATAGAAAAAAAATTAATTTTGCTGTTAATTTTTGTGGGTTTTTTTCAAAGATAGAGATCGTTTTAATAATAGGATAATGAACCTAATTCAATTTACACTGGTGAAATCTCATTAACTAAATTAGAGCCAGCCCCTTATTTACAATGAGCAGAATCAACCTCAAACTGTTTGCTATTGTTTGGTTTGTTTGGGTTTTTTTTTCCCCCCTGACTTCTTGCTGTCATTTAATTTAAAGGGCAGACTCCACATTTATCCTCATTTGGGGAAAAGGTTTACAAGGAATTAAATCTGGATTTTAATTTCAAGGCACTGTGTTTGAATGGCTTTAAAACCTCCTGATTCACAGAGGTTTAATAATAATAACTGTATTATTTGTCAGAATTATGATTGACAAGCTGTATCAGAAATGTTATATATGTAACATTTATATATACTTTAAGATATATTGATAATTAAATATATACATGGACTGATGGCAAAATATATTTTAAAGCATTTATTTTGTTTTAGCTAGTAAAAAAAAAAATATTTGTAGGCTACAAAATTTTCTCATAGTACAATTTCCCCCATTTTTTCCTTCCTTGCTCTGCCTTTCTCTACCTGCATTAGATTTCCAGACCAAATGTTCAAAGCCTGATGTGTTGAAACTTCTTTTCATGATCCTTCCTCTGCTTCAATAGGAGACAATATTCAGCTTATTTTGACAAGTGATGTTTTCAATTTTTTTTCCACTTTTTAATACAGTGGCACATAGTTTTATTTCAATGTGTGACTCAGTGATAATTAGTAAAAATTATAATTTTAATAGCTTCGTTTTCCAGACTCTAGCAATAACAAAGTGTTCATGTCCCAGATATACTTTAAAATGGAAGTTTTAAATACTGTCCCTGTAACACCCACAAGAGAGTCAATTAATACCAACATTTATGTTGATATATCTGAAAAGAAAGTGCTTCAGTTCTTGGGAGCCCATTGGGAACATCCCAACCCAGCTCTGCAGCAATTAACAACAACGATGACGAAAATTTTGAGTTTTTAAAGGTCATTTTTGTCCCTTGCAGAACTAGGACACGCACACACACAACCATAAATTTCCATGGCTCATTCCATCCATTTTTGATGGAAAGCTGGAGAAATCCAAACCATTTTTCCACCCTTTCCACTCTGTTTGCAGCTGAGAGCAGAAGGGCTGAGGCCACGGGGCTGAGCCCAGCCCAGCCCCTCCAGGGCCAGGTGGGATTCCCAAAAATCACATTTTTAATTGAACTCTGCTTAATTCTGTCACGCCGAGCTCGTTATTCTCCTCTGCACAAGGGCACATTCCCATTCCCAGCTTCCTCCAACTTTTTCTTCCTCTCTTTTTCCTTTTTCTCAAGGTGTGTTCACTCGAGGGCTGTGTTTGTTTTTTTCGGAGGTAGCTCCTGACATTCAGCACCAATCTCCAGCACCCGGGGATTTTTCCTTGTGCTCAAATCCTGAGCTGAAACAAAGCCGGGCTTCATCTGGGGGTGAAATGATAATCAGGGGGAAATCAGAGACCAGATCTTAAACTGGGAGAAATTGGTGAATTTCCATGAAAAATCAATGAGGAGCTGGAATGATTTTTTTTCTCTTTTTTTTTCTCCCTTTTTTTTTCCCCCCCGCGGTGGAAGAAAACTGATATCAAAGTCAACAAGCTCCGAGCTTACCCCAGTCTGTGGAAATTTCGACATCCATTACCTGCTTTTGACCTTTAGCAGGGCAGCAGAAAAAGCAGCGCTCGAACTCTCGAGAGTGGCACAGCACCCGCATAGAATTTTTATTTCACACAAGAAAACCAGAAGGGAAAACATTCAAATTAATTTTTTTTTCTAGCTTGCAGCGGGAATCACCCCCTCTTAAAAACCACGTACACAAATGAGTGACGTGGTTCTAGAAATTAAAGCGTTTTTTCATCGTTTTTTGTGTTTGTTTGGGTTTTTTTTTAAAGCCCCCGGCTTTGCTGGAGGCTGAAAGTCCTGGAAAGCTCAGGAGAAAAAAACAAACAAACAAACAAAAAGGGGATGTGCAAGCCCTGGGGGTCAGGTTACTCTGCTTGCCTATTCATCACCCTCTCCTCTAGGAATGTTTAACCACATTTTCGGGTCCTCGCAGGCTGCGAATTGTTTGGTTCGGCTCCTCTTCGTGACGGCACCAAAAAAATGCGCAGCATTTTGGGGAGTGAAAGATCGTGGGATGAGGCTTGGGACATTCAAATTGTGGCCTTGGGCAGTGGTGCAAGTCTAAATAAATACTGAAAAACTGCAGGAGAAGTTCTGCACGGGCTTCTTGTTAAAGTAAAACCGAAATAATAATACGGGGGTAAAAACTAGGAAGGGCCAAACTCTGCCTTAAGCAACCCTAATGATGATGACATTGTGGTAATGAGTGTGCAGGCCAGTTTTAAATAACATAAAGACAGTGGCTCTGTGTTTTTGCCTTCACGGCGTGTCGGCAGGAATAGATCCCTGCTATAATCCTGTAGAAATTCCTATGGCTCTGACCTGATGCTTTATTTAGGAGGATTAGGGCTTTAGGGGGGCTCTTCCCCATCACTCCCAGCCCCTTTGAGGCATTTTCTTGCCTTATTCATGGTCTGGTTAAAAAGAGATAGAAACCACAGGCTGGCTGTGATGCCATCCCAGGCTCACATCCACCTTCCAGCCTTGGGAATGTTTCAATCCGATGCCTCCAAAGCAAAATTCCCATCACAGGCAAATCTCTTCACGCAAATAATGGGGGGCTGAAGCATTACCTGATGAATGAAAGCAAGGAAAGTATTTCTTGCCCATGATTAAAAAAAATAAATTGGTTTTAAAAGAACACATTCTATTTATTCAGTTTTGAGTTTGGCTGAGGTTTGTTATAAAAATAGTGCTGTAATTTTTTAAGAAACATTTTCTGTTTGGATAGATTAACTGTACACGCAGGCACTTTAGCTTTTGATTCCTTTCAGTAATAGAGTAATATTCATTGCTGGCATACAAAACTCCTCTTAATAAAAACAGTTTGGGAAATCTTCCATGCCAGACAGATAAAATCTTTTTGAAATGTGGAGGGGTGATGAGCAGCAGTCAGAAAATGGGATTTTCTTTACGCCCAGGTTCCAGCACTGCAAAGGCATCGTCATCACTGGCTGAAGTGCATCCCTCCAGTGCTCTACTGCAAATTCCTGGGTTAAAAAAGGCTGTATAATCTGGGACTGATATTATTCCTACCTTGCAAAGCCAGTGTTTTATGTATTTAGGACAAAAATAATTATAGGAGTCACATCACTGTGGAGGCCTCCCTCCCTCCCGATACTCTCCATCTGGGGATTCTGGTACCAAGAAGGATCCTGGCACATCCTTCCCAGCCCACCTTGTTCTTTGGGTTCCCTCAGGCTCTCAGAGAGTTTTTCACTTCCCTCTAAGTGTGGGAAAAGGCTGAGGGAAGCAGCAGGGCTGGGGAGCCACACAAGGGATCCTCTCCCTTTTGCTCACCTTTGAAACAGCTCCATGTGCCCATTGCTTTGAATCTTTCTGTCACAGGCTTTTGCAATAATTCCTCTGCTGGCCTCAGAAGCTGAGAAGTTCCTTTCAGTAATTTTATGTCTGTTAAATCAGGGCAAGGTTCATCTGAGTTAAATTTTCATAGCTCTCTGAAAATCCCCACTTCCCTGAGCTGAGGCTGCGGCTCTGAACCCCCGCGCTGCCGCTGTCAGCTCAACGTCAGCAGAAGCAAAAAACTTAAACAAAGGAGAAAAACAGCAAAATACTTGGAAGAAACAAATATTTCTGCCATTTTCTGTGCCAGTGAGTGAAGGTCAGCCTGGGGTCTGGCTGGATCCATGCCTTTGGTACCCCTCTCATCAATCCAGCCTGCAGAATTCATCCCAACCCCAGCACAGTTGTACATACGGGGCTGTTGCTGCTCCAGGTTTTGTTGTATTCGTTGTATTTGTTGCAATTCCCTTTTGTAAACCCTGAACCATTTCTGTGCTGTTCTTTTCAGCCCTTTTAAAAGTTGCATTTTGGGTGTTTTCTCTTTCATTTGCAGTGTTTTCACTTCAGCACGTCCGCGGATGCGCTGCCAACACAACCGTGAGCGCACCCAAAAACTGAAGGTTCAATTTAGCAGCTCACTGCTCTTTTGACATTTTAATTTCATCTCCTTTTTTTTTTTTTTTTTTTTTTAAGAGAATTAGTGGTAACTTTATCTCTCATCAAATTCCAGGATTTTGTCTAATTCAATTATGCCTATGGAGGCTCTTTTCTTCTTTCTTTGGCTTTACTGAAGTGACAAAGATGATTGTAGATCTGTTTCTGAGAAAATCCAAATTGCTCTGGAATTATCTGCATTTTTGTTTCTTCTAGTATGTCCAATAATATTTCTTAAAATTCTTCAAGACTAGAAAGTTCTGATTTTTTATTTTATTTTATTTTTTTACATATTGTTATTAAACCACGTTAATGATCACTTTCAGAGATTGCTGATTTGTTCCCACGGCAGTGGTGATGATAATACAAAAAAATATTAGGAAGCAGCACCTCTGTGCTTTAGCCTTCCTTGCCATGTTCCCTGTCAGCTTTCATCCCCTTCTCCTCATCTGTGGGATAGAAATAACCTTGGGACTGGGAGAAAAGTGTGTTTCTCATAAGAGCACAGGACAGGAAAGCCTTTTCTTTAAATCAAAAGCAGTTGGCTGCTGCAAGAGCCCGGGGGCAGAAACTCTGCTGCTGCTGTTTATGTCTGTCAGCCCCTCCACCTGCCCACAGGCAGAATTCTCTGGGGTTAACATCGACCCCAAAGTCCTTACTTTTAATACTGCTCTAATCTGAGACCTGCTGCAAAGCTCTCTGTGGGAACAGCCTGAGCTTTCCTGGAGGCTGGGGAGAGCTGCCTGTGGCAGTGGAATATTCCCCAGCAAGCCCCTGACCTCCCCAGCTGGTTCTGCTGGGAAATTGGGCTGCCCTTTGCCCAGAGCCCCTCTCCTGGAGATACCTTGGGATTTTTAGGGAGATGTGTACAGCCTACTTTCACCACCACCCTCTCCTCCATCAGGTACAGCACAAGAACAGCAGCAATGCCTGGATGGTCAGACCATGGCAGGGAATTTGGAATAATTTCACTCATTTTCCTTCTGAAACGTCCTTTTCCGGCCAACTATGGAACTGAGATTCTCTTCCCCTGCACAACTCTTTCTTTCCTGGGGAGATGGGAAGTCTGTGTGTGCCCCAAGGGAATAATAGGGATCATCCTCCCCTTCTTTGCAACCCAGTAACCCTCATGTGCTGAAATGCAGAATTTGGGTTGGGAAGGACCTAAAGGATCATTTAGTTCCAACACTCCAAGTGGTCCCACAGCACTGGAAGGTGATGCCACCCTGTGAAAACTGATGCTGCTGGTTTCACACAGAGTTATCAAAGATGAGGATGGGTGTCAGCAGCCAGGGCTGGGCACGTCGGGAATTCCGGGAATCCCGGCCCTCGCAGGCCTGGTGTGCTCTGCAGGTGGATTGCTGTGTGGAGAGCTCACACCTACCCTCTTCTCAGGCCTCTGGTGTGAAGGATAAAGCCATCTGGTCACCATTTGACAGCTCAAATTGTAACCACACCATTTGGCCTAGGAATTGCTGGCAGCCACTGTTTGAAGCCGCCATCCCAGATAGGGATCGAGCCATTCCGTGGAAGCTGGAATTCATCTCCCCTCATCTCCTTGGCCTGATTTTTACCCTCCCCAAATTTATCTCCTCAGATCCCCAGTCCTGACTGTGAACTTGGCGTGGATAACCCCAGTGGCCACTAGGCAGGAACACCTGCTGGCCCCGTTACCCGGAACGGGAGGAGAGGCCGGGCACCTCCAGCGGAATTCCAGCGGAATTCCAGCGGAATATGGAAGTGTTTAAAGGAAGAGCTGCCCCGCTCGGGGTAGCAGAGATCTGAACCTTTAAATTGCAGCCATTCTCGGCCTGAGGATAAGTAAATAAACAATTCACAGCTGCGAGGGCTAAACACAGAACGCATCCATCTCTGGCGGGCCTGATTGCTGAACAAGTAATTAAGTGCGAAATGTGAGCCCCCGGTGTCACCGGGAGATGATAAAGGTCTGCAGTTGTAAATTAACTGAACTCCTCGATATTAACCCTTCAGGAGCCCTTGGGTGGCGCTGGGTGCCTCAGCGTGACTCCAGTGCAATTTGCATGCAATTATTCCTGACATTTGCCCCCTGGGAATATGGAGCTGTTATTTTAACAAATCAAAAAAAGCAAGGGAGGGAGTTGCTTTCTCTCTTCTCTCTGAGCTAGTGCAGGGCACCCTCCAAGTCCCAGTTGCTGGCTCTGGCACGCTCGTCCATCACGTTCCCGCTGTCACTGTCCCTCCTGGCGATAGCAGAGGTGCCACAAACCCAAAATAACAAACCTTTGAGATAAAGGGGGCTGCTGGCCGGGATGGGCAGATATCCATCAGTGCCTCCAGATTGCATTCATTCAGGATTCACCCTGAGAATCAGGAGGTAATGAATGACCATAAATTGAAATATCACCACTTGTTAAATAATTCATTAAAGGGGTTGTGGGGTTTTGCTTTCTTTGCTTGTCACTAAGGTGTTGTATTTTTTTTTTCTTTTAGATGAATGAAATCTTTACTTTGCCTGCTTTTGATAATTTATTTTAAGGGCTCATCTCCTGCAATTGTATGACTATAATCAATGCATTTTCAGATGCATAACTAATTATTTTAGCACACAATGAAAACTTTTGTCGATGTCCAACAAGTGTCCAGTTTTGAACTCAAAGGACTGCAAACTACAAGACAAATAAAAATAATTCAAAATCAAAATTTTAAAAATTAATAATTCTTAAGCCATCCAATAATTTTTGGGTGCTACATACCAACTAGGCAATTTTTAGGGCTGATTTAGCTTAATGGAGTTTTGCTCTTTAGATGATTCACAGGCCTGGATGATCTGTTTGGTGCTGGAGCTGGATTTGGTTTGAATCCTGGACTGTGAAGCCATGGAGGGATTGGTCTATGGATCTGGATCACACTCAGATCACTCCATAGTTAATTTTTTATGTGGACCAAATTAATTTTTGGGCTCGCTGGTGAAGGGAGAAAAGTAGGGATTGATTAAGATGGTACCTCAGCTTCCTTCCCACTGAAGCATGAGGTATGTTTGGGACTGGCCTCATCATTATGAATTTCCTCAGATTTAACTCCCAGACTTTCACTCTTCTCCTGTTCTGAAGCAGCTGCTTGTATTTTACAGCTTTTCTTGAAGCCATGGCAGGAGCTGTGCTGGAAATGGTGCCGTGGGAGTCTGGTCAGGTCAGGAGACCAGACACCGAATCCCTGGTGCATCTGGGCAGCTGGGAATGCTCCAGCAGACCAGGAATGCTCCAGCAGCCCCTGCCAAAGCAGCTGCTGGGAGCACACCAGCAGCAGTGCAAATGGCAGATGGGATCAGAGGATAACCAGCCAGGGATCTCCTCGTTGACCAGAAGAGCCTCATCTATCCCCAGTCCCAGAGAATCCATAAAAACCACTCAATTTCCCACAGCTGGAGCATGGCTCATCCACTTCAGATCCTGCTTCCAGTGAGAGGCCCTGGGAACTGGGCAGGGAGACAGCAAACTTTCAAACCCCAAGCTGTGAAGGAGCAAGAACACTCCTAAAATGTCCCTTCTAAAAAGGAGCCTCCCTTTTGGGTTTCAAATGCTATCTTTGTTACCACCCTTGGTAACCTTGCTAGCAGAGAGCTGAATGTTATTAGAAAAGAGCTGAGCATGGGTGGGAAGACAAGAAAACAAAAGGAAATGGAAGTCCTGGAAATTGATTTTCCATTTGAATCTGTTATTTTTTCTTCTAATTTTTAATAAGATGTTTTATGAAGTTTATTGCACTGCTATCTATTTTCTTTTAGGGTGTGTTATCTTTTGTGACTTAGTTTAGACTAAAATAAACCTCAGTTGCTAATTAAGGATAGAAATGGAAATCCAAAGATTTGCTTCTCATCAATGCCAAGCAGTAAATCCTTTAATGCTCTGGGATTTTGCTCTATAGCTCTAAATTTCCCATTGGTATTTAGTAATCTGCTGATTGCATTTACTTTAATTCTTTGGTCTTCAGAGTGTTCGTGTTGAGGCACTCACTTACAGTAGCTCTGCATGTTAAGGGCAATGAGTTAAAAGCTGTAGAGGGTTTTTTTTTATTAAATTCCAGCTCTGTTTTTCCTATTGAGTTCCCAACTACTGGGTTATATCACACTAATAGGAGTTGTACTCTGGCTGGACAAATGGCAGCGTGTTGCAGCGTCCTGGGGGAGCCATGACATCATTTTTAATTTGCTTATCTGGACTCGGAAAAATAGGAGGGTGTTTGGTGAGAAAGTGAATTTATTTTTGCTCCAGCTCACCTCTTCTTGCTGTGACGTTATGGGAACTGTGTCCCTGGGCAGGTTACACCCACTGGCTGCTCCCTGGAGGTCTCAGTGTCCCTGTTCCACCACCTCTGAAGGAATGGAGGGATTTAATGACTCATGAGCCCATTTTCCTATTCCCTAGGAGGAGAGGGACACCATTCCCTTTAATGCATCCCTCAAGGTTTGCCTGCAGGCTGAGAGAAGCCAAGGAAACCTTCCAGGCAGTTTTGTGGTTGGGTTTCACAACCACCTTGACACTGGGATCAACAAGAATGGGGACTGGGGAAATCATCTGGAGCACCCTGGATACCTTTGGCTGTGTTTGGACTGCATTAGCCAAAGAGGATTTGATTTTTTGATTTTTTTTTTTCATTTCCTCATTCCAGCTGAGACTGGAAAAGGTGTTCTATTCCCATGGGAGCTGAAAAAGGCTTCCTAACAGAGCTCATCAAACCTTTGCTGTGGGTGTCTCTTTTCTCATGGAATTAGGACAGACACAGGAATTTTAGAAGGGAAGAGAGCTTTTAAGTCATAGCATTCTGAGTAAATAGTTTACATACAGATAATGTTGGATAAGTAGTTACTAAATCAGTAAATGCTTTTCTAATTTGACCCAAATTTTTAGCATTTGCTGAAATCATGGCTGTGTCTTCTCCAGAAAGATAATCTTGACATAAAGCCTTTAATAACTCCATAGAACTCAGCCCTCTGGGATATTTTATTTTCCCTTAAGTGAAGGTCTGGCTGTTCTGTCCACTTGTTTTGCAATGAGAACATTCAAAATGGAAGTGCAACAACAATTTTTATCATTTATTTACTTCCTGCACTTATTCCAGAGAATCACTTGTGAACCTGCACTTGCACTTTCCCACTCCTAAGACAAACACTCATTTAATCAATCTCATTGATGCTCTTTGAAGCTTCAAATCTCAAAATTGGGATGTTTAAATTCTCTTTATCAATTTGGACAAACTAGGTGTGAGGAAGGGAACCAAAGCTGTGTTTTCTGAGTGATTTGGGGAAACAGAATCAGTCTCAATAGCTTTCAGTCAAACCAGTGCCATGAGCTCCTGGACACCTGGAACAGCTGACTTGGCATTCTGAGTGAGTGAGGAGCAAAGGCTCCAGCTCCCTGCAGTGGGAATGACCTACCAGCACGAGGAAGACCCGATTACATCACAGAGATAACCTGTTCCCTTAAAAATAGCAAGGTCAGGGAGGCAATAAAGCTGTCAGCATGGCAATCACAGCTTGTGCTCCAGCAGCTCCCCAGGCTGGGGACCAGGAGGGTGGGGACTCACAAGAGGACGGGTAAACAAACCCATGGCAATACCCCAGTGCTATTGTCTGCTCAACAGCTCTATTTGTGCCAGGGATATTTCCAGGTTAGCTCCTCCTAGGCCCATAAAAATCTTCATTTTGTTCTTTTTGCTGGTTCTTTTGTTTTTTATTTTCCCCCCTGGATGCAATGATAGATGGAGTGCCCATAAACCCTCCTGGCTCCATGAAGGACATCCCCAAGCACCGAGCCAGGTGTGGAGCAAGTGGTCATGGACCAGGCTTCCACCCAGCCCTGGGCTTGGCTCCAGCCTCCTGCCCAGCCACTGGGATGCCTCACTCTTTGCTCACTTCCAGCTGTGGGAATATTTCACACCAGAGGCCAGGCCAAGAATGGAAAACCATCCAATCCCTTCAGCTTACACCTTGGGTTGTACTTGTGGTGCAGGTGGCAGCACAGCCCAATGTTTTCATTGTGCTGGCCTGGTTGGTTTTCAGCAGAGGAAGATGTTGGGAAGGGTTCACATCCTGTTGGTGCCTCAGATACGTTTCAGCTATTGCTGTTTTCCTTTGGATAACGTGTCCCTTGGCTCAGCCTCCAGTTTAGCTGGCCTTGGACAATAGGTCAGAGTGATGCAACTGATTGGGGGGCGACTTTTGGACACAAGTGTCAAACTGTGCAGTTTGATAAGGGTTGAAAGTGTGCAAAGCAGCGTCTAGGGATTAAACATCTGTTATTATATCCAAAATGAAGCATAAACTTGTGCCACTGATAATATATAGCAAAGCTTTGTGTGTTAAACCCCAAGTCTTCAGCAAATTTTGGTGACATTTTTGGGTTTTAATTTTTCAGCTTAAAGCCATGTCAGGGGTTGAGTTCAGAGATGAGAAAGACCAAAAGAGGCATTTGGCTTCGTGTGACTGAAATGTGGTTGCAGTCAGAGCAGCTGCCATTGCCTTGCACAGCTTTTCCCTTCCTCTGGTGGTGGTTCAGCTTCAGGCAGTTGCAACCTGAAATTCCTGACAATTACATCCACCTTCTCCCATCCTGGCCAAGAAATCCATTTGGAAACGAAGCTTTAAATCCAAACTTCCATTGCTGTTGAAAAGGGTTAGAGATGGGAGGAGATTATGAGCAACCAGATGAAATAAAATTGGGGTTCACCAGAAATTTAAGCTGCAATTCAGAGAAAACTTTTAGGAGTTTTTAAAAGTGTATTTGCTACTTTGCATAATATTTTGTTCTATTTTCACACTTACTGATGTTGATGGGGCCCAAAACCAGAAATACTGTGAGATGAGGCTACTTCCATGGGCTGTTTTTGTTCTGTACTGGAGGGGGAAAACCCCTTCTTGTAGGATTTTTATCCCAGAAAGAAATAAGAAAAAAATAATTTGTGAGTATTTTTCTAAATGGAATAATTCTCTGAAGATTGTCTATCACCAGCTCCTGATCATCTGCTGATGTTAATTCCATTGATTGTCCATAGGTGAGTCAGAGTTCTAAGGCAATGAAGGAATTTAATTGGAATGATCTTTCAGTTTTGGGGTCTATTTACAGACAGTGGTATGTCCAGTTGATCAAATGCCAGAATGTGAAACTGAAACGTTTTCTTTTTGCCATAACTGGAATATTTTAAGACAAGATTCCAATGTTTGAAGGTGTTCACTGCAAGGTTTTGGTTCTTTCCCATCAAGATTTCAATTCTAATATATAAAATATTAAACTCAATGTTGGCCGCCTTCCTCTTCCATTGAACTCGACGGGGATTTAATTCTTTGATTTCTGTCAGGACAATGTTTTGCACTTTTGGCTGCCCAAAAGGCACCATGGTCCAGCCACCTGCTCTGGGTCTGCAGGCTGAGCTTCACAGGTGTTACCAGCCCTCCCCAAGCCATCACTTGTCTGCCAAAAAGGAATTTCCAGGTTGGAGAAATCATGGTGACCCGAAACACGACCGATGCTTGGGAGCAGCCGAGGAAGCTGAAGGCTGTGAAATTTTGGGAATCTTTGAACAAAAAGGAAGGGTTTGGCCCCCAAGGGCTTTGCCTGGGGGAGAGGGTGTGAGGGGGAGCACCCCTTGCCCCTGGGTTTGCCATGCTGGCTGGGAGGGCGTGAGAAGAATGGTGCTTGTGCCTCTGCCAAGCCCTTCCCCGCTGCTCTTTGGGAAACCAAGCTGCAAAGAGCTCTTTCCTGCAGAGTGTCACAAGGGCTGTCTTGAATCTGGCTTCGGGAAATGGTTCAATAACTTATTTATTTATTTATTTTCAAATCTAACTTGCCCCAGGTTGTTAAAAAATAAAGATGTGATTGATATGGATCTGTTGCACGGGGCAGGAGAGCTGCATCACCTACAGGGATGGTGATGGAGGGTGCATCTCAGTCAGCCCTAGGTTAAATCTCACCCAGTGCAACAATAATATCTTTTGGACAAGGGATTTTGGAAAAGTTGAAATGTTTGCTTTACAAAACAGACATCAAGTTTCTCCTTCAAGGTGCTAAATTTGTGCTGAGCTGGTCCAAAACACGACTGCATCTGGCTGTGTCTTGTGTCTGCTACTAAAAAAATGTCCTAAATTCCAGACAACCTCTGGGGCTTTGAAATAAAACTCATTAATCCTGCATTTGAATTTAATATTTGAAATTTTATCCTAATCTTTTTTTTTCTTCCACATGAATTAACTTTAGAATACTTGGAAAGGAACACAAGGGTGGGTTTTTTCCTTTTTTTTTCTTTGAGAGAGAGAGAGGGGGAGAACATTCTTAACAAAAGGGTATAAAATTAAACTAAATTTGACCTCTGCCTTTAGCAGATTTTCCACCTGGTCTGTGCAGGAAATCAACTTCTATATAGCAGCTCTTTCATAAGGAATAACATACATGAGTCTGTAAGTGACAGTTTTTCTTGGGTGGACAACAATGTTAGTTACTTTTTATGATTAATTGATAAATGTTTTGATATGGTGCCTGGGCTCAGAGTCAAAAATCACTCCAGTTAGATGATCCAACACTTGGGAAGCTGAGCCAATTACAGCTCAGGCACAGTGAAAACAATTCTAAAATATTTGAGCCTAAAAATGTGCATAGTTGTTAAGGAATCTTACATGTGGGTGTATGGTGGTATCCTGAATTACAACGACTTGGTGGGCCAATTTCTTCAGGAATGCAGGGAAGTGCAGGGATTCGAGACTCTTGCATCTATATTTCAAAAGACTTGGGAAAACAGAAGAACCACATGGGCTCTTGTGGCTGGGCACGTGCTGAGGAAAACCAGAGCATGGGCCAAAATGTGCTTTTAGTCCCTTGGGTTGCACAAATCCCTTTGCTTTTTTGGGGAGGTTTTGGGTTTCGAATCTCCTTCCCTTGACTCTTAACCTCCTCTGAGCTTACTCTTTCTTTCTTTTTTTAGGCTCCAGAACTTACTTTCTACACCAGGTTTCCGGCTTTGATCCTCTGATTTGCACCCTGACTCTGCTCCTGATGGATTTCTAAATGATCCATGAGGAACAGGATTTCATGTCTGTGATCAGGTTGTCCCTACCAGCATGGTGGGCTGGACTCAGAGGTTTTAAGTACAGCCCAGCACCAAAAAAACTACATTAGACACAGCTCTTGGAGGTCCTCCAATTAGAATTTATTTTCTCAGATTATTGGGTGAAAGAAAAACCACTCTGTGTTTTTCTTTCTACAGGTAAGTGAATACAGAGTCATTTTTTCAGTAGGATTTTGGGGTCATCAACTCAAAGACCATTTGGAAAACTCCCTCTTGCAGGTTCCTGGTGGCTTTGTATGTGATAGAGCTGTTCCCAACAAAGTCAGTGGAAATGGAATATCTGTTTTCTTTTCTGGTAGCCTTCAACTCCTAAAATGTTACAAGAAAATTTTGAGGGATGTGTGCCTCATGGCACCAGAGATCTGGAAACCGAGGGGCAAATCCTGAACTTCAGAAATCTCAGGGGTTTTTGGCTGTTCATCATTTTCCATGCAAGGATCCAACCCTAGCCCCAAGCATCTCATTGTCTTCAATGGATTTTTATTCCAAGGCCAAGCTTCACTTTGGAAAAATTGATGTATACAGGTTCTACTGGGGGCTGTTTGACACCACTAAGGCCATCAGCTTGAAAGGGTTGAAGATGTTTGCATATAATTAGATCTAGATATTGCTCCATCTTTTTAGAGCCTTTGACTCTTGATATATTGTGAAGGAAGTGAGGAGAGCTGAAAAACATATTTTCAAATGGAAGAGCACCTTTCCTGTCCTTGTTCTCCAGTGAAGATCCAGTCTGCTATGTGGTTAAAAATGCAATTTCCCCAGAAAATGTCTCATTTCAGGTATGATTTGAGTGGCATGTTTACCCCTTCCCAACCCTCCCTCCATCCCTGCCACCCTGTTTTGATCCTGCTGGATCTAAACACACTCCTGCTTCCACTTTTATTTAACACTGGAAGACTTCACTGCTGTTGATCCAAAAGGAAAATTTCTAACAGCACACTGTAAGCTTTACTGCTCGTGACTTCTTAATCATGCAGATTTTATTTCATGTTGAGCTAGCAACTGAACTCCTCTAATAAACAGAGTAAAATCTAATTAGGCTACTGGAGGGGAATAGAAGAATTTCTACTCCTCCAGACACACAGACATTAGGAATTCTTCCTCAAACATACACTCAGGCTTCCTGGCAGCCATCTCCCTCAAAGAGTGGCTAATGATCCTACTAATTTGCACTTAGCTGATACTGCAAGGAGTTCCTCACAGATGGAAAATATACTTCTTCCATGAGATCATCCAGGGCAGCACAGCCTCGTGGATTGTGCACAGAGAAAAAGAAATCCCAACTCCTAATCCCATGGCTCCCACTCCTCCTGTGTGGTCTCTCTGTCTCAGAGTTTCTCCATGCACAATCTCACTGTTCATTCATGGGGTTGTGGTGATTACTCACTCCTTTGCCTGTGCTCCCAAAGCAGAAGGCACAATTAAAGCACTGGAACGCTGTGGTTAGAGACTCAACAGTACCTCAGGAACATCTGTGGGGAAGATTGACAGCACAGATGAATTTGGCTGATTTTTGGTTTCAAATATTGCTGGGGAGAGGGAGATGAGAAACCAGCCAGCCTTGGGGAAGCAACCCCATGGAAAGGGACACATCTTCCCACAAGAGGCCACAGATCCAGGCTACACCCAACCCCTCAGGGACATCTCCATG
Source organism: Luscinia megarhynchos (assembly GCA_034336665.1). Lineage (NCBI taxonomy): Eukaryota > Metazoa > Chordata > Aves > Passeriformes > Muscicapidae > Luscinia > Luscinia megarhynchos. The sequence goes on along the minus strand of CM067574.1, from coordinate 2,889,653 downwards.
CACACAGTCATCCCTGGCCTGCATGCCCGTGGTCCCTCCAGAGGGGGGATGCTCTCCAGAGAAGTGGTGGAGTCACCATCCCTGGATGCATTCAGAGAGCTCATGCACGGGCACTTTGGGCTATGGTGCAGTGGGCATGGTGGTGATGGGTCACTGGTTGGACTGGATGGTTTGGGAGGTCCTTCCAAGCCTTGATCAGCCTGTCATTCTATGATATCACCTCAAGTTTTTACCCCTTACAACCAAAGCAGCTCAGCCAGGTAATGGGGTCAAGCTTGGCCTCTCTACTGGTTTGGACTGGGGTCCTCCAGCAAATCTCCTCACTGTTCCCTGCAAAGAACATCCCAGGTATCCCACAGCAGTCCCAGCTGTCCACTGCCACTGGGAACCATGGGATGTATGTCCAGAACTGACTGGGAAATGCCATGGAAGCAACAGGTAAACCAAAGGCATGCAGCCCTCCCCAGGAGCTGGTGCTCATGGCTTTTCCCCAGTTCTGTGTGTTTTCCAGCAGTCTTTTTCAGATGGAAACCTGTCTTGTCCTTTTCCAAGCCTGTCCAGCCCTTCCAGTTTCTTGTCAGAATTGCTCCTATAAAATCATCAGTCATTTCTTTGGTTTGTGTGAAGGGCAGGGAGAGAATATAGGAGTAAATGTTAATGTAAAACCAGGATAAAGGCTGGGGGTTGCTCATAAGCAAATAGAATCATAGAATTATAGGATCATAGAATGATTTGTGTTGTAAGGGACTTCAAAATTCATCTTGTTCCATCCTGTGCCATGGGCAGGGACATCTTCCACTGGATCCAGGTTGCTCCAAGCCCCATCCAGCCTGGCCTTGGACACTTCAGGGATGAGGCAGCCACATCTTCTTTGGATAATAAAGCAGGAGTGTCCCAGCCCCTGGTAGCCCCAGGAGACAATTTTCCATGGATGACATTAGGGCAGAGAGCCACCAGCTCTGGCCCCTGGAGATGTAAATGCTTCAGGAAGGATTCAGGTCCTGCTGAGCACAGGTTTGTTCAGGGAAGGGTGTAACCCCAGGAGTGGGAGGAGAACACCTTCCTCCTCATATTTCAAATTTTTAAAAGTCAAAAAACAAAAAGTTCCAGAAAACAACGACCCTGAAGCTGATGTATCATTTTCTAACACACAGAGCTTTTGTGAAATGAAATCCCTGGCCTGAAACCTGGAGGCATCGCTTACTTTCAACTTTTACTTTATTCAGGCAAGCCTCCAGCTGATGTGAGAGAGCACTGGGTCACATTAGGATTTGGCCCACAAGGGCAGAGCAGAGCCAAGCTCCAAGTTTCACATAAACACATTAACTGGAGACTTGGCTTTCTCCAAGATCCCAGGGATGGAACAGGCTGTGATCTGGTCTTCTGTGATGCACACAAGGAGGTTAAACTTGTCCTGCCTGGAGCATTAGAGGATCCAAACATCTGCACAACCATCTGTATCATCTCTTCCTCCTCCCAGAGACGTCTGGAATATCGTCTGTGTTGTGTGACAGGTAGAGCCAGGCTAAAAACTGCTTAACCTGTTCCGTGGGGGTGAAAAAAATTCAGAAATCAAGCCCTGGGTTGTTCATGCTGAAAGTGGAAAGCGTGTTCTCGCTGCTGCTGAGGCATGAAGAGGGCATATTGTTCATTTAAACCACACTCTATAGTTTTTGCAGCAGTAAAGTATTTTTGAAAGTTTACAGCTGTAGCAGAAATTCCCTGGAGCTTATCCGTCAGTGTTCTGCCAGTCAGAGAGCTGAAGGCGCTCGGGTTCGGGCTCCAAAAGTGACATTTCGGTGTTACACGTCTGAAATGTGGAGCAGCTTCGAGAGAGCATCCTGACAGGTTTGGAACTGCAAAGAAATGGTTTTGTGGTGCCAAGCTACACAGTCTGGGAAACGCTGCACGCCACGCTCGCTGCTGTCCCTCTGCCAGAACCCAAAATATGGATTCAGAGGAGAACAAGAAATGTGGCTCAGGACTCTGGTTTGCATGTGCATTTCGGGCAGGAGCTCTCTCTAATATTTAATGTATGAATATTTAATGTATTAATATGAATATATATGGCTCTCAGCCATAAGAATTCCATATAAGTGGAGGGCCGTGTTCAAGTAGATCACGTAGCAACACAATGGAGAAAGGGAGAGACTCTGCAGGAAAGAAAATGTCCCAGGCTGACCAAAATAACACCTCCAGAGTGGAGGAAATGGTAAAACTTGGGCCAAGCCACTGTGAGCCCATTAATTTATAAATTTAAAAGTTGTTTCAGAGTGGTTTCTGAAAGGGAAAGCACGGGCATCTGAGAAGGTGTGGGTGCTAAAGCATTGATGTGGGAGCTGTTCTTCAGGGAACAAGGATGCCAGGCCATGCCTGTCTCCACAAAATAGTCAGAAAGAGGGGATTGAAAGACCTTTAGAATTATTGCCTCCAAAGAAACCCAAAATAATGGTTATGAGATGAAAAAAAAAATAAAACAAAAAAGAACCATTTGTTTTCTCAGTATTATTTTATTTAAGTAGAGCAGAGGAGAGCTGGGAGAGGAATAGGTCATATTTTTTGTCCTAATTAACTGTTTTAAAATATTCTTAATGGATGATAAGAACAGAGCATCTTTCAATTAAGGCCTGGGATGAATCCATTTTGCAATAACTTATTTTAGCTGATTAGGGAAGAAGCTGCACTGCCATGGGCAGGTTTATGCACAGGAATATCCCTGGAATGTGGTTGCTTCCACCCCAGTTAGGGTTGGAAACAGCTCCTTGAAGGGGAGCAGCTCAGATGTGGCTCTCAAATCTCTCCTGAAGAGCCCTGCCAGGACACCAGGGGAGAGGAGCTCTGAGCTCAGCCCCTCCTGATGTCCCTGAATGTGGGAAGCTCAATATTTTCGAACACTCTGTCATGGATCCGATGACTTTGGCCCAGCACCTTCTGTTTGTTGTTAATGAAAGTCAATAGAAGTGTGGAAAAGTACAAAATGTCAACCAATGACCTTGTGAAATCCATGGCAGGAGAGAGCAAAGAAAGAAAACCACCCTTTGGTACACGCTTTGTCCCTCCTGCCGTGCTGGGATCCAGAAGTAAAAGGCTTTTTTTTTCTCAGGGCTGGGGTTTAGTAACTCAGGAATTTAGTCTCTCCTTGTTTTCCTTGCAGTTAGTTAAATCCTTAGGCTCCTGTTAACACTGAACTCCAAGTTGATTTTTGTGTTAAAATGCTGAAACCTAATTTTCGTTTAACAATTTTCTCTTGGAGGCCAATATCAAATTAGTGTGTTTTCCACTGGCAGCCCCCAGTAATTTGGTAGGCAGGAGGCTCACACATACTTAAGTTATTCAATACATTTTGTTTTACTCTGTACAAGAAACCCAGTCAGAAAAGGCTGATTTATGATATTCCTCAGGTTTCCTGTTACTTTAAACCACCAGCATCCTATGGCCAAGCCCTTCACAGGCAGCCAGCACATCTGGCCCAGAGTGCTTCTGTCACCTATGGCCAAAATGCCATATTTATAATCAAGTCATCACAGAAAATAAAGAATTGATTATGATGAAAAGGAAAAAAAATGTTAAAAAGAAGGAAATATAAAAAAGCAAATTTATCAGTGGATATTTTATGTATGTTCAAGTGGGTTTTTTCCCAAACATCCATCCCAGACAAAGAGGAGCCCACAGCACATTGAGCAGGAATATTAGGTGTGTGTAATAATCTTTTTCAGCCTAATTATAAATTTCTAAATGCTTTGATTTTCCCACTTCACCTATTTTTAAACTCTATTTTGTTTTCCATTTACACAGACAATTGACCCCTGGCTGGAGCCAAAGCTCCACAGTCCATGTGAAATCCCACCTGTAATTCTGCAACTGCCTGTAAAGAAGTGAGTCTGCTCCTCACAAAGTGTATTTTAGCTGCTCTCCTTTGGGATTTCAGGCTTATACAGTCCCTGTGTCTGGGTTGTATCTGTGTATCCATCTGTCAAAAGGGATCAATGAGCCAAACTCTCCCTAAATATTAACTTCCTACATGTTTCATAAAATAGTCAGAGGCAGAAATTTGGCTTAATGTCCTCCTTAAAGGAAAAGCTGGATTGCCTGTCTGGGCTGTAAAAATCATACACAAATCCACAGGGCATCAAATGAGGTTCACAGCACAAATCCTTAATTTTTCCCATAAAACTACAGGTTTCAATATTATAAAGGGAGTGAAAGACCTGCAATATTCAGGCTGGTCCAGGCTGTGAAGTCAGGCAGTGGTTTGGGGCTGCAGGACATATAAACAGGCATGAGCAGGGATTTGTGTGCACCCCAAAAGGGCACAGGCAAAGCTGAATCTTCTTCTCTGGAAGACGCACTCACAGAGATTCATTTTTAATAACAGAGTTGTCAAAGAAACCTATAGATGATAACGAACAGAGCTGTGTCAAACCCTGTGGAAATGGGAAGAGCTGCAAAGGTTCAACATCTTTAAAATCTGATCACTGAGTATTTCTAGTCAGCTTCCTCTGCCAAAGGAAAATGAAATTTTCCAAATCTGTGCCAAACTCTGACGCTCATGAGCAGTTCCTCAAGTAGGTTTGGATGATGTAACCAATAATCATGAAACCCTCCTCCACTTTCTAAATTACATCTGGTTGGGATGGAACTTTATGTGGATAATACAAGCAAAAATCTGAAAGTCTCTGTGCTAAATCTTATTAACCAGTTGCATTATGACATGTAAAATTCAGGGAAAACGGAATTCTGCCTCATGAGGGGGGTGAGGCCCTGGCACAGGTGCCCAGAGCAGCTGTGGCTGCCCCTGGATCCCTGGAATGTCCAAAGCCAGGTTGGATATTGGGGCTGGGAGCACCCTGGGACAGTGGAAGATGTCCCTGCCCATGGATGGGCATCTTTATCAATTACTCATTACTCTATATCAGATTTAAATTACCTCATTATTCCATATCAGAAAGAAAAATTCATTCACATCTTAAAGGGCAATACCAGAAACAATGATTGCTCAATAAGAAAGAAGAGCCAGCTGTTTATTTGTGTACAATTCTGAGTCAGACATCTTTAACTTGACATTAAAAGCCAATTCTGACCAAAAAAAATTTTGTTTTATATCAAAGCGCCCAATCAGGTGGGGTTTATATAGATGTGAGAAATGCAGTCTCTGATATCTCACTGCACTCAACTTTTCCCTATGTAAGACAAAGTTTTCTTGTTCCTTTAGTACATGGAAGTGGTCAAAATTTTGCTTCTGAAAGGTAAAGACAAAGTGAAAACATTGGATCAAAATGAATTTAGAAGATGGGCCACAAAATAAGGATTTAGGTGGTGGTTTCATTTTGGTATTTGTGCTGTGTGTTCATAATTTATTTACAAATCTATTTTTTAGCTAAATTCCCTCCCTGGTAACTTCAGTGTCCCAGTTCTCCCCCTGTGGAGTCATTTCATCTCTCCCCTTAGGCAAATACATGTTTAGGAGCAATAAGGGATTCAGATATTGCTGTAATGCACAGCTGGAAAGAATCCAAATAAAGTTATTCCTTAGCTTATTCAAGTTTCAATTTAACTCAGCAAAATGACAAAGAGGAGGTGGAGTGAGCCTCTACAGGACCCACATTATTTACTTTTATCTCAGGTTGTGTGATCCCATAAATAGCTGGAGAAATAAATAAAAAGAAAAAAAATAATAAAGAATTGTTGCAATCTTTGGTACCTTTCATCCTGGAGCTCAAACATTTCTATCTATGAATTTCTAGGTGAGAATAAAATTAAATCCAAATTAATGATGCCATTCATCACTAATGAAGAGGTTTTGTATTCTCTGTATGAGCCCAGCCAGGCACTTACAGATCATTGGTAAATATAGAATGAGCACTGAAATACAAATATGGAGGTTACACACTCATTTTAAAACTCACCGTTGTTTTTTGCTGATAGAAAATTCACTTTTATTGGAGATAAAGGGAAAAGTGGGAGAGAAACTCAAACCTCCAGGCAGACATGGAAACCAGGAACATGTCAGTGACCACTTGGAGATATCAGGGAACTTGACTTAGGGGTCTAAAAACTCTTATCACCCAGGAGGGGCTGATAGAGAAGGATTAATGGTGTTCAAATACTTCCTGCAGCCATTCCTCCTCCTTCCCAAGGGCTTTGCTTGCCCAGCAATAGCAGGGATTAGAATTTATTCAGTTGTGATTTTACCTCTTCCTTTTATCAAAGGATTTGAAGAATATCAGAGCTGGTGGCTGTTCTTGGATTGTCCATAAGAAATGGGGAAAAAAAGCAATAATTCCGTGAGATTTCTGCAATTGAATCAGGTTTTATGGCATTGATTTCCTGCCATTACAGCAATAAATCTGGCCCTTACTTTATTAATTTCATTTTATTAATCTGGCCCTTTGTGTTCATGAAACGCTTTCAGAAATCGAGGCTGGACACTGAAGTTAATTAAAATAATTATTTTCTTTATTTAGAGGATTCTCCTGCTTTGCCATTACATGACAGTGAAAATGAATGTAAAAATAAGGAACATGGAAGAAAAAATAAAAATTTTGCATGGAGTAAAGATTTCTGAGTGAAATCTGTGCTTCATCCAGGGCCATCAAGCCCCAGCATCAGCTTTGTCTTTAAAGGACATTGGAGGGAGGTGGAATTTGGTTTATTCTCCCAAGTAACAAGTGCAAACAGCCTCAAGTTGTGCCAGGGAGGTTTAAATTAGATATTAGGGAAAAATTCTTCACTGAAAGATTTGTTAAGCCTTTGGAAAAGGCTGCCCAGGCTGTGTCACCATTCCTGGAGGGATTTATGACTTGTGGATGTGTCACTTGGGGACATGGGTTAGTGCTGGGATAATGGGTGGACTCAACAATCCTAAACTAAATAATTCCATAATTCTAAATTCTTAATTTTCCCTGCTTTTCTGACTTTGCTATAGGTTTTTTTTCTGGTATGATTTTATTACTTTCATTTTTCGTTTTCATTAATTCCCCCTTCCCTCCCTCCCACCAAAAAAAAAAAAAAAAAAAAAAAAAACATAGTCTTTTTTTGAAATATTCTCCACTGGAAAAAGAATATCTTTTAATAGATGGATAGTCATGCAAGCACAACCAAACCAGCCTGGATCCATGGAATGACTCGTGGGGAGGCAGCAGGAATTTTGCAAGGAATTAATACACCAGGTTTGAACCTCTGGGGGTGAGGGTCCAGTTTGGGCTCTGGTTGGGAAGGAAAATGATAAATCTGGGAAAATCAGCGTGGTGGTCTCATTAGCACTTATTACAGAAATCAGCCACACGATCTGGGGCCGTTGGCAGCTTTTTGCTGGGCAAATCCAGGGCTGGAATAACAAGGTTTACTGCAGGTTGGGTTTGAGGAGCGTTGAAGGGGGAGAAGTTTGCACAAAGCCTGGCTGTACCCAGGCCAGAGTTAACATTCCCTTCCCTTCCATGTGCTCTGAATTCACTCAGATATTTGGTTCAAAATAATTTTAGATTTTTTTCTGGGAAAAAAAAATAAAAAAGAGGGAGTATAAAAGAGACAGACAGGTTTTGAATTGTAAAACATGTAACAGAGCCCATTCTCAACAAGTTTTATGGCTGTTCAAGGAAATCCCTGAGGTCTATCTTTGAATTAGCTGAATTAGGAAAGATGTAAAACTAATCAGAGTGTTGCCATCTTGATACTCCTTTGTCTGAAATACAGAAGTTTTATCTTCTGGTCAAATCATTATAAATAACTTTTTATAAAGGGTTAGTAAATCAAGCAGTTTGCATTTCTTGAAGGAATTTTTTTTTTTTTGCCCATTAAACAACCTCAGCAAGTTGCATTTATAAAAGATTCCCTGGCCTCCCTGAGCATTTTGCAATGCAGTTTGCTCCACACCACATCTGAGCAGAGCAGGGGGGTGGATGTGTGGAGGTATCCCCCCCTCTCCTTCCCAGGGGAGCCTCAAATGAGCCAAATATTCAGCTGATGTAAATCAGTGTTGTTCCAGATCCTTTTTGGACATGATATTGTGCATTAAATCAACAGCCCACCCCATCCCTGGGCCTGCCTGGGGCTCGTACCCAGCAGCCTCAAAGGATTCATTAGGGCTGATATTTATTTCTTTTGATACCAAACCCAGATGTGTGCAGTTAAACCAAAAAGCAGAGGGAGAGCCATCCTGGCTTTTTTTTTTCCCCCAGCAGACAGAGGAAAAGCAGCATTGCCCACCCAGAGTTAAAGAACAGGAGCAAATAATTATCAGCACAGGACAATTTGGGTTTCATAATCTGCTAAACCACTTTACCTGTTTGTGAACTCATTCAGATAACCACCACTTTTTTTTTCTTTGTTTTTTTTTCTTTTTTTTTTTTTTTTTTTTTTTTTTTGTTATCAAGTATTGTAACTACATGTATGGGTGTTGATTTATTTGTCTGAAAGCTGGGAAGAAAAATATGGAGGGAACACACTCACACTCCACAGAAATAAATCAGCATTTCACTCTAAGTACATGTCCTTGAACAAGTTATAAGAGCACCTGTCCATTCATTAAGGAGTTTTCCTTCAAATTAATTATTAAGACTGGAAAATAGTGAAAACATTTTAAATAATGAGCAAGTGCAGCACCACCCTTGTTTACCACAATGGAAAGGACATCTCCATCAGGAAAATGTTACTCAGGTTCAGAAAAATGTTGCTCTCAGAGCATTTTTATTTTGAATGCCATGGGCATTGCTTTGGAAATATTATTTCACTCAGAAAAATCCCAAAATTGAACCAGGACCAGCTGATTTCACATAAACCATGGAGAACTTTCATGTTTCTGCAGAATTTCTTTGTCAGTCTTTTCTATCAGTGGCAAAAATTATCCAGTCCCATAGATACCATTTTGATTTCTTCATTATAGGGAGAAAAGAAGCAAAAAGGAGTGCTTCAACCTTTAAACATAACCTAATTTTGGTGTATTTAAGTTATTTATTCCCAGCCTCTAACTCCCTTTCTTTTCCAGTGATAAAATATAAGCAGTAAATCTGTAAGGGGTAGGGGTCACCCAAAAAAATATTATTGGAAAGATCAGATTTTAAATAATTTCTTCCCTTATTCCATCAGAATGAAAACTCTAAGCACTTTCAAAATAACAATTCAATATTTTCCCTAACAATTTTTGGTGGGTTTTTTTGTTTTTGGTTTTTTTGGGTTTTTTTGGTTTTTTGTTTTTTTGTTTTTTTGTTTTTTGGTAGGATGGGGGTTGATTTTTTTTTATTGAGTACCTGGTTATCGATTCCCAGTAATGAGACTCCCACTGATTTCACTGAGCTTTGGATTAAATTCCTGGGCAAGATTTGAGCCAGTGATGTAATGATACAAAACTAGAGAGCCCATGCCTTTTCCCTGATGCAGCCTGCACATTATACTGGAGAAATGCAACATTTTTCCCATCTGAATAATTCCTATAGAAATTCAAGGAGCCTAATTTTTCTCTTTTTGTCACTGCTTGCATCAGTCTGTTTCACAGTATCTTCAAAAATTCAGTTTCCAAAGGAAGAAATGGGGTGGAAAACAGCTGATTCACTTTTTTCTCTTTTTTTAAAGAATTGGTTTGGACTTTTCTGATTTTTGTTTTCGGGGCAGATGTCAAAAGCGAGATTTTTTTCCCCGGAGCATTTCCCTGCTTCTTTGCAGCTCTTTAAGCTCCGGTTTTTATTTCGCCTGGGGGCATCTCCACACCTCAAAATCAGCTGAAAAAAAAACCAGGGACGTTCTTTTTTGATGCGAGACACGTCGGGATTGAGGGAAAACGGGGAGAAAAAGAGTTTTTGGGGCTGGAAATTGCTACTGGAGGTGTCCTGCTCCCCTCGCAGGTTCTGGAGAACATCAGCCCTGGGCTCCAATCCCTCTCTGCTCCCCTCAGGTCTCTGCTCCGCTTAATCCTGTCAGAAAAGTCTCCAGCAAACATTTGTAATTGCAGCGAGAAAGAACACTGCTGTCTTTCTTTCTTTTTTTTTTTTTTTTTTCCTGACTTGACATCTATCAAATTTAGTTTAAGTGTTCCCCTGGGTCAGGCGAGTTGCTGAGCTATAAACTAAAAATAATTAAAATAAAATATTAAAAAAACCTCAAGCCTGCTTGCCAGGAGGGTATCGTTGGGAGTTAGCAGCTCTCAATCATGAATTTCAGAGGGCTGGAGCAGCTGAAATAAAGCAGGCAGGCTTCATGCTGCAAAAAAACTGAAATTCTTTGATATTTTGATGCTACAGAATCGATCCTTGCACTTCAGGACAAAATAATAGGCAATCAGAATAGAATTTTTTTTTTTCAAATTTAATACTTCAGTTAATAAAAATTTTACAGCCAAAGGAAAGGCAGAGAAAAGGTGGAAGGAATAGTCCTGCTTAATATCCCAGATAATTAAAACTTCACCCTGATAATCCCTCCAAGCCCCCTTCCCATACTATAAAAGATGATTCTGCCAATTTATTGACCCCAGCTGATGGATCAGCCATCCCCAAAATTGGAAATTCTGGTCACAATGACTTCAAGTTTGGCTGCAACCCGCCCAGACAGACAGCATGTTCCCAGACTGGTCACATTCATAAATGTCATAAAAAACATACTTGTTCTCTGACATGCACAAAATAAAATCCTCCAACAAGACATCTCTAACCAGAAAGGCATGAAGGAAAAATCTGCTAGCACGTGACAGGGAGTGGAGGCTGCTCTGAGTGGTATTTTGACGTTGGTGGAAGTAAAACTGAAATAAAACTTCTCCAGGCATAACTGAAATATTGGTTTTGTTATTCTTATAACCACGGTGGGGAAGAGCAGAGTGAAGAAAAATTCAGTCAAAACATGGTTCAGAATTTTTCTGTGAGTTGTTGTAGTGTAAGTTGAAAGAGAAAAAATATCAAGTCAAGGACCACGTTCAGGGGATCTGAGGAGAATGAAAAACAAAAAATAAAAAAGCTAAATCTTTGCAAAGAATTCACCTGGAGTTGTCTAAAAGAATCCATTTGCACTTAATGATTTGCATCTCATTATGCATCTTCTGCACTTTATAGAGTTATTTTACAACTAGTGAAAAAAATATAAGTTCATCTCATCTTTTTCATGTTATCATTGCTATACACTCCTGGAAAATTATTTTTTTTAAAAAAAGGTGGGATTATCCATACTTCTATATTTCTTTCGAAACTTGGTAAGATCTTGTTTCTGTGAACATTTGAGTACAACAGGATTCTCTATTTGCTGATGACAAAGACAAAAAATGGAGAGGATTGCCTGCACTTCACCTTCCAAAACAGAAAATTGATCATTTCAAGCCCTAAAAAACAGGAATAATTTTTTTTTGAAGTGTGGCACTGCAACTCGCTCTAAATCAAAACCAGACACAGCATCATTATTCTGTTCTTGTCAGAAATGCTGAATAACACCCTCCCCAGCTTTAAACCCAGGCTGTCACCTCCAGAAGGATTGCACTCCTTGGATACAAATTCCTTCCCTGTTCCGTGGGGCCAACTCCCTCTGGCAGGGGATGCCCTGGAGTGGAGGGAGCTACACCCATGGATGGTTTGGTCCATGGTTAGCCCAGGATTTGGGAATGAAATGTGCTGCAGAGCACAGGCTGGAGGTGGTTGGGAATTTTCCAAGGCACTTTTTTGGCGGGGTGTCACAGAATGGCAATTTGTTGAAACTGAAACCCTTCACAAGGGAAGGTCTGTCTGAACAAAGCTCCCAGCTCAGGGGGAAAAGCAAAAGCAGAAAAGCGAGTAAGAACACAAAAAATAATTTAAAAAAGGAAAACAAAGAGTGGTTAGAGAAGCTGCCCCTTCCCAATAATCCTGGAGGAAAAGTTCAGTCTGGCTGGACGTGACTTTTGCTCTTCTCACTGCAAATAAATGGCAATTTCTGCAGAAGGCTTTTAGAATGAAATTACAAAATCCAAGTGGAACAGAACAACAGAAAGAACATTTACTCAGTCTGATCTCCAGAAATGAACCAAGCCTGGGGTCTTTTAAATTATGATTTTTGACCCACTTCCGAAGCCACGTTTAGTTCTTATTGCCAAGAGGTGCTAAAACACTACATAAAACCAGATTGGTTGAAAATACCTGATCCAGCCACGAGCACATGATTCAACAACCAGTACCTGCAGGAAATTTTCTGCCACACCCATTCTTTACAAGAAAATTGCTCCTTTTGTAAGCCACTTTTTCATAAAATCTTCCTTGATTTTCGGGTTTGCTTCTCAAAAACCCAAACTTGACAAACCCAGATTATTTCATGGTTTTAGGCACCATGAGAAAGAAGAAACAATTCTCTACCAGAACTTACAAGAACTGCCTCAGGGATGGATTTCTTGAGTGAGTTACCTTAGAATAAGGTGAAATGACTTTAAAATAGTGCTGGAAAGGGTTTTCAGTGAGCAGATGCTGCTGTTTCACCTTTTTTATGGGCATAGCAGAAAGTTTATGGTTCAGTCACGCCACGCTTGCTCTGAGGCCAGGAATTATGACCTGGTTGTCCTTTGCCACTCATTTCAGTGAGATGTTTTCTGTCCTCTGGGGCTCTGCCTTCCTGTCCTGGGAGAGAAGGGAAATAAAAGCAGGCTGAAGTGAGCATGCACATGGTAAAATCAGATTTGATGTGAGTGCAGCCCTCCTGACAGCCAGGATAATTCCTCATTCTTGTATCAGATCTGGTTTTGGTCTGGTGCAGGTTGAACTTTGGTCCTGGTGTAAGGCAGGCAGGGAAGACCCAGGAGTTAAAAGGTTGGTCCTGAAAGGTGGGAGGATGGAGATCTTTGGTGGACATGCAAATGGGATTGCACAGACCATGAAAGCTGCTGGACACCTAGGAAAAAAAGCATAATAACCTGACAACTGCAAATTTTCACTTGTTAACAAGGTATTTAACTCCTGGATCAGTCAAATGGGTTTAAAGCAGTTTTTGATTCCATGGGGAGCACCTGAGCCTCGGTGGATGCTGCCACCAATGTGGTGTTTGAGCACCTGAATGTTGTCACCCACATTGTGGCTTTCTCCCTCTTTGTGTCTCACATCCAGAGGAAGGAAAAGCCAGCAATTGCTGTCCCTCTGCATGCATGTGCAGAAAGAGAGGCAGATTTTAGGATGTCCTCTATTTCCTTTCACCCCAATATTCCTTTTCCCCTATTCTACCCTTACCCTTAGCCAGGAGAAAACAGACAGAAAGAAAAGAAAAGAGAGAAATTTGCTGCCTGGATTGGAAAAGTCATCTTTTCCCAGGAGCAGCGTAATAACATTAATGGAAGGGAGAAGGGGAAAGAGGAAATGTTTCGCTAACGTGGAGAATTTCTGGCCTGGGTTCTTTCTGAGGCCTGTTTGTCAGGGGGAAAAGGAAATTGGTGGCTGGATGAAATATGAGCTGATGCAGCTGCAATGCCTTTAAATACAAGCTTTTTTAGGCACACTGGTGCTTCAGTTTGGGGATATAAGCAGATGCTGAATGCCTTTCCCTACTTCACATGGGGCCTTTGCGTGCTGTGGTTTTAAGGCCAGTGTTCAGGTGATAAAAAAAAAAAAAAAAAAGGAGGGGGAATGAAATGTCATTTTTGGAGAGGCAAAAAATACTTCAGGCTCTTTGGCGTAAGTCATAAAGGGCTTTTTGTGCACGGGCAGTCAGTGCAGTGTCAAGAGAAATCACTTGCACAAGGTGGAGTAACACTATCTGAAATTAAATTCTGGCCTCCATTTACAAGTAACACTTTAAGGTTAAAAAAAAAACAGCAAAAAAAAAGCTTTTTCCTCTCAAGAAATTAAGGAGAACTGAGACGTCCCCTCCTCTTCTCTGAAAACACGCTCCTGGTGTTCTTGCCATCAATAAGGTGGCAGCCCCAGGCACGGGGTAATTAGCAGAGCTCATCAGGCAGCCCTAATGAGCACACTTGGTACAGTGGGGTGAAGCCTGGCTGCAGGCTCAGGGCTGCTCTGGCCTGCAAGTGCTGGAATGGAAAAGGTTTGAACTCTCGTGCTCCGGCTCTCCGGGCTCTTTGAGCCTGACTCCTATTTACACGAAGTTTCCTCAGCATAAAGGGGCCTTCAAGTGGGCATGCAGTGAAGGAATATTTCAAGGCAAGCAGCATGCAGAGAGGGCTCTGGCTCCCCTCCTTGCACCTTCCTTGGAACAAGCCCCTCACTGTTTTCCTGCGAGGGGGAAATGCCAGATGTAGCTCCGCTCCGAGGTGGAGGAGAAAGGCTCCGGCTCTCAGCCCTATTGAAGCTCTTTGCAGTGCACTGCCACAGCTCCAGGACCTAAATAATTACTTAGAAGGGTTTTTTTGGGTTTTTTTTCCTGAATTTTCTTTTTATTCCTGCTCCTGAAGGCCCCGTTTCTTGCTCTTTCTCCATTCAAAAGTTGTCTCGAGTTGGTTGTCCAAGGTGGAAGCTCTGCTGAAATGCTCTGGAGATGTCATTGAAATATAAATAGCAAATAAATGATTAAAAATAGTTTGTCCCCTTGAATGGTTGCTTTCGATATTAAGGATTATTCCTGACTTAGGAGACCTCCTTGGCCCAGTCCTGGTGGGACATTTAATTTATTTTTAAATGCCAATCCACGTTCCTCACTCCTAAGGAAATTAAGGCACATTAAACACCCTGCAAAATCTGGCTTTTTGTCCAAAGACAATCACAGGGTTTTCTGTGACAATATTTATGAACTAAAACTCTCATCCAGTCCCTTCAAAGTCCCCAAAGAAAATGTCTCTTACTATTTATACCTGCTCCTTTGCCAAGCAAAGATATTTCAGACCACAGAATAATCTCCCAAAAGATGGATTGGAAACCTGGTCTAGCCAGTTCAGTGTAGCTGAACTGATTAATGTAGGTGGCTGTCATTTATAGAACTAATTATTTTTAATAGAAAAGTTCTTTTTTAACCTCCCAAAACTTCCAATACTTTCTTTCTTTCCACATTTTCATAATTTCTATTGAAGGGTTTTGCTATAAATAAAAATATCCCAATATTTCATTTTAATCCAATAACCATTTCAGAACGAACATGAATCTGTTTCAAAGCTTTATGAATTTGAAAGGATCTATTTTGACCTCAGAATATTGAAACTCCAAGTAATTGCAAACACAGGTTTTCAACAATCAAGTTTATTTTCTCTGCAGCAAATCCCACCCATGTGCCTGCAGGGAATGGCTGCATTTGCCAAATCCAACTTTTGGTGCAGAGAAGAAGTGGGGTATATAAATAGAAAGTGCGAGTTTTTGGATATACAAAGTGGGCTTGTAATTTAAGGCCTCCCAGCCGGTGGCAACAATTGTCCATGTCTTGTGTGGTGTCAGTTTTCCCTCCTCTCTTTATTTGGCTCAGCAAGTCGCCTCCTGCAATCCCAGTTTCAAGTTTTGGCTTGTGCCTCCTCCGTCTCCCATCTCACGTGGAGCCGCGGTCGTCGCGGGAAGCTGCAGGGTGCTCTCCACTAATCCCATGCTGCAGTCTCCAGGCCTGTGGTGGGACATGAAACAGAGAAAAAAAAGGGGGGGAAAAAAAGGAAATTAAGGAAAAAAAAGCTTTCCTAAATGATATCCCAAATTGCACATTATTCCACTTGACAAACAAAAACCTTTTCATGGCGCAGAGCGCGTCGCGCACGTCGTGATTTTGACGGCGCGCTCTGGGGCTGAGCTGGCTCTTGGAACAATTTCCCTGTGTACGCAGAGCTGTTCCAGTTCAGTGCCAGCACATGGCAAACACAGAAACTGCACTGCCTGGTGCCAGGGCATGACCAAAATCTGTAATAATGTTGTTTACTTTCACCAGCTGCGGGGAAGAATGCAGCCTCATGCACTGAAACGACCTCAGAGCACTCACACTTTTGCTTTGTCAATAATTTGCTCAAAAACCACTAATTTTCCCTTTGAAACATAAGGACTTGCAGAACAGGGACAAACTCTTCTATAAGGAGTTTTCTGGAGAAATCCTAAGGAAATTCAGTCCATGACGTTGGTGGGAGTGGAGGGAGGCAGCAGACAAACAGAGCTTTTGGAGCACTCTTGGCTTACTCTCCTTTTGTTGTCATTTCTGATAAAAATCAGACTGTTCTGATGTCTTTGCAGAGTTTGTCCCACGAAATTGGCCCTTCCTGAGCTGTGCCAGGAAGAAACAAATTCCAGCATCTCATCCCTGGCGTTGGGAGGCCAAGGGGGTTGGCCACTCCTCTGCAGAAGACTGCAACACCACTTGCTCAGGAGGGTTTTCCTCGTCACTTTTGTCGGACACTAAAGCTGCCGAGGACAGGGACAGGCTTTGAAACGCTGGGGAAATAAACAAACTCACCCTGCTGCCTTTGGAAACTCCAGCAGGAAAAACATCCCTCTTCCCAGTCCAAAGCAGAGTGCCAACCAGGAGGAGAGTCCTCCTTTCACTTGGGTTTGAAACATCAGCAAAGAAGAGGGACAGCCTGAAGGGATGGGATCTCCTAAACAAACATCTCTGTTGGGGACAGGAGTCAAGGAATTTGAGCGACTTTTGGAGATTTATTGAATAGCTCAGATAAATTTGCAGATAAGATTGCAGAAACTGATGCCACAAATATTCAGGGAGATTCTGTGGAAATGGCAATGAATAAAGTAGTTTCCCAGTTGCCTAAAAAGCACCTGGACATGCATTCCAAGCATCAAAGAGTCTGTGAGGAGCTCAGCTGAGTTAAGCCCCACTCCAGGCACTGAGGAACAGGACTCTGCATCCGAGAGCACATTGCTTAAAATCAACATTGCCTCTGCTGCAGACAGTGTTTGCACAGGGCTGAGGCAGGAGAACCTATTGATGGGGTCATAAATATTTATTTATGAAGGAAGAGAACGTTGCTAATTTACTTTTCCTCCCTTTTACGGTTCCTAATTCACAGTGTCCTCTGCCATTTCTGAGTCAGCAGAGCCACCAAAACAAACCTGATAAAAATTTGAGAAACCAATGAACACGGTACCCAAACAGAAATGAGATATTTTTCCAGCAGTTAAAACTGAATTACAGTCAAGTCACATGTTAACCCCACTCAATAGCTCATAAAATGGGCAATGAACTCACCAGGTGCTCAAGCATTGGATGGATCAGAGAAGGTATCAGGGGATGGATTCCTCCAGGGGCTGAAACCTTTGGGATTTACTACCTGAGTTCAGCCTGAGCCTTGGTTGTTTCTGGGAAGAGGCAGAGCTCTTTTGGACTAATAAGCCCAGCTGGGGTCTGTGTGGAAAACAAAGCATCCACAAATGTTAGGAGTTAATTTTGGCTGAGGAAAAGGTAGATGCCACATGAGCATGGAAATATCCCAGGGGAAGCCAAGGGTTTAGCCTCCAGCAGTCCAACACATAAAAAAACCCCAAAAACAAACAAACAAAAAACCAAACAATAACAAAAACCAAAAGCAAACAAAAACAAAAAAAGCCAAACAAAAACTCCCAAACAAAACCAAGAAAAACCAATTGAAAATAGACATTTGCCTGAAGCAGAATTTATAAATTGCCACAGCCATCGCACTGCTGATGACTCCTTGCAGGAATGGGGGGTGATATTCATGTTTATGGACCAAGATATTCACAAGAGCAAAATCCCAAAACTGAGGAAGACACTGAGAGCTGCTCATTTCAAAGAGCTTTGGGCCACTTTGACAGTACCACAGGGACAATCCCAGAGAGCAGGTTTTGCTGGAGGCTCTGGGAGGATTCACATCCCACCACTCTGCTCCTCTTGGAGAAAACCCAAACACGGAGATTTCCACCCCCAGCCCCCCAAAGGATTGCTCAACATTTAGTTTTGATTTCTGCATGTGATTCATGCCTGGCTGGGACAGGGCCACTACTAATAACAGAAATGCAGGCATCAGCATGGATCGTGGCCCTTCTTTTCCTTTGGGTTTTTTCTTCCTACTTTTCCTTTTTTTTTTTTTTTTCTGAATACACAGTATTTAACACTTTTATTTTCTGGAGGTGCCCACTTTTACTGACATCAGATTCTCTATTCTTTTAGCTCAGACCTCTACAATAGTGTGTTTCCATTAGTCATGTCCTGCACTGTTTCTATTTTTCTTTTGGAAAATAGAGGAATTTGCAGCAAAGGGATTTTTCCATCAATCCTAAAAGCTCATGTTTGAAAGCTAAACTACACTTTGCTCACTTAGACTTAAGATTAGTTCCTCTCAGTTGACGATTTACACCTTCAACTTGTAACCTAAGATCCTTCTATCACCTCTCTGGTGAGTCCAAGAGGATTTAAACTTTCTCCTCAGCTAAGAAAGCCCCAGTATTACCAGGAAAAGATATTCTAAAAAACAAGGGGATAAAGGCATATCTGATCCATTGCCCAACAAAATATGTTAAGTGAATAAATAACACCAATGAAATTAATAGAATTAAAATAAAAATGCATTAAAGAAATGTTGTTTCCCTAGCACTACGTGGTTATGCAGATAAACCTGCAGTCACAAACCTGCAGTCACATTTAATCTTTCCAGAAAGGTCAGTGAAAAGATTCCCAAATCTCCACTTTCACATGACTTTGCTGCTTTTAGTCCAGCTCTGAGGAGAAGCAGAGGTGCTGAAATACAGAAAGATAGGATATCCTCTGTGTGTCACTTTTCCTACTGGAAAGAGGAAATAAAGGAAATCTTGTAAGAAGTCCCATTCTCATGAGCCTTTCAGCTTCTTTATTCAGACCAAATGATCCTGGCTGGTTCAGATAAGGTTACTTTGGCTATTTACCCATTGTGAAGTAAATTATCAAAAGTCTTCAGGCTTGTCCATCATTAACAAAGGTTGGAAAATCTACTCTTTCCCATGCCAGGGTTAAGAAAACAATGTTAAAATCTATTTCAGGATCTAAGAGACGAACAATTCAGCACCACAAGCTTTCTTTTAAAAAGATAATAAGTTTCTCTGCAGCCTTTCTTCTTATCCATGCTTTTGGTGTGGAAGCTGTAGAATTTACAAGGAAAATTCTTTCAGTCAGATGTTCTGAAACCTTTAAAAATTGCACATCTTTTTCTGGGGTGATTTTTCTCCTTGTTCTATTTAAATTGAACCTGGTGGCTTGCTTAGGGCAGCACTGGCTCAGATGGACTCCTCCTTATGAAGCCATGAATTCCCATGAGAAATCCTAGTTCTAGAGGAAGGAATCGCTGCTTGGGGGAAGATAACTCCTCAGAGTCACCCCCATACCCTCCCAGACAGTCTGACCTGTCCCCTCAGCTGCACATATCACCAGGCTGAGCTCCTACACCTTGTCCTAAGGTGTGTCCAAAGAGGGATCAAGGGAGGGAACCGAGCTCCCCCAGCACTGAGGCCCGTGGAAATACCAGCACAAGATTTGTAGCATCACCTGGTGATTTTTCACTGCTCAGCTGCACCCCTGCACTCAGGCACTCTTTGTTTATTGTGTGCCCTTCTAATCCTGGCACTGTCAAAGCCCTCCCCATTACCTCTGCACTATTGGGATTTATGAGCTGTGCATGGCTCACGCAGTGTTATGACAGTTGGGATGAGATTAGGTTGCAGGTCAAACTGCTCCACAGCCTGGAACATTTTCAGGTCTCTTTGGAGCAAAGCATGAGGTTCAGACTGAGGAAATCCCAGAGGAGAAAGAAAAGGAGGAATGTGGTGCTCCTCCATCCTACACTCACGACACCTCTGATAAATGGCAGCAGAAACCTCCTTCTTAGAAAGCAGAGGTGGAAAAATAAAAGTATGTGGTGAAGGTGGAGGCACAGTGCTCCTTCTCTCCAAACAAGAAGCTCCCAGACCGAGGGAAAACACACTCACCCTTTCCAGTTCACGCCTAATTTCAGACATAATTTATGAGATCAAAACACCTTGGTGATCAAAAGTGGGCACTTCTTGCGTGTTCCTCATTTTTTTCCACTTCACTGAAAACAACTGGGGAGACGTTCAGTCAGGCTGGTTTCACAGGCCAGAAAGCCCAGCTACAGAAATTTCTCTAAATTAGAGCAAAAAACCTTTTCTGGTTTGCCAACTCCTGAGCAAATTCTTTTATTTTGCCGAGCAATTATCTCTTTGTTTGTCCAGGGTAATATCTCAGAGCTCTCTGCTCACAGAAGGGAACTGACCTCTGAACGAACCAAAAATAGCCCAGCAATAATTCCAACAAGCTGCTCAATACCTGCTCTGAAGCCCCTTTTGGATCCAGGGCATTACAGCCCATCCCACCGTGACCAAGCAGAGCAGCACAAGGTGGGGAGCATTTCCCAGCAGATTTCCCAGCACTTCCCAGGAAAATCCAGTGTTTGCTGGGCAGCAGGAAGGAGGCCTGAGGGTGCTCCCCCATCAGTCATCCAGATCTGCTGTCGTTCAGTGCTCACATCCAGCAAATTGTTCCAATCCAGTTGTGGTTGGGAGAAATATGCTCGGGATAATTCGCTGCAGCCTGCTGCCTGTGGACTCTGCTGTGTGGAGCAGGGCCTTAATTGCTTTTTTTTTCCTCTTCCTCCTCTTGCTCAAGCGAATTAATTTAGAAACACGATATAAGTTAATGATAAAATCCTTCACTAAACCACTGATGGCTACGTGCTGCCTGGCTGGGATAGACAAATAGCCTGTTCAGCCTGGAACCCTTCGTGCTTCTGCACGGGCTCTAATGG
Organism: Luscinia megarhynchos; assembly: GCA_034336665.1. Taxonomy (NCBI): domain Eukaryota; kingdom Metazoa; phylum Chordata; class Aves; order Passeriformes; family Muscicapidae; genus Luscinia; species Luscinia megarhynchos. Next base: position 2,869,045 of record CM067574.1, on the reverse strand, counting down.
GTTTAAATTGTGCAATAATGCAGCACAGAGATAAATGATTCCATGGCTAAAGCCTATCTATTAAACCCTTCCAAAGTGCAGCAGAGTGTGGCAGGCAAGATGATGAAAATAAGTGGGTTCTCTCCCAAGTTCTAAAGCTGAATTTCTGCACAACCAGCACTGGGCATTTGGCCTCAATGAATCCTAGTTCCTTCCTCCTCTTCTTTTCTGTCAGCTCCTTGTTCTGCTTCCTGCCTCTGAAGAATAACCCACAGCCTTATTCTTAGTTTATATTTTCATTATCACCTAAATAACACGGCTTTTATATCAGTAATGATTTCAGATGGACTTGTAATAATTAATTAAAAATAGCTTGTGTGATATTTTGACTGCCATCCAACCTAAATCCTTCTGCCTAATCTCCCCAATCTACCTGCTTTGGGTATATCCCAAGGCACTGAGTGCCAAAGATTAACCATAAACCGTGTGATATTTTTTCTCCACAGATTTAAAAGTGTTTCCCTTAAAGGCAACGCTATTTTTTTTTTCCTTTTAATGGGTAAGCAGCCTCATTAGTACCAGGTGATTCATTTAAAGCACAATTACACAGGGAATTCAGCTAATTGATTGGATAACCCTCGATTCCTTTGTAAAAACACAATCCTCAAACCTGAAGTGCCTGGGCTTAGTGGTAGTCATGTACCGAGAAGTTTACTTTGAAAGCAAACGTTTAGGTTAATGGGATCCATATGATAAAAATTCCTAATAACTTTTCCATGGGTGGGCTTATCGAACTGCTTATCATAACACCAGTCGGGCCCTTTCAAAGGAGCTTTCTTCTGAAACTTTCTGACGACTTTTCTTTCACCCCAGATCGACAGAAAACTCCTCTAACTCTCCATTGAGAAAATATTTGAGCTCCCTCTCAGGCCATATTCAAAGGGATTCTTTTCCAAGGGGGTGTTTATTAACCCTTTGCTGGTGTGTGATCCTGGGAAGGGGAAGAGCTCTGACCAGGAGGGGTTTGTGGTGCTGTCCTGGGGTCCAGGAGGTCACATTTATGGATGAAACTGGCTGGGGGCTTGGGCTGAGCCTGGTTCACTTTTCTAGACACTAAAAGAAGAACTCTACACTAATTCTGGCTCACTCAAACCCAGGGAAGTAAAAGCTGAGCTCTGTGGGTTTAATCAGATCCGTAGAGACTCAAACCACTGTTTCTAGAGGAATAAATGAGAGCAAACATCCCCTAAAGAGGCTTTGGGATATTTAGGAATGAGAGAACCAGGGCCACCAGCACTCTTTGAAGATAAAATTTTCTATACAGAGCTAAATCATCTTAGGAGCAAGCAGAGAAGCTGTTGCTGTAATTGTAGTTTACCATTTTTAAAAATATTTTTTTAAAAATTAAATCAATTTACATCTGCCAAAAACATGTTATGGAAACTTAACTCTTCTGTCTTTTTCCATGAATGATACTAATGTTAATTTCATATTTCCCCCAATATAACTGCTTTATTAAAAAACATTAAAAAGAATTTAAAATAGCTAAACATGGCAGTAGAATTTTATATAAATACATGTGTACTGGCAGTTAAAGAGAGATCCAATATCCTGATAATCTCAGAATCATGGCAGTATAAAAATGGCCATGGCCTTCACTGAAGGAGGCACAGTAATCCTATCATTTTATTTCCAGTATTTCATTAAAACAAATCCATGATCACTCAGCAGAGGAGGGGGACAGCATCCTAAAGCATGATCTTACAGATAACATTCCTGCTGGGTTAACTGCATGGACTGAAAAAAGGGAAAAGTGAGAACCACTCACCATGGTCATGTGTGGCATTGACCAGTGGGGACATTATTAAAATGATCTACAAGTATGTGGGAATGGGTGATCAAGAGTAGTTATATAAAATGGCTGAAATAGAGAGGAAGAAAGAGAATTGTAATGGCCCAGTCTGAAGGGAAAATTAGGGATTATATGTCAAGGAGAAATCAGAGACAGAGCTACTTGCTTGCAAGAGTTTCCAGTGGTGCACAGAGCTCAGACCATTCATGATAAATAAATCATGTAAACAGAAATCCCATTTGGATTGGGATTGGAGATTTTAGCAGAATTTAACCCAAAGATCTGTGATTCTTCAATTACAAAAAAAGGGAAAAAAGGAATTGAATGATACTTTCAGCCTTGAGTGCAAAATATGAAATTGAATTTTAAAATAGAATTTTATGCTAAAAGGCTCTGGTATTCACACTCAGCCTTGTCTGCAATGTTTGGTCCTGCCCTCAAAGCTTGCACAGTGGGGTTTCTAAGCCCTTAATCAGCTGCCCCACACAACCAATGCCTAAAATAGTTCCATTTCACTGCTGCAAACATTCCCTGGCCGCAATATTATTGCAAAGAGGGGCACTGGTGAGCACTGCATCCCTTCCAGCAGGAGGGGTGATGGTCTGGCACGTCAGGAGCCCTCCAAGGTGATGAGAGGCCAGTGCAGGAGCCCAGCGTGCTGATGTACAGAGTTTCCAAACACGAATTAATGCAGAAGGGAAGTCAACACTGGAAAATCTTGTTCTTGACCGTGGTGGGACAGCTGAACCCTTCATAACTCCCTCAATTAATGTGCTTGGAGGTGGGCATGTCACAGGAAGAGATTTGGGGCTGTTGGCAGGGAAGTGGGGAGATGCCCGCAGGGTTCTTGTCAGCACTTTGCCCGGGCCGGAGCAGAGATGTTAAATCATGGGATGCAAAGCCACGTGTGGACACACAGGATGGGAAAACAAAATACCAGAGGCTCTACAGCCCTGTCCTTCATGCCAACACTGGGTTTCTTCTCTCTTTCTGGAGAGATGAAACCCTCTGTTCAATGAGGAGAACCCATTGAAACTCACCATCGCGAAAGCCAAAATCCTTCAAAAAAAAAAAAAAATTATGTTGGGATTGCAAAATGGAATGATCCTGGAATCTGGCCTCTAGGAGGCCTGAGAGTTAACCAGAACTGGGTAAAAGCTGCGATCTCTCATGGCTGGGCTGTGAGATTATTGTGTTAGAGGCTTAAGGGGCTTCAAAAAGCGGGGCTGGAGCGAAAGAGCGAGCGGCGTTTATTGAGCAATAAAAAAAACATTGCATTTCATGGCTCAGCCAAAGCACCCTACAGAAGCCAACCCCCCTGCCTTATAATACAGGCTGTAATAAATGCTAATACCATAAAGGGGGCCGCTGGAAGGGCCCTATCAGGGTGCAACCAAGCCCCCTGTTAAATTAGCATCGCTTTATTTAAATTAGCTGCGTTATTGTGTGACGGGAGCGAGCCCCGGGGCCAGCCCGGTCTGGAGGGGCTGGTTCACCTCCTGCACGGCTGCACTCTGCTTACCCTCTCCCTGGGACAGCTCTCCCAGGCCAAGGGTTAGGTTTCCTCCCCAGGATTAAGCGGGAGGCTCGTGTCAACAAGGTGGTCGTGGAGATAGAGACAGAGCAGGAAGGACTCGTGAGGCCAACGGAGAAAGATCCAACAATTTCAAGGCAGCAGATTAATCCTGATAATGCAGAGTTGGGCCATTCCTTTCCCCCCACCCCGTTGGGTCAAGTTCACTTAGCAACCACAAAGCCTGTCATTAATAAAATTTCAAAAACCCATCATAATTTCCAACCCCTGTGCCCTTTTCGGAGGCGAAAAGACAAATTGAATATAAAATGAAAGCCTCGCTTTTTGGCCTTTTTAAACCTTTTCTCCCTTTCCCACCTTCCCGCCCATAATTCTGCATTGCTGACCTTCCAACACACAGAACATGTGGACCTGATTGTCCTGTGGAGTGAGGAGGGCACAGGGACTCAATTCCCACTGACCTCTCCCTACCAGGGCTGGGGGGCATTAGTGACAGCATCTGCACAGCCCTACCTGTGAAGCTGTGGCTTCTTCTTGAGCCTCTGTCTGATATTCCAATTGTTGTCACCAACAGAGCATCCTTCCAAGGTTTATTTGGAACAAAAATAAAGAGGCTTTTTTATTCCTAACTGAATTTTTTTTTGGCTAAAATTTGCATTTCTGCTAAGATGATTAATTTGCTTCATTTTGTGAAGGGGTGATTGGAAATCAAAGAAGAGAATAATATGGATATTTCTGAGGATGCTTCAGGGGAAACTGAGGAAGAGTTGTTAAAAACTGGAAAAGTGTTGGGTTTGGGAGTTTTGTCAGTAAACAATAAAGTTTCTGTGGGAATTCAGGGGTTTTCAGCTGCTTACAAAAATCACTGGAGAACTCCCACACCAACCACCTCTTTTTCATTTTCTTCTGGGCATATAGCACCAGGTTTCCATTTGCTGAAAATAAATGAGGAAGTCATGGGGTATTCCTGCTCTTTTTATTCACACAAATAATGCCATTAAAGTCCACAGGAGTTCTTGTATCCAGTGGGCAGGTGCTGACCCCAATTGTTTTAACAGTTCTTTTTGTTCACACCTCATATTCCAGCTAAAAAGTCTTAGGGAGCTTGAGAGAATGTTTAAAATCATGAGTCTGCCCAATGATGGAATTGTTATTATGTATTTATGCTGCTTGGTTGACTTAAAAGATGGAGAAATAATAGAAAAAAATCAAGTGTTATAGGTAAACAAATGACTGAAGTTTAGTGAGTCAGGTTTATACCATCACATACTTCTTGAGAAACCATAATCAACCCATTTTTTCCCTCGGTGCCTCAGTTTCCCCATGTAAATTGTAAACTGGGATTTATCAAACTTCATTTTCTCAACATGTAGTCAGTGGTAAAATTCAGGTGATCAAAAGTAGGAGAGAGAATTAAATTTTTCTTCAAATAGTTTGAAAATCTGTCCTTTTTGGTAAAAGATTTTCTTTTTATCCTATTACCCAATTGCTATTCAGAGTAGCAAGGTGATGAATGATGTTGAGCCCACAGATGCTGAAAATAAAACAGATACAAAGTGGGTGAGTTCTGTGTACTCACACAGCCCTATCCACCTCTCCAGAATGATGTTTAAAACAGAACCATGTTTCTTCTGAAATACTTCTGAAATATTTTAAATTTTATTAAATTTCTTCAAAGCATCTTTTCTTCATTATAATGTACCCCACTGCCAGTAAGTTTTTTGCTCTTCCAGGATGAAATCAGAAAGAAAAATGGACAAAACCTTTTCCAAAATGCTATTTATTGTCTTCGTAGTATAGTTTGGGTTGGACTTTTTGATTTATTTATATGATATTTATGTGATGCCAGCAGCATATGCAGGGCAAGGTAGTCCAGTCTAATGATCTTCCTCATCTCTTAAATCTTACAGTAGCCAAGCTAATTGTACTTTGGCTTAGAAAGAAACAAAAGTATCCTCTAAGTTCCGACTAAACACGATAAATTGCAACAATAAGAGAAATTTTTAATTTTTTTTTTTAATGTGGGAAGATATAAACCCAGTGGGTTGGACTGGAGTGACTCTTTCAGCTCAAGTTTATTTTGTTTACAGTATTACTCAAGTTCTGAGGAAACTAATAACCATCACAAATCTCCCCAGTTTCCCATATTTTCAGGCTTGAGTTTTCTTACATTTTCTGCCAGTTTAAGCCCAACAACAAAGAAGGTTCTCAACAGGACGAGCTCTAAAATTAAAACTACTCTGACAATCGAGATCTATAACCTCACTCTGGGGCAACCAACGTCCCTGCTACAACTTTAACAAATTTATTCCCTTCCCTCCAAGCTCTCCTCCATCCCATAATAGCCTCTGTGTTTCCAAAGTAGCACTCCACATCTGTAATATATTATGTGCATAATTTGCACTTAATTACCAACCACACTGATGAAACCGTTGTGCGATAATTAAACGCAATTAGGTTTTTTTTTTTGCAATTCCCTCTCTGACTGAGCGTCTTATCAGCTCTCATCTTGCTGGAGATGTTTAGCCCCAAGTGTGAGCAGCAATTCTTCCCCAATTCCAGGTGAAGGCAAAACTGGGGATTAACAAATGTGCTCCAGCCCCAGTGCGAGGCACTTTGCGTTCCCGATTGTTTCCATGTGCGTGTCAGCAAATGTTCATCTCCAGGCTAAAAATAGATGACCAGGCTGCCCCCTCCATGAAATCAGACAAGCCTTGTAGTTCTTCCCAGGAGTGGTTATTCAGAGCTGAGCTGTGAAATTCAAATGGTTCGTTGAGTTTTCGGTGATGATTTCAAGATATTTTTTTCCTCAAGCGCCGAATTTGAGCCGCTGTTTTTAAAAAAAAGTCACAATTTTACAAATTTTAGCTAATGTTGAAAATGAAGAAGTCTAATGAGATGTACAAATAATGAGAAACTGATAGTTACATCTAAGGAGTGAATATTTTTCCCCAAAATTGGTTTAGCTAAGATATTGCTACATTGACGGATTTCAAAGGATGGATTTTTTCCTGTAGAGAAAGAACACCAAATTATTTGACACCTTGAAAGTGTTGTTTCAGTGTCAGATACTGTGGGCAAGATAATCTCTGTGCAAAATAGCAAAATTAAATAATACTTTATTAAAGTATAAGTTTTACTGGGGCTGAGTATGGGGGAAATTTGTTAATGAAAGGAAAAGATTAAACAGTTTCTCTAACTTGTAGTTCACTCTCTGATAAAAGAAAACAAGATAAAAAAATGATTCATGCTCACTGTTGAATTGCAGTGCTGTTAATGGGATATTTGTAACTAAAATCTCCCAAATTCACTGATATTTTAATTTTTCCTTGTTCCTCTGAGTGTTGTTTTCCTCACATTGACTTAATCAGTTCTTATCCTAATTATATCTTTACCCAATATTCTCTATGTTTTCCTTATTAGTGAGAACTTTTTTAATATTTAATTCACATACAGAAAAAAAAATTTATCTGTAAGCTTGAATACTGCAATAAGAAAAAGATGAAATATATATGTTACATATATATATGTAATATGGCTGTGGCATAGGCTGGAACTCTTAATTTTGAATTTAACTTGTCTAATTGTGTCAGGTTGTCCTCTCTTTTTCAGGTGGGAGTATTCAATTCTTTCTTCTATTAAATTTCTTCAGAAATATTTATATTTGAGGGGGAATTAAATTAATTCTGTTACAAGTGGAAGGTTTCATATATACAGATAAAAAATTCTGATATTTTTTCAATAACATTTAACCAATTGTTTAAAATTCTGCTTCCTTGGCAGAGAAAATCATTGCAGTATTTTGATTATTGTCTGATTCACCAGTGATTTGGAGTCTGTTGAATAAATTCACAGGACAATGTTTTTGCCAGATTTTTACAGTCTTTTCATAAATTATTTGACTCAAATGATATTCATCTCTTTCCCAGCTGATAGTATTGCTTTGGGAATTTGCCCATCCATTCCAGAGGAGAAAAGATTCCTGCGAAATCTTTCAAATAATCATTTCAAGCAAGAAATATTTTCCTTCAATCCCGTGTCTGCAGAAAGCTACACCAGGAAAGCTCAGTGCTCATGCACAGCACCCCAAAGAAATAAAACACCTTAATTTTACCCTTTTATTTTTGGCACTAATGGTGCATAAATAATAAAAACATCATCAGGATTTAGCTGCAAACACCCCCTGGATGCTTGGAAAGCCAAACTTTCCCCGTGGACACCCACCCAAAGCATCTCTCAGCGGGGTCTGCATGAGCAGGGTGGTGTGGGGTGGGGGCAAACATTTCTTTTTGAGCAGCAGGAGAGTCCCAGCCCTGCCAGGGGCAGCACAGAGCCTCCCTCCAGCATTCCCAGAGATTCCTTCAGCGAGCCTGCAGAGCTGGAGAGCACAGCCCTGATGCCTTTATGAATGGGCTGTTTGTCTCCCTCTCCCCTGGCAGCCCTATATTTTGTTTAAATTTTTTTTAAAATTTTAATTATTTTTTTCCCCTTCCTTTTTCACCCCACACTTGGCCAAAGCAGTTCAGCAGGAATTACAGAAATGTGGATGTGGCTCTGCTGATTTGAACCCCTTGTGCCGTTGTTTTGTCAAGTTGGGGTTGTTTCACTAAAAATTTCTTTTTGAGAAGGTGGAGGACAAGGAACTGCTTTTTTTTTCCTTAAAGATGTGACTCTGGGCACATGGCATGCTTAAAATAATTGCTCAAATTTAAAGACACACACTGTGCCTAATATAACACAAATCTAAAAGCTTTCTCCATCACTGCCATCGAGGTCTGGATCAGGGATAATTCCTGCAGGTGGAATTCATCTCTGAAATAAATCCATATCTGGGAGATTGAGTTCTCTCCTTTGTGCCACCTTCCAAAAGGACAAAATCCATCTTTTGTGCACTCTGGGGGAGAGGAGCTTAAAAAATGCTGGAGGTTTGGTTAATTAGGTGGGCTTGCAGTTCATTTCAGAAGGGCTGCTGGCAAATCACCCAAACTGCTTCCAGGGCTGATGTTAAAATCTGTTTCCACATTTTCTTGTGGGGAGAAAAAAAAAGAAAAAAGAGGGGGGAAAAGGGTTATCCTTCACCCTTTCCAGCAAGCCAGGAAAGCTTGAAACCTGAAATAGTGGCTTGATGCCCAGACAGAGAGGAACTGAAATAAATATGAGCAAGGTTAAGAATTTTCTTTATTGAGAGCACCTGCTCCAATTTTATATGTAGGGCTGCTAAAAATTCCTTCATTACAGTGTGGGAGTTCAGTGAAGCCTTTGGTGCTGAGAAACCCAAAGGAGTCCTTTGGATTTCTCCATGGGAAGACTTTCCCTGCTGTTCTCCTGGGAATGGTGTGTGTCCAAAGGGAAGGCAGTGCTGGAGCTGCAGGTGAAGCTCCCAGGGAAAAGTGTAGGTTGTGCAACTCAGCCTGGCTCTGGATGAGTGACAGGGCAGGGACATGAAGAAATGAACAGAAAAATCCTCTCCACTTGGGAATTTTCAAGCAAAAATGTAAATTTCTGCTGCTTTTCCCAGGGACCTACACAAATCCTGGGTGCATCAGTCCCTTGTTCAATCACCTGCTCAAGAAAACCTTCTTCATTATAACATACCCCACTGCCAGGAAGTTTTTGCTCTTCCAGGATGAAATCGAAAAGAAAAATAGATAAAACCTTCTCAATCACCTTTTTAAGAAAAACGTGCCAGAGGAGCTAATTATGACCTTAATTTGGGATGCACCAAACATTTGTGGTCATTTTGATGGGAGAAAGACAAAAGCAAGGCAGGGACCCAGAAATAGGAATGTGGTCTCATTGATCAGACTGGTGTAGCTGGGAAAAGCACACACCAGGCTGGGTCTTGGGTATTAAAGCAAGAAATTTTAAGCCAATTTCTTGGCAAAATGAGCAATTTCAATTTAAACTTGGTAATATTAAGCCATTTAGCCTGAGACTTTGAGACAGCCCCATTCTTTTGGCTTTTGTCTGAGGGTGAAACAATTAGGGACTAATCCTTTAAACTGTATTATTTTTGGAGTTGAGGTTGATTATTCCCAGACCACTCAAAGCTTGTAGCACTGCTGCCAGAGTCGAGACCTCCAGAGACGTTCTGCTGCAGTTGTGATGATCCAGGGACACACAGCTTGTCTAAGAAAAGGAGCAGCCTCTGTCACAAACCCACTTTCAGCTGCACTCTCTTTATTTTTACACGGCCTCATGGCCAAAGAGGTGATCTTTGATGCTGGAAGTTTAATCTCAGTGTTGACAATGAGTCTCTCAGTAGCCCTGAAATTTTTTTGCTTTATTGCACCTTACTTTCCCCAAACAGATGATGATTTCTCTGTTAATGGTTTGAAAATAATATTCACAATAAACTTTTCAACCAGGTCAACGCCTTCAGATGACAGAAGTGCTTTAGCAAGTGCTGTTTTTTCTAATAAAAATTATTATGGGTAAGGAAATGGTAGCGTGCTGGAAATGGCCAACAGGTCCAGGGGAGCTGCCATGTTTTACTCAAAATTCCTCCCTAGATGTAGCCAGAGTAATTCTGTACTGGGCTGGTGCCTCCTGAGGAGGTTTTCACAGTTTGACCTCACAGTGGTTTGTCACAAGTCTGTAACCCTGGCATGGATGACACAGGGCTACTGTGGTCAGGAGGTCTGCATGTGCTGAGAAGTGGGAGAGGAATTTTGGAGGTGTAAAGACCTGCTCATTGGGGTGGGAGATGGTCCCTCAATGCTGGTTATGGGTTTTTTTATATTTTATTTTTCAAATGTGAAGCTTAACCTCAGACTGAAGGTGAGAGGGATGACTGGTAGCTGAAGGGAGCTGACAAGAAATATGGCAGTGACAATTTGTGATGGTCTGGAGGGACAGAACAAGGCAGAATGGCTTCAGACTGATAAAGGACAGGGTTAGAAGGAATATTAGAAAAAAAATTGTATTTTCAGAGAGATTGCCTTGACAATAAAACTTCATCTCCCTGGAATGACCCTGTCCCAGCTATTAGACATTCTTTATTAATTGTCAGGGATTTTTTCAGGCCCTGCAACGACACCTTAGGTTCCCCAACACAGCACATCACAGTTTTCTGTCCCCATTTTTGTGCCAGACCTAAAAACCCACAGTCATACCCCACGAAGCAGAGATCCAGTATAAACTGGGAAAGGAGACAGGAATGCTGCAGTGAATCCAGAGCTGACCCAGAGCCAGGGCCTGTGGTTTGAAGGGATCTGCAGTGTGCAGAGCCAAGGAGATCCAGCACTGAGCTGCCACCCTGCAGATGGGGAATCACCCCCAAAAGGCTGAGCATGGGCACCAGCGTGGCTAGGGAAACAAGTGAATGATGCTCCCATAGCCCAAGCCTGGGAGCTGGCAGGGATTTTTCCTTCACTGGGAGAGAAGCAACATTCTTGAACTTACAGAAATTACCCCTTTTTACTGGGGGATAAATCTAATCAGATTGTATCCAAATGGCCTATCTGTAAATTTTACCCACAGATGTATCTCATTTTCTTAATACCTAAGCTGCTTAGAAGCTTTAGTGTATTTATTTTCCTTTCACCCCTGTGCTGGGGAGAGACACTGTCCCTATTTTACAGCTGGGGAAGTTACTCATGGGGAGATTTAAGTGCAGGAATTCATGAGTAGAACGAAATTCAGCATGGCTGCAAAACCCACCTGCCAGGCTGGGTAAATCCTGGGGCAAGGAGCTCTGTGGTGAATGGCAGGAGTACCTGTGCTAATTCCTGGAAAATAGGGTGAAGTGCACCCACTCATACCCCTGCAGGGTAGAAATGGGTTCTGGAATCAGGCAGGGGAGGCTGGAGCAATCCCAGGAGCTGATCTGTGTCCTGAAGCTGGAGCCTGCTCCTGCCTGCTCCCTGCTCCTATGGGAAGGGCTCACCCACCTAGAATGCTGAAATGTGCCATGGGAGTTGGAGACAAGGTGGAGAGAGCTAAAGGGAAACTAAAATACTTTTTTTTTCCAATTCTCAACCCTTTCTTTTCCCTGGAGCTGTGTAAGAAGCAACCACCAGCCCAGACCAAGTCATCAACCCTCCTGTCCCCTCCTGTCTCCCAATCAATCACTGCAGCTCAGTGAATTCCCTGCTTTTTTTATTTTTTTTTTCTCAGAGACTTGAACAGAACCTTTGAGAGGAGCAAGGACACAATGATAAATCAGAGCAGCAACACGTGCACGAGCGTGGCAGAGATCATTCCTTGAGTCCCAAGCCGTAATTAACTCCCTGAAGGACAGAAACCTGACAGGAAATCCAAAATCTCTTTGCAATCCACTAAATATTACAGGAATGAATGGCTGGCACGGGGGAAGGAATGTTGGCTGGAAGTGAAGCCTTTTGGTCTGAGCTTTTCCTGGGCTGTGTTTATTTAGCACACAGCTCGGAGGCACTTGCTGGTTCCTATCTGGGAATGGAAGTTCCACGGGTAGCGCTGAGCTGGGAGATGGAAGGGTGGCAGCTCAATCTGCTGATACCTGGAGTTAATTCTGCACCTGCACAGGGCCTGGGGTGGTGTTGGAAACATGTGAAGGGTTTAACTGTGGGTTGATGTGGAACAGTTCAGAACAGGGCTGCCCTGTGGGTCTTTGTTCTCAGACCGTGACGTCTGAGGTGTGAGCCCTTCTGGCTTGTTCTTTTTCCCTGGGTGAAATGGAAGCAAAAACATTAAAAAAAAAAAATCTGAACCCTTCACCTGTCAAACTAAAAAAAAAAACTCTGCTGCATTTCAGATCCAGTTTCCCTCAAGGATAAGGCAAGAGAAAGAAAAGACATCTGATGTCACGTAACCACTACCAGATGATGTTCATGAGGGTCACAGTGAGGGTCCCATATGAAATAAATAGAGTATAAATTATGAGTCTCAGTGAAGTGATGCTGCTTCTCAACAGCTGCTCGTTGGCCCCCTTCCTCAAGAGCCCTGGCTTTGCCAAGCTTGGAATTGCAGCCTTGGGGTGACAAATCCCATGCTCAGATGTGTTGGAGAGCATCACTCTGGGCCAGCTCACCTCTGCTGCTGCCTGGCCAGGCAGGACCTGTGACCCTTCCCACCCCAGAGCAGCAGGGCTGAAGGAGCAGAGGGCTGGGTTTCACCAGGCATTCCCCAGTGCTGGAACTGCAGGTGATGAGTTTCCAATCAGATAAGGTGATGGTAATTCCAGATGACCCTGCCATCAGTCCCGGGGAACGCCAGGATTGGGTTTCACTCAGAGCCTGGACACATTTATAATGTTTCACTAAATGAATAGGGAGCACTGTGACCCAGCTGGGAAATTTATGGCCTTGGTTGTGGCTCTGACAGGACTTTGGAGTGAGATATCATGGGTGTCGGGGGTGGAGGCTCATCTCAGCCTGAAGTTGGGGTGGGGGTAGGGGTGTGAAGCAGAGATAAAGCAGCTGTTGAAAAGCTTAAGCTCTGTGTCTCTGGCTAAAAGCAGCTTGAGAACATGCTCACCGAGGTGTCAACCCTCTACCAAGTGCCCAGGAAGTGAAAAATATCCCAAGTGAAGGACAAATCCAGTCCCACGTTGGGGGGTCCAGGTGCTTGGTCATAAAATGCTCAGATTCATGGGAGGAGGAAGAGGAGCAAGAGTGCCGTGGAAGGAGGAGAGGTCATTCCTGACATTGTGCAGCTCCAGAAAACTGGAGTTGTGCTACACAGGGACCTTTCACTCTGTCTGTGGTCACTCAGCTCATTTTCTCTCAGGGTTGGACCAAAGGATTTATGGAGCATTTTGGATTTTCAACAGCATCCGTTACACAGCCTAAACTGAGCTCCTCCAGAAGTGCAAGTTAATCTTTGCCTAAGCTGCACACAATGATCTGCTGTGACCTTCCTGACTGATGCTTACAAAAGCCTTCCTTGGAAGCTGCGGGTGAAAAGCAGGGTTTAAAGATTTACTGGGACATTTACAAGTGTGATAACATTTTTCAGCCTGTTTGGTTTCATGATAAATCATTTTTTATTGCCCCAGAAAACCTGGAAGATGGTGACCAGAAGTCGAATATTTTTGGCTTTGTCATTGGAAAATCAGACCCAAAGTGTTTCAGCTATGAATGGAAGGAAATTTAAAGCACAGAACAATCTGAGGTAATCCAGGCAAAACACTTGCTCTGGCTGTCCAAAAACAACCAAAAAAATGCCTAGAAATAAACAAAAGATGTATTTTGTAAGTCACTGAGAAGGTCTCTATTTTTTCTCCCTTTTGATATTGAAGAATTTTTTTGAATTTTTTCCAAAGAAAGTAGTGAGGTTGAAAAATGGCAATGGAGGGGTGCATTAAAAATACGAATGTTTGGGGCAAAGCCAAGTAGATTTGTTTTATTTGAAAAATGCCAACCAGCCATACCTATGAAACTGGAAACCAGGTAAAAATTGCCTCAGTCTTGGCTTTTTTTTTAACTGAAAAGTCAACCAAGGTTCATCAAAATGGTTTGTGACCTTCCAACCGTGTTCTAGGTTTGCTGGAAGCTGGATTGTTGGAAATAATGTGGACTCAGCTGAAGTTTCACTTTCATTTTTGCACACAAACCCAAGTTTTGTGGTGTTTGTACCAAAAGTAAACAGAGATTTACACCAAATCTTTCCATACTCATTGATGGAGCTGCACAGCAATGAATTTGGGGTTGCAGTGAAGTAATCACTTTTGGCATTGGCATGACTGGAAATTGGAGCTTAAATATCCACCAGCAAATCCCCCTACTCCCAAAGTGATATTTGTAAATAAGCAGTGTTTTAAAGCAATTATCTCATTTTTAATTCTTCTAAACCTCCCAAATGAGGAAAAATGGAACCATTTATCTTTGTGAACAGTAATTCTTTGTTGAAAGCCAGCATGGCTTGAATTTCTTTCAAGTTCAGATGAAGAAGAAAAGTGTTTATCAGCTAGAAAACTCCTTGGGTGACACCTTCTGCTCCATGTTAACACCATCCCTAGTGGTTGAATCCTGATCCACAAGCAGGGCTCATAAACCTAAAGCAACAGGAATTAGGGAGACAAAACCAGCTGAATAATAAAATGAGAGCCATTTTCAGTGTTCATTCAGGTGAAGCTGTGTGCAGGTCTTTTTTCACAGACCTAATTTGAGTAGTGAGCTCCCAAACCTGTTTGGCTTCAGGACCACCCTTTGGAGAGTTCACCTGCAGCAGGAAAAAGTGGTTGGAGTTCTGGATATGGGGTGAGCCACAATCAAAGGCTCCAAGCCTGTTTTTCCAGGGCAATCTACACCTTTGCAGTAGCTTCCCTGGAATCTGAACCATCCTCTGCAGCACAGAGCACTGAACCCCTGCCAGGAATGATAAACACATCCCATTTTTCTTTCCTTATCTGTTTGCATTTTGCTAATATCTCCTCTCAACCCCTTCCACTCACTTCCAGTGGCTCTTATCAACAGCCAGCAAAGAAATCCTTCCTGGCCAATGTCTGGAACTTTGGTGTGGGAAATTTTCTCGTCTGTGCACATAAGATGTGATTTACACGAGTTGTGATATGGGGATTCATTAGGGAAGTTTAATTAAGATCAATCACAAAACAGGTAAAATATAGGGATGGAGGATGACACAACCTCTCAAACATGAGTCACCAAAATACATTGCCACAGAAATCTTGGAAAACGTTCCTTTGACTTGCTGAGAGGAGTTTAACATTGAAAGCCTCATAGCAGTGTTTGTTGGAACACTGGTGTCCATTGCTAAACATTAAAAACAAAAATCAAGAGGGAGAAATAAGCTTGCCATAGGTTATTAATTTAAAGTTCCAAATCAATTTATTTTGGGGTTTTTTTTATTACATTATATATAAAATGCCATAAAACAAAAAATGAATGTATTCTTTTGTATGCCTAAGCAAATTGGAAAGCTCTGGGGTAATCTATAGAAATAAATTAAAACGAGTAAAGCTTTTTTACTTATTCATCTATATTTCATATTCTGTGTGGAGGGAGGGAATTTGCCATCAGTACTTCTTTTATTCAGTGTTTAATTAAAGTGATGAATGCAGCACAGTTTGGAGCATGATAGGTTCCCAAGCTTAAGGCAAGCTATGCAGTAGATACATCACTAATAGTAAAATATATGGATTCATAGAGGTTTTTAATGCTAGAGATGCCGTGGTGTTCAGGTGGGAATTGGAACCTTTTAAAATAGTACACTCCAGATAGAAACCCAGCTCAATAATGTTTGCTACGAACGTGGGAGTTGCTGAGGGAGAAGCCAATATTGCATTCCTCAGGTCTAGGGCAGAAAAAGTGGAGGAGTTAAGATGAAGTGCAGATTTTCTCCTAATCAAATCCAGAAGACGTGCTGCAAACCTTATTGGGAGAGATCCGCTAAGTCTGCAGCACGAACATGACAGGCAGGCAAAATCGTGGATTTGATCATTTAAAAACCTGTGGATTCCTGGGGTTTTGGCTACGTTAAAGGCTCTGAGAAAAGACACACTGAAAATTGCTGAGGGGTGTTACCAAAGCCAGTTGCCAAAGGCTCGGTCTGTTCAGAAATCCAGGGAGCAGCTGGTTGAGCTAACTCCCAGTTAATTACCTCTCCATTTCTGCAATCACTCCGTGGTTTGTTTAGGGCAAGGTGGACCGGAGGGTTTGGTGCTCAAATCGTTCAATTTATTCTGTTTGCTGCAGAAAATAAAAGTTGGGAAATAAAGACCTCATTATTGGACATATTTTTTCGTTTAATTCGTTATGGGCATGGTACAAACTGGCTTTGTAATTTGGGTAATCATGCACAAATGTTGGGGCTTGCTGCAGCATTTTCAGATCAAAAACTTGTTTGGCTGGAGCTGGCAGGCAGTGCTGGGCAAACCCAGCTCGCTCAGGGTGTAGATGTGATTGACTAAATGCCCTCATAAATCTACCAGAGCCAGATCCTGATGTCTTTTCACGCTCTTCAATGCTCAAGATACAAAAAGCACTTTTATGGGTGGAGTGTGGGGACCAAAGCTCTCCATACAATCATTTATCTGAGGAGGAGAACGAAGGAATGAAACATCTTCCTGCCATTTAATGGGATCATTGGAGAACTCTTCTCCAATGAAGGACCTCGAGTCCTTTGTGCCATCTGCTTTATTTAAATACTCTGTTGTAGGTCAAGTAAACATCACGTCCATCCTAACTTCCACTGTTCAGTTTAATCCCTGTAGATTATCCTAAATAATTATGTTTTTCCTTTGTAATTTCTTATACAATTCCAAGTTGCAATTTCCTACAATGCCAGCCTTTTTTAAACTCTGCAGAACATTCAAAATTTAAAACATTTAAAATCAGCATTTAAAGAAATGTTTCTGTTATAAAGTTGAGCTCTAAGAAGATTAAGAAGTGCTTGGATCCAGAACACCCAAGAAACTTTAAATTGTCCTCATTTTATAAAGCCTTTAGACATATGATTGCTCCAAGTTCATGCCCCTTCCAACTACTGTGAAAAAAGAGGTGAGACCTGCAAAAATGACTCCATTTTGAGGCACAGCCTGGAATCATTCCCACTGTACTTTCCATCCAAGACTTTGAATGAAGTAGGGAGTTGTATGGAAAAAAACCTAGCATGATCAACATTTTCTTGTGTGGAACCACAGCAGCCCCAGCAACCAGGGAGAGCAGATGGAAGACGGTTTTCCCCTCCACTCTGACAACTTATTGTGTGAATTAGCTCACCCTTCTTCAGAAAAGATGTTGAAAGATTGATAATAATTTATTTTGACTTGGTGATGAGGAGTTGTCATGGAAGACTGCAGGGTCGCTTGAAAATTTGATATTCCACTGAGAATGTTTTCTAGTCTACGCTGAGACTTAGAGACCAAATTTAATATCTGTTCTGAGATTCAGACAGCCCTTGTCCAAATCTTCAGATGCTCATCCAGCCCCTGATTTTGCATCCCTCATTTTAGTAAAGAGTTTAAAACCAATCAGAGAACACACACACACCCACCAAAAAAAAAAAAAAAAAAAAAAAACCAAAAAAACCAAAAAAACAACTTTGCTTTTTCTGGGAGGTTCTAAATGACCTTTTCTTCTCACTGTGGTGATGAGGAGGTCTTCAGGAGCGTTTCCAGTGCTGGATTTGACATCTGTTTTCTGAGGAACTGACTGGAATAGTCTGCCCAAGGAATGATCCAGCTGGCTGGGTAATCCTAGGTGCTGGATTATAATGCAACAGGCAGGAAAGACATACTTGTGGGTATGGCTGAAAATGCCATTTAATGTGGAGTATTCCAATGCCACTTTATTTAGGAAACCAAGCAGCTTGCTGTAAGTAAGATGACTATTTTACTTTTTTTCCTGTATTCTCCATAATTCTCCTCCCCAACTCCCCAAAGAGAACAAAAATACGTAAAACACAGTGAGATAATTTTCATGTTGCATCAAGCTATAATCCCTGATAATTCCAGGCTAGCGCTGTGGAAGAAATGACCAAACTTGATTCACTTTCTGTTGTGAAATTTTTAAAAAGTAGCTTTCCATCTGACTTTCCTACTGCTACTCGCTTTGCCTGAAATGGTTTTGGCTTTCACAGCCTGGGTAGGCTCAACATGGCCACGAGGGATTTGGAAGACCTCACAGGGAAGACCTCCTACAATCTGTAGTGGATGCTGTCCCTTCATTTAGAAAATTTATCTCCAAGAAGGAGCCTCAGCATCCCAGGAGAGAGTTGTGCTCTTGGAAAACTCTTCTTTCCTTGAGAGCTCTCAAGACCTCGACAACTCTTTCACCCAACGGCTTCATGGCAGAATTCTGTTCACTCCAAAATCCTCTCCACAGCTGAGGTTGTTTCCATCCAGAATGGGAGGCAGTAATTCCCAAAACTGGAGGTTCTTTGTAGAGAAAGCCCCACTCGTTTCTCTTTACTCAGAATTTTTTTGAAAGCGCATTGCTGAAGCCATCTAGAGTTTTAAATGTCAGAACTCCAAGTGGAACTCAGCTCTGGTGTTACTACATTGTTCCAGTGAAAAACCCAGCACATGAAGTGGGTTGATCAGCTTCCAGTTGATTAAAGATGTTCTCCAGAACAACGGTCTAACTCAGAGCCGACAAAGGCAACTGTGGAAACTATGTCTGCTTCCAATAAAACTCCCTTGCCTCCTTGCCAGGCACAGAGGGAAAAACCTGCCTTCAAACTCCTGGCCATGAACTTGCTTCATGTTTTAGCAGTGCCGCTCCTTGGCCCTGCAAAATCACTAAGAAACCACCAGAATATCCCCAGTGTCCAACACCAGGATGTCCCTTGGTGGATTTATTTGGTTTTCCCCCATCTCACTGGTCTGAGCTGGGCTGCAGGCTGCCTCTCTTCTTTATACCACCCCAGAAAGATCCCAAGCATAAACTGGGAAGAGATTTGGCCAGAGGGTAAATTCTTCTCTCCATACCCATGCCTGATTGCACAAGGTGTTGTCCCCACTTTGGAGGAAGGCTTTGGGTGAGGGTGGCTCGTTGGGGCTGGATTTTGCTCTCACTGACAGTGCTGAAGGTGCTGGTTTTCCTGCAGTGCAGTGCATCATGCTGGGTTCATTTCTAGCGTGTTCCATGCCCGTGTCTGGGATTCATTGGCTGCACTGCAACGTGAATTTTGGAGTCCTGCTCCAGCAGTGACTCTCTGACATGCAGTTCAAGCCCTCAGCTCATCCCAGACTTTGCTTTTATTCCAGTGAGGAGATCTGAGTATGGCTTCAGACTGCTGCGAATTTCCAAGCGCCGCGTCCCAACCAGTATCACTTTCCAATTTCATTCCCCTCAAGAAATTCTGTCAACAGCTTCTCCCAATTGCATTAATCTTGTGCTTTACCATCTCAAAGCCTCCCATTCTCTCAGCCCCCTTAAAGATGTGACCAGTGTTTCTCCTTGAGTGCTGACAATTACTTTCTCATTCTTGTGTGGAGCTGCTCTCCCTGCTAAGAACCACATGCAGTTTTCAATAATACCTATTCATCAGTAATGTATGGAGTGAGCCAGGTCTGGATTTCCACACTGAGGTACTGATGTGTTTTACATACCTTTCCTTACTCAAAAGGGATTTTCTGTCTCTGAACGCTAAATATGAGAAGCATTTTTCAAATTCTTTGACAGAATGCTTTTAACATATCAGCAGGGTTAATAAATCTTTCCCATTTGTTCTGTTCACTTTTATTCATAGTGAAGTATTGATCAGGAACAAGCAGGGATTGTGAGGACAGTTCTCAAATCAAAGTGATATATGGTGCTACCAGGACACTGATACAAATGGTTTGGTTTGGAGCTGAGCTCCTTTTGCCCCAAGGATTTTCCCCCAGCATCAAGAAAATCCAAAAAGGGATCATTCAGCCACCAGACCACCAACCTGTCAGAGATCTCTGCATTAAGTTTTCAGATTTGTTTTTCTTCACCTCTTTTTCACCATAGTGCTCCTGTATTACAAAAATGTTTTATCTCTCCAAAGTGCAAGCATTTTGGGGTCCAAGAGACTGATTGCAACCATGGATGGGGTGGCATAGACTACAATAACATTGAAATTATATTTCATATAAGGAAATATGAAATGTCTCATGTACATGCCTCAAATCTGGAATATTCAGGGGATTTCCCTTCATTGATTTGATTTTCTCTGGGGCTACCTCTGTGTATGTGCATTCATTTAGAGGCACCTTATGCAACAAACTGATCAGTTAAACCAAGGGACAATTGGAAAGGTGAAAGTTAATCTATCCTAATTAGAAACATAGAATCATTACATTTGGAAAAGACCTCAGAGATCACTGAGTACTTCAATTTTGATAAAACACAAGGTAGGTATATTATCCAACAAATATTTATGGAAGAAAACCAGACATTCCTTATGGAGAAAGTCTCAATACCTCAAGTCCTTTCATGAAGATGGGATGGAAAAATTGGAGATCCTTGATGGAAAGGGACAAGATGCTGTTCTGAGAGGAGGAATTCAGTCTTAATGTCAGAAATTCTGAGACACCTTGGGTTGTGAAGAATCTTAGATGCTGGTAAGACATCTCTCATTCAGGGCTTTTAGGACAGCCAGTGGCATAGGGGATTATCCTGAATTAGCAAACAAATTCTCTGGATGACCTAATCCATTTTCCATTTGGAGTTTCCATGAGTCTGTAGTTCTGTGAATGTTTTTCTCTGCTGGCCTTCACATGAAAAAGCTTCTAAACACATCATTGGTTTTATGGGTTTTTTTCTTTTTTTTTTTTTTTTTTTTTTTCTTTTTCTTTGTGGTTGTTTGTTTTGTTGCTGTTGGTTTTTTTGTGGGATTTTTTGTGTTTTGTTTTGTTTTGTTTTGCTTTTTATTTGCTTTTTTGTTGTTGTTGTTTTGGGTTTTTGTTTGGGTTTTTTTTGTTTGTTTTTTGTTTTGGGGATTTTTTTTGTCTGGTCCTCAGAATTCCTGTTTAAAATTTTGGTGGCACGTTGTGCTTTTTGTCAGCCTTGGCAAGGAGGCAGGAACGGTGCATGTGATCCACTGAGGAGAACAGAATGTCAAAAAGCAGTGGTGGCACGGCAAGGGACAGCAAAGTTGAGAACTGGGGTCTATTTTTAGTGGCCAAAGATTGTTCTGAGGTTAAAGGAACATACAATTCTGGGGGAAGGTGGAGGGAATATTTGCCTTCCCTGGAGGGAATCCAAGAGGATTGCAGAGTAAGAGGTCAGAAGAGGAGCAAGGGGAGGGCAGGGCTATCTGTGACACAGCTGTTTTGGGAAACAAAAAGAAAAAAAAAGAAGAGTTGGATGGTAATTCCTGGTGAAGCATTTTTCAGAGTGGTGGAATCAATGAAGCACAGTCATGTTTAAGGCATCAGACCACCTACGTCTTAGCAGATCCACAAATGAACATTAATGATGCCATTTATGTTTTAAAAGAACTTTCAATTCAGCTGGAAAAATAGAATGGATGCTGAAACACTGCCTCACTTGTTCCAGCCAACTTTCTGGAGCAGGATCTGATACATTTGCTGGAGAAAAGAGCAAAAAGGACAAAACCCTTTAGGGAAGATGTATCTCAGGCAGCTCTTCCCTTTGGGATGTTCTGACCAACACTGGAAGACTTCAGGATGTAGCAGTGGCAAATTCATGTGCACAAAAAGGGAAAGACCAGTTTATTTACTATTTTGGCAGAAAAATGAACATTTGGGCAATGTAGGACCTTTTGGGGGATGAAAATTGTTAAAGCACCAAGATCTTACCCAAATGGAAAAAATAGTTGGATTTTTAATTTTTAAGTCACTTGCAAATTATATAAACCTTGCATGGCTTTTTTCCTTGTGTTTATTTAGCAAACTGAAAGTACAGCAGTTTTTTTTCTTGTAGAAATACTATTGACTCACTTTTTCAAAAGGACAAGGAGCAACTCAGAATTTGCAGCAGGCAAGGCACGGGAGCTGCCTGATTTAGCAACATTTTTCTTTGCCCTGAAGAACTGCAAGCTTTCTCCAAGAAAATGTGTAGTGAATCACCAAGCTCCATTAAAAGTACCCCAGTGTGTGTATTCCAGGGTGTGCAAAAGTTAAACTGCCTTTTAGGCAGGTTAAGGGCATGTTCAGGATTATTTCTTTTCACCTGTCAATCCACAGTTACCCACACAAGCTTTGGATGTCCATCCAAGTCTTTCAAAGGTTGTTCTCTGTGTTTGAGGATTGACCAGAAAGCCAATATTGTTATTTTGGGGCTATTTTTAATGTCTACATAGAGCTCTCTAGAATTGCCATAAATATCCTGTTTGCTTTCTTTGTTTCTCTTTCATTTGGCTCCCTTGGTATCAACCAGGCTATTCTTCCTGAAATGTTTTACTATGTCCCTGCTGCTCCCTTTGGAGGAGAAAATCAGGGAAACACATTTGCAGGGGGAAAGGGATATTTATCCAGCAGCAAGTAACTTTTAAAAATAGTTAAATCAATTTAGAACAAACTTTCAACAGAGAACGCTCACCTTTGGACAGAGATCAAGAATGGAAACTCTCAGACCAGAAGGAATTTGTGCAGGATGTAATGAGGAATAAAAAAATGTGAGTGGGTCTGGAGGGTGCCAGCACCAAAATAAGGCCAGGTCACCCCGGCTGCCAGGCAAAAATCTGCTTTTTCTCCCTCTCACGCAGCTCACAAATGTCTAACATTTCGCTGAGAGTGTGAAGTGCAAACCCAAGTGCCCACAAGGATTAATTTACATCCCTGAGTGGGGAGCTGGGTCTGAACAGCACAGCTCAACCCAGCTCTGTCCCACGTGTGCACAAATCCACAGGCAGCCATTCCAGAGCCTACAGAGCATTTTCTCCTTGGGAAAGGCACGTGTGGTGCTGGGCTCGTTAGGATGAGATGTGAAATTGGATCCTCCTTTCTTCCTGCTCGGCTCTGCCTTTCTGCTGAGTGCCACAAAAGCAGATTGCATTTGCTCACCCTCTGCCCACAGCACTGGAGCTGAAGTTTATCTCCATCTTTCTTCTATTTTTTTTTTTTTTTTTTTACCTTTTCAAATTTTTGGCTCCCCCATTCAGAAGCTCCTGGAAGAGGGAAATTCACTTAAAGCATTTATGTAGTGGAGCAGAGGGTTGTTTTATTTTTCAAATGAAGCAGATGTTGCATTTCTGACCCTTTCCCGTGCCCATTCTCCAGGCTGGCCCATGCAGGCACCAAGAACTCCTGCCTGCTGTTGCTCACACCTGGGCTGAGAGCCTGCCCTCACCAGGAGGGTTTTGCCTGAGCCTCCCCAACAAGCTGGGGAAAATCCTTCCAGCAGCTCCTCTCACCTCGTAAAAGCCCAAGTGCAAACTGCTGGTGCATGTGGGAGACCCTGCAGTTCCTGGGGACACTGAATCTCTTCTGTTCTCCCACCAAAACTGCCCTGAGCCCTGCAAATGCCCTGCCCCAGCAAATCCTGCACTTTGGCAGCAGCACCATTCCCTCCTGGGGTGGTCCTGTCCCCATCGTGTGTCAATTTGCAGGTGGGGATGTGAGACAGGGGGATCAGCCCCAGTTTCTGTCCTTATCCATCATTTTTGCTGGGCACTCAGCCCCCCTGATCACCCAGCACGAGGATTTTAGGGCCATCCTCAGCACTCTGCAGGTGGAAGGAATTGGTGGTTACACCAATCCAGCCACTGTAGGCACTCTGGGCAACTGCTGCCAAAAACTGGGCAATGCAAGCTGCAGAGGGACCCCAGACAAGAGCATGCACAGATAAGACTGTTGATAACAGTTTCACCATGTTAGAGGGGAGATCTTGATTAGACATCAGGAAGAAATTCTTCCATGTGAGGCCCTGGCACAGAGAAGCTGTGGCTGTTCCTGGATCCCTGGGATGTCCCAGGCCAGGCTGGATGGGGTTTGGAGCACCCTGGGAAATAAAAGGTGTCTCTGCCCATGGTGATCTTTAAGGTCCTTTCCCACCCAAACCATTCCAGGATTTTATGATCCCAGGAATTGTCATAGCACAGGAACACAGAGCAGGGAAAGAAAGGCACAGCAGAGTCATGGCCATGTCAGATGCCTGTGCTCCTCAAGGATAGGCAGCACCTGCCTCCCTGGAGGAAAATCCAAAGGAATTGTGGATGCCTTTGTAGCCTTGTCTGCCTTATTAGGTTAAAGGACTCCTGGTTTGGCCTTTGCCTGAGGGTATCCAGTTGCCCTTGCCCAGCAGGAGCTGAGGTATGCTGAATAAAGATGATGAATTCTGTGGACAGGTGCAAGATGGAATCATTTCTTCAGCCAGTAGGAAAAAAAAAAAAAAAAAAAAAAAAAAAAAAGATGGTTAGAAAGTTTATCCTATGCTACAGAAAGCCACAGCACTGTACATCAGGGACTTGCATATTTATTATTATACACATCTTGTAAATTCAGTGTCAGCTCTTGGCTGTGGGTGGTAGGGGATGTTGGTGCTCCTTGGGGGTGAGGACTTCTCTTGTTTGGAATATTTTGACTGATCTGAAGAGTTTGTGGCTCTTGGGAAGGACCTTGCTGCTACAGGGAGCTCGGATGCCCAAACAGGAACATTTCTGGCAGCTAAATTCCCTGGAAGGCTTGGTCCTGCTCAGTGAGAGATGTCCCCATGCCACTGACCCTACAATCCATGTTGCAGCAGAGAAATTTGCTCACTGCAGTCCCCACAAGGAAGCCTGACAGAGGCTCATTGTCATCTCTCCACGGCATTTACGAGGGCAATTCCCACTCTGGATATTTTACCCCTCCAGTGCCACCCTCCCTGACAAACCACGGGCACCCACGAGCCAAAAAATCAAAGCTTTTGAGTTGTCAGCATGGCTGTGGTGGCTCACAGGGAAATCTGGGCAGAGAGTGGTGTGTTTACACATTGTCCCCGAGTGACAATCCCTCTCTGTGTCCCCCCAAAGCCATTAATGCTCTGAGGAGTCAGCAGATGAACTGGAGTGGTTAAACTCATTAACAACAGGGTAACTCCCATTGTGAAGCTCCTGGCTCCACATCAGAGGGCAATAAAACACCAAGAGCAACACGATGGCTGTTATGATCAGGAAATTTGGGACATGTGTCACTGGAGGGAACAAACAGGGCAGCAGAGGTGTCTGGCAGCAGCTCTGCAGAGCGCTCACTGCCATGCACTCCCCCTCCGTGTTCCTCTAATGCCCTTTATCAGCTTCCTCCTCTGCCGGGTGCAAACAAAGTCTGGCCCTTACCTGAGGGTCAGAGAGATGAGAGACAGCGTTAGACAGGATATTCCCAGCATTTTCAATGCTTCCTTTTTGGTGGGCTCTGAATGTCTGAGCGACACGGCCAAGCGAAAGTGCCGCGGGTTCCCGCGGGGCTGTAAAGCTCACAAACATAATAATAACAAAGCCATAAATTCTGACCTGTGCTACAGTCCCGGCCGAATAACAGCTCCCCAGCTGTGGAATATGTGCCCTTGTTGTGTGAAAGTGGCAGACCCGGGGGTAAAGTTCGCCTCGTATTTGTCAGGTTGTGCAGAGCCAGGCCCCTTTAATGACCAAAATGCAGCCAAAATCCCCAGCAGCAGGACAGATGCCCAACTGTGTTTTGAGCCTGTTATGATCTACTGAATATTTTGTGAGGAGAGAAAGCTTAAAAAAATACGTGGTGAGGGACAGATAGCAGAGGCAGGGTGAAAAGTGATGGCGATCCCACTGCAAGGGATGGGTTTATCCCCACACAACTCAGGATTTTTGTACCTCCATGAGGCTTTATGCAGGGTCTCAATGCCATGAGGACTGGGAGCAGCCCAGGAGCAGGGATGGAATAACCCATGGCTGTTTCTTCTTTCTGCAGTGATTTTTTCTTCCCAGCCAAAACTCTGCAGCCCCAAATCCCTGAAAGACATTAGGAAAGCTCCAAAGTTTACAGAAAGACAGGGAAGTGCACTGGGTGAATATCAGGGAAGACTGACAGAGCCATGAGATAATTCTCAAGAGAATAGAAAGAGTTGCACACGTGGAAAACCCCCAAGTACCCCACGCCTACCTTTGGGAGGTGCTGGGGTGGGCTGGCAGCAGGGACATGCTCATAGGACGAGTCAGGGAGAAAGTTTGGCTGGGTCTGCCATCACCAGGAAGGGATTTTCCAGGGAAAAAGGACTTGAGAGACGACTGGTTCACCCCCATCACCCCTGCCAGGCTGGGCCCGTGTCCACCTCGAGCTCAGTGACAAGTGGCAGCGGGCTGCGCGCCATCCGGAGAAGGAAGGACGAGATGATTTGTTTTTGTGTGTGTTTTTCTTTCCATGTCTGCTCCTTGGAAGGAAACATGTCTGCTTTTAGAGAACAATGCTGCCCAGGGCCGTGGGAGTGAGTGGCTGGGCTGTGCGAATCCCAACCCTCAGCCTGTTCCCAGACCCTTCCAGGGGGTTCAATCCTAAATGAGCAGGGCTGGGGGCAGCTGGGAGTGCAGCCCCTTCCTCCCCTCGTGGGGATGCAGCACTTGCTGTCCCTGAGCTGCTGGCAGCAGGGATGCTCTGGGGTTTCTGGAACACCCCCCAAATCCCCAGTCTGCACCCCATAACCTGAGCTGTTACCTTGAATTCTTGCTCTGCTTCTTACCCCAAATGCTTTCCTTGGGATTTTCTTAGAGCTGTCTCTTCTCCTCCATCCATATCCCAATGGACTGATAAGGACAATAAAATGGGGACAATCCACCAATTCCATCTCCCTCCTTTGAAGCCAAGTGCAGTTATGTCAGACCTCCTCATCTTGAGACCACAAAACTTCTTTCAAAACTGTGAAATTCCCACCACACCTTCCACATCTCTATTAATCACCCAGAGTTCTGCTCATCATCCTTCTCTAAATTCTGCCTCTGGGAGCACAGAGGGCTCCATGGGCTGTTGCAGTGGGGTTAAGCTCTACCAGCCTCCAGCCAGGTCATCTTTTGTTCTGGTGTTCTCCACACAGCAAATTTGGAGGTGAAATTTGGGCTGCAACCTGCTAACTCCACTTGAATGGGTGTTTGGGGTATCTCAGGGGTACAAAGCAGCATTTCAGGGATTCCCAGCCAGCTCTCTCCAGCCTGACTAAAAGCACTTGGCACCAATTAGGGAATGTCCAGTAAAGCTGTAATTTCCATCTGTGCCTGAGCAGTGCAGGACTGGGAGCAGGAGGTGTTACAGAGAAGACAAATACTGGGGATTTGGAGTTATTGGGGTGAAGGGGATTGACAAGAGGTGCAAAGATACCTTTGGGAGGGTTTAGGGCTCCCAAATCCCCAGACAAACACTGAGCTGAGATGGATTAGCCAGGGATTAGCCAGGCATTCTCCTTATTTTACAGAATTTTTTGTCACCTCATAGCTCCACTGCCTTTGCAGCCCTTTGAGCCCAGAGACTGGAAAGGTTTTGGAGGGAGGTTTTCCTCTCTTCCAGCAAAATAAAACCATTTTGGGGTCCTTCCTGATAATCCTTAAGGTCTGCAGATCACCTTTAAGAGAAGCCCTTGCCCTGGCACTTGAGGGAATGCTTGAACAAGGCTCCTTAACACAGCCCCGTGTCCTCCCAGGCACTTCTCCCGCCCAGTCCCGGCTGTCCCAGCCCTGAATGGGACCTTAGTTTCACGGATAAACACATCCATCACAAAGCTGTCCCCTCCATGAAACCCCCTTTGAGGACTCTGTACCCAAAGCCTGCATCCCTGCCCCACTTTCCACTCCCCAACCTGCTTTTTCCACCCCTTCCCCAGCAAAATCCCGCATTTTCCAGGAAAACAAGGGCCACTTTAACCCCTGTTTTAAAGCTGGAGTTCCCTCCTGGTTTGGTATATTTAGTTTGGGCACAGCTCTGAAACAAAAGGCACAAAGGAGCCAAGTTGTTGGGGCAGGGGGAGGGAAGAAAGTTGGTTTGATTTCGAGAGCCTTGGAAGATCATTAAATTTTCATAACAGGCAGGAAAAAAAAAAAGAAGGTTGTTTGCTTCTAAGGTCTCTGGTGTTTAAAGAGCTCGAGACAAAACTGCCGAGCAGAATATTCCAGTTTATCCCGTGGAATAGGAAGGAATGGCCCCAGACGTGATTACAAGTAAGTAGAGCAGAGAGAGGGGAACAAGCTCAGGAAATCTGATGTCTAAGGGGTTTTTTCAGCGGGGTTTAATCAGTTTGCCCCATTGTTTGTTTCGTGGTGATTTTCCTGACCTCAGCACAGCGTTGGGTGCTCCGGCAGCAGAACGGGAGGGATGGGGGATTTTGGCTTCTGGAATTTGGGGGCAGCAGAAAGCCAAGCCAGGGAAGGGGGGTGAAATGAGAAGTGTGGTCTGTGAGTTTACAAAGGGGATGGGGTTTCACCAGTGGCCTCGCCACTCACTGAGTTTGGGGTTTTTATCCGCTGAACAAGCGACAGGAGAGAGGTTTTTACAAAAGCAGGGAATTGATATCTCATTAATATTCCTACCTAGCAGAAAAAGAAGGGAATAATAACATTTAGCAGCGGGGAGATGATGATGAATGTTAGGCTGCACATGAAAACTACACAAGGCTGTATAGATTTCAAAAAAAACCCCAAAAATATCTGTGCTATTTCTGTTCTCGGGCTTCACTCTTTAAAAATACATTACTGCTGAAATGGAGTTTTAGAAGGGAATAACAACGTTGGCAAAATATTTCTTTGAAGCGCAGAACTCCTGATCTGAAAAACAAAATGGGCTGTAAATCACAGAACACATTAAGAGCCACAGGATAGATGGGGATCTAACATTATAAAATATTCGTCTCAGGACAAAATAGCATTTAAAGCCAGTGTTTTGTAGTGATAAAACACTAATAAAATGATTATATTCCCATCAAGGTTGTAGATATCAGTTCCATTCTAAAATCACTGTACAGTACTTTAAAAAATCATTAATAGTGATTAGATATTTGTATATATGACATCAGATTTATTCATGAAAAGGAGAAACTTTTAGCTCTATATTTATATTTTATTATTAACTTACTTTTAGTTGCCTGCAGTTTGTAAAACACTGCTGTTTGTAACGGCATAATCCTTACAGTAAAAGATATGTATCTTATTTTTTTAAATTTTGTTTTACCAAAAAAACCCCAAACTCTAGAAAAAATAATCTTACATAAAATTTCTTGTAGTTAAAATGGCTGTTAAATAGCCTTCAAACTGAAAAAAAGAGAAAATATATTTAATTATTTATTGAAATACATAATATTTTCTGCTTTTTTAATGAGTAGAGCTTATTACCTTTCCTCTTTTTATACCTAATACATAAACATTGTACCCATAAAGAGCAGCTTTATTATCAGAGGAGCTGTTATTAAAGGGATATTGTAAATTCAAAGTGAAATCTTATTATCTCTTGTGGGATTTATGCTCTTAAAATCACTACCTACAATAAATTGTTCCTCTGATTTGAAATGTTCATTTCACAAGGAGGATTAATTACTCCATTAGGACACAATTTTCTCCTTATTTTTCTATCTCCTAGGAAAAATCATCTTCTTTGCTTTTGAATTTTTACAGGAGTGTGCAAATAAAGCACTGAGATTATTTCTGAGGATTGTCCATGTGCAAACTCCCATCACTTTTTTCAGGAGTTTCCCAGAGAGGAGCCTGATCCAAGCAGTGCTGGAGTTAATGAGTCATTTCTATCTAAAAGGATTTGGAGCTGAGCACTGGACTCCTTACAAGCTGGAGGCTGAACTTGCATAAGAACATGAATTTTATCATCTTGCAAAATCAGGAATCATGGAATAATTTAGCCTGTAGCTGGAGAGTGCAATTTGGTCTGATAATGATATTTTGCTCCGTGTACTTTGGATTTATCAGTGGTTTGTGGCTGACACAGCCCGTGTGTCAGCTGATTTCTCACTCTCATGTTAATAACACTGTGTTTGGCATTATTTGTGTAGCAAAAACAACACATTTTGACTCTGATTTTCTTATTTTTTAAATATAGACAAAATATATTATTTATTAAAAAGCCCATTCCACAATTTGATAATCATCAGAATAGCCTGAAGTCTCACCAGATCTATTAGAAAATGGAAAGGTCTGAGGGATTACAGGAATTCTGGAGTCAGTGAAGGCTGAAATCCTTTTTGCCTCCTTTTCTCTCTTTTATTCCTTGCTGTGGGGTTGCTGCCATGTGCTGTCCCACAAAGCTTCCATTGGGAGCAGGGTCTGGGAAGGGTCACTCAGTCTGAGCAGGGTCTGGAAACAAGGCTCGTGTTGTCACTCCAGGTCTGCTCAACACTTCCAACCCTGCCTGGGTCCATGTCCTGCCATCCTGCAGATGAGGCTGTTCCTGCTGGGAATGTGGCATTTCCCTAGAACGTTCCCTCCTGGGAGCCAGGGCAGCAAGAGCCCCTGATTGAGGAGTTCTTACTGATGCTGCCACTCTGACTTTACAGCATTCACAGCCTGCCTTTCCCTATTTCTGTGTGGAAAGAAGAGAAGTGGGAAATATCCCAGCTAGAGGAGTTTGTAGGAATAATTGAACTTGTAAAAGGAGCTTGCTTCAGGTCACTTTTCAGACAGGAGGCT
Organism: Luscinia megarhynchos; assembly: GCA_034336665.1. Lineage (NCBI taxonomy): Eukaryota > Metazoa > Chordata > Aves > Passeriformes > Muscicapidae > Luscinia > Luscinia megarhynchos. The sequence continues at coordinate 2,838,743 of CM067574.1, read as the reverse complement.
TTATAAATGCAACTTTTCTTTAAATGCTCTGCCCCTCTCCAAAAAAAAATTAAATAAGAAACCCCCCAAAAACCCAAAAAACCCCAACCAAAAAAACTGAACAAAAAAAAACAAAACCAAAAAACAGAAACCAAAACAAAACAAAGAAAAACCACACAAAAAACAACCAAACAAAAAAATACCAAATAAAAAAAACCACAAACAAACAAATAAAACCCCGACCAGTGGGTGCAGTTATTTGCAGATAATGCCATTTATAAGGCCAGAAATCTTCTGGGGTTTTCCAGTCTGGTCAGATGTGCCAGAGGAGCTGGCACTGCAGAACTCCTCTCCCTGATCCGTGCCCCAAAACTTGCCAAGTTATATGACCTCCCTCAAAAAAAAATTAAGAATCATACTTGCCTGGGAGAAGTGGAAATCTGTTTTTTCTGTGCAGGAAAAATTCAGAGAGCCCAGTGCAAAGAGTGCAAAAGAACCCAGAAGTGCCAGGGGCAAAATGCAATGGACGATTTCCAATCCCAGACTTCCACCCCTGGCAGAAATCTTGGCTGGCTCAGGGGTGCAGTTTGCAACCTCTCTTCTCCACCAGTTGTAAATAAAGGCCTTTTTATCTCTGGGGTTTCGTGTTCAGAAGTATCTGTGGCCATAAAAACACATCTCTGCTGAGGGCAGAGCAGCCAAGGGTTCAGCATGGCATGGAAATGCTCCCAGCAGGCTTGGAGCCACAGCTATGTCCTTTTCCTTCCCTTTGTCCTGCACACTTGATGCTGACCCAGGCAGTTGCTGCTCTTCCTATAGGGTGACAACTCAGAAAATGCCAAATATCTGATTTTTTTTGGGTTTTTTTGTGCTTAAAAAACCTGTCCTCACATGAGCAGAAAGACTTTTGTTACGATATCTGCCCAAACCCTTAAACCCTGAGAAATGCCCTCAGCACTGGTGTTGTTATCACAGCTCCAGCACCCCTGGAGAGGATGAAGCTCCTTATCCTGAGCTCTGCCTCAGCACGGCTCTGTCAGGACAGGATGGGGATGGAGCAGATAAATGAGCTTGTGATGGGCTGGGGAGCAGCTGTAAAACCCAACCTGCCAAATTCAGCAGAGGCAGCTGCCCTTCCCTGCTCCCAGCACAGTCTCCTCCTCCTGACAGTCTGCTGAAAGGATTTCCATTGTGTGGCACTTAGCACATCTGGGAATTTACTGCAAGCTGATGCTTTCTGTTTTCTGTCTCAGCCACACCGAGGGAAGATGCGGAAGAGCAATCCCTGCCAGATCTCTGCCCCACGCTGCATCCAAATGTGGTAAAACCCTGGGAAGCTCTGACGTAGGAGAGCCCTGCTCTGATCCTGAGTGACACTGACACCCACTGACTTCTCCCTGTAACAAATGCTGCTTGGGAAAAATATGAGGATTTGGATAAAGGATAGGAAAAAGAAAAGGTTTATTTTCAAAATATAGCCTTTAAATCCAGGGCATTAGCATGTGTGGTAGGGATGGAACACAACACTGACCAAATTCCTCGTGTCCTGATTTATTAACCCACTGAATATACAGAAAGGGGAAGAATAAAGGAATAAAGCTCAAATCTCAGCTTCTCAGGCTCCATGGAGGAGCAAGGAGACATGGTGCTTGGCAGAGAGAACTCTGGTAACATCAAGATTTCTCTGACTTTCCCACCAGCAGTCCTGCAAAATGGCTGGGGAGTGTTATAGTAGAAAATAGGGATTTTCCAGCTGGACACCAGGCTGTGGCCATAGGGCATCTGCACCCCAATGCCTTTCCCTGCCCTTTACCTCAGCTGGCCCTTTGCTGCAGTGAAATCCTGTCCCCAATGGCAGGAACACAAAATAACTCCTGATGAGCCTCAAACTGTGAGCACAGAGCATCTGATCCTGCCCAAACACAGAGCTGCTCGCTTCAGAGGGGAAATATTTACACAGTAATCAACTTCTAATTCCCTTTCCCAGCCTGAATATTCCCTTCTGTGCTCATCCAGAAAAATCTGCACAGGGTGGGCTGGGTGAACATGGGGGTGTGAGCAGTGCTCCCAGGGATCATCCCAAGAGCCACAAGCCCTCACACCCCATAATCAAGGGGTTTTTTCCTGGCTCATTTCATTCATAACCACCTAGCTTGGGCAGAGCTACTGAAAATCCAGATTTCTCTGCTTCCCACACTCTCTAAATTAAAGTTTTCTCCCACATAAATGACCAAAGGAACACCTTTCTTGCCTCAAGGATGGGGAAATAGGAGCAAAGAACCAAACTGCAGCCTCAAAGGGCAATTTAGGACTCCCAGGAGGCACAAGATCTCCCTTTTGCCAGCCATCCTCTTACTGACTTCAACAGCTCAGACTGACCAGCTGGGCAGAATGAAATTCCTTCCATTCTCAGATACTGCGATAAATATTTAATAAATAATCAAATTAAACCCGAATGTTGCTTGTATTTATTTTTTTTCCCCTTAGGTCAACATCTGTAGCTTCTCGTGCTGTTATTTGTGAAACAGCTTTATTAACCTATTACGAAAGCAGGCATTTGTTATGCAGCAAATTGGAGTTTCACAGTCAATGGATGTTTTGTGGCCTGGGAAAAAGTAAACATCAACTGGAAAAGTCACTTGTGCCTATTCTTGTTTTTGCCCAATAAGAATTAATATCAGATGTGGAAATGGTGGAATTCCTTGAAGGAAATGCATCTCCTTTGTTAAGGGGCTGTTAGCTGGAAGCTCCAGAGCCTCAGATGATGTAACAGCCAGACGTCTGCAGACTTTTAGAACAATTGTCATTTATTTCCAGGAATAAGAGGAAATTTCTTTCTAGTTCTCTTCCCACATCACTCATCCTAGCAGGGAAAGATGCTTTCCAAGGCATTTCAGCAGCCACTAATGGCATAGCTCTCTATGGGTCACTCCACTTGACAGATGGATTAGGATCCAGTGTCAAACTAAGGAAAAAAGGAGAAGAAATCTTCATATGAGCATGGAGACAGACTGATGAGCCCATCCTGCTGATAATACTGAATTATTCAGGGGCTGAAGATGAAAGGTGACTGTGATGAGATGCCAAAAATCCATCTGGAGGTCCATGGCTGAGTGAGAAAACATCAGGTGAAATTCAGGATAGATAAATGTCAAGTGATGGACACGGGGGAGGAGGGAAATCCTCTAAAGTCACCCTGATTCTTACACTCTAAACTTTAATCATTGAGGAGAGATGGAGCTCTGAGGGTGATTATCCTGGGAAATAGTTTGGATTTGTGGCTGTCAGGAAGCAAAGTGGATATTAGAAATGATTAAGAAATGAAGAGAGAGAGAGAGAGAGAGAGAGAGAGATAGATAGATGGATGGATAGATAGATGGATGGATAGATAGATAGATAGATAGATAGATAGATAGATAGATAGATAGATAGATAGATAGATAGATAGATAGATAGATAGATTAAAGATAGAAAGGAAATGTGTTATTTTATAAACTTTGGTGTTTCTCCACCTGGAATACCTGAATCTCCCAGCTCCTAAAGGAACTAGTCAAACTGGAACACACTTAGAGGATGGTGCCAAGCCTAATCAAAGAGTTAGTCCTCAGTGTGAGAACAATTAAATGGATTCTGTTTCTTCAGGCAGAGATGAGTGAGAGGATCTGATGTCCTTCTCAGGAACTGGGAATGACAGGGAGGGAATAGCAAGCAGCTGTTTGGTGTTTCTGCCTCCAGCACAGAACCCAGAAGCACGAAGTGAAGCTGGTGCTGGCAGTTCCAGAGGAGCAGGGGCAATCCTCCACACCGTGCTTCGTCACACCCAGGAGCTCCTGGCCACGGGACCCTGGGAGTGCTAAAAGTTTACTGGATGCATTCACGAAAGAAAAACTCATCAGAGGTTTTTAAAATCCATCTGGGTTTTGTACTGAACAGAAAGGCTCCATGTCTGGTTCAGAAAGTGCCTGAGCCAGAAACCACTGTAAGCTGGGCAAGTGCTTGGGGGAGCTTTGCTGTAGCACTGACCTACATTTGTTCTCTTTGCTGGGCTCACTGCTGCTGCAGATAGGAGGTTATTTGGCATGGGCTTCCAGCCTGACCTGCTAAAGCTGTTCATATCTCCTCGTGAGCCCAGACTTCCAAGTGATAAGTAATTCCAGACAAATGCATTCCTTATGTTCTCTCTTAAATGTAATAATAATGTTAACTATTAAGTCAGGTGATGACAAGCCAACACAGAGCGGCCTCAGGTCTTGAGCTTCTCCCTTCCCAGTCCTTATTCCCTCTGCTCTGGGTCCAGGTGACCCAGGGCAGCCCACAGGTGCTGTAGGGGCAGGTGTACATGGGTGGACATCAAGCCCCTCTGCTAGTCTTGGCTCCAACAGCCTTTGCAGGGCCACCAAGAGACAAAGGGAGGCAGTTAATGCACAGCAGGGCACTGATGGGGTTGGTCTGGTGACCAGGCTCACTTTACTTCCCATCTGAAAATCACAGGTCAAGGAGTTTGTCCAGATTTCCTCCAGCTACCAAACAACTCTGGTGTGCTGATACAGCTCTTGCAGCTCAGGGCATTTTAAGTAGGGAGGAAAGCTCAGTTAAAAACATTCCTTTTGGCTCTAAACTAGCAGAGACCTCCATAGGAGATATTCACAATCTTGTGACCAGCTCCTCCAACTCTAATTGCCTGAGCAGGAAGATTAAAACAGCTACAGTGGTTTCTGGGCAAATATCTCTGTGTTTTAGTGAAGCGTTTGATAGTCCCATAAAATCTGATTTGAAAGCTTGACTCAGTCTGGCCTGGATGTGAGTACTTGTCTGTGGTCTCTGCATTGGCTGGAATAGCACAAAGCAGGATAAAGTTTGATATGTCAGGTTTGAGGAGATGAAGGAGGTGCTGGTTGGAGAGGAAAGCACTTTAAGCCTGACTTTATCTAATTTCTTCATGGATATGTTGGAGGACACAGCAAACAAAATGTGCATTGGGCTTGCAGATGGGGGGAAACACTTGGGAGATGAATTACTGGCAGAGCTTCAATAACTCAGGATAAGTCACCTCCAGCAGAAAAAGTCTGTGCATGAAGGGTTATGTGACCACCACTGAGGAGGACATTTGATCTCTGCTGGTTCTAGGACGTGGCAGTGGAAAACTTGTCCTTTGTGAGGCTGCAGAAGGAGAGATGGAGCTGAATCAACCACGGAGATAACAACTTTCCAAGCTGCCCTCACGGTGATCACTTCATTTCTTGAATGCTGCTGCACTCAGGGAACCTCAGCAAGGAATCAACACCCCAGAGAGAGCTCTGGGAGAGAGGAGGGAAGGAAAAATAACAATAAAAAAAAATTAAAAAGTAATAAAAGTAATGAAGAGCCAAAAGGGAACGGCTTACGAGAAAATATTAAAAAACCTAAATATGGCTAAGTTGGCCAAATTATGACTAAGGGAGGATATGACAACTGTCTGCATGTATATGAGGGCTGTAAACCACTAGGAAAGGAAAGGCATTTTTTTGATTGGCATAAGAAGAAATTTCGGAGAAATCCCATTAAATTAAACAAAAGAAAACGTTGAATGAATGACGGGAATTGTTCCTAATGGTAAACTTGACCAGAATTTGCAAAATGTTTTATATAAATTGATCTGAAAAAAAACATCAAGGAGATGTGAGAAAGCTGCCTGGATCCCAGTTATTGAAGATATTGGCTTCTCGTGCTTCCTGCAGCAAAGCAAGGAACAAGAACAATCGAACTCCATGGAAAGGCTTTGGCTCTCTTTGTTTTCTGGTGCAGGAAACCAACGATTTTAGAGAACTCTGCCAATGGTCTCGTTGTTAAAAATGCAGTGAGTGCATCCAAAAGCTCAGTCACAAAAGAACATGGGTTTCTGAGAGCTTAGGGCTGAGTCTCCTGTCTTTCCAGGTTTTCAAAATATTTCTCAGCAAGCCAGAACTTCTCCCCCACTGGTGTGCTGCAGCCCGGAGAGCACAAGGTGTGATAAAGGGGGAAGGAGCATCATTTACATTCCCAGCACAAACACCAGATGTGGAGGACAAGCTGGGCCAGGTCCAGCTTTCTTGAAGTGGTTTTTGGCCAGAATTCCCAGCAAGGTGCCCAAATGTGGGCGAGGATTCCCGTGTTGTCTTTGTGGTACGCCCAAACCACAGGTGGAGTCCTTTCAAACTGGGGAATGCCCACAGCACCATAAGGCCCAGCTCTGCTGCTGGGAGATGTTTGGAGCTGGCAGAGGCAGCAGAACATGGAATTCCTCCCTGGCACTGGGATCCACCTTCCTCTCACAAAAACACTTCCATCCATGCAGGCTGAGAGCAAGCCCAGTGCTCCAGTGTAACATCTAATTGAGGTGTCCTTGGTGGGTTTTTCCCAACAGGAATCATGCAGCAGATTGAATCCTAGAACCCTAGAAGCCTAGAACCCTAGAATCCTAGAACCCTAGAATCCTAGAACTCTAGAATCCTAGAACCCTAGAATCCTAGAACTCTAGAACCCTAGAACCCTAGAATCCTAGTGTGACATCTAATTGAGGTGTCCTTGGTGGGTTTTTTCCCAACAGGAATCATGCAGCAGATTGAATCCTAGAACCCTAGAACCCTAGAACCCTAGAATCCTAGAACCCTAGAATCCTAAAGTGACATTTAATTGAGGTGTCCTTGGTGGGTTTTTTCCCAACAGGAATCATGCAGCAGATTGAACCCTAGAACCCTAGAACCCTAGAATCCTAGAACCCTAGAGCCCTAGAATCCTAGAACCTGAGACTCTTAGAGTCCTAGAATTATGGAATTATGGAATAGTTTGATTTGGAAGGGGACCTTAAAGGTCGTCTAGTCCAAACCTGTGCAATAAGCAGGGACAGAGCATCACAGGATGGTTTGGATGGCAAGGGACCATAAAGATCACTTTGTCCCAACCCCACTGCAGTGGGCACTGGAGCAGGTTGCTCCAAGCCCCATCCAGCCTGGCATCTTCAGCTGGATGTGACCCTGGCTGTTTCCAGGGATGGAGCAACGAGAGGTCGTGGACAAAGCTGTTGTGCCAAGATTTGGGTTTGGCCATGAAAAAGTGAAAGCAGCTTTTAACACTGACACATTGGATTTTAAAAAAGCAACCAAAAAAAAAAAAAGAGCAGGTGAGCAGATGAGAGCTCAGATCTCCTACAGGCACCAGGACATTTTCTTGCTAATCTTGCAAGATGAATGTTTTACTCCAAAAACCTTGAGCTTCTCAGACCCATCTTGATTCTGGAATCATTTTTTGGTCTTAAATGAGCTGATTCTCCAAAGAACTTGAGGACTGAGCACTTCCATTGAAGCTATAGCAGGGAAGGAGGAAGCAATCCTCAGCTTTTAGAATCTCTGCACAGTTTGTGCCACTTCATCACCACCCTACAAAGGCTGTGCTCTTAAATCAGGTCTCTATCAAATCCCTGGATTGCTGCAAGCTAATCAAATCCATGGAGGTGGCTGGCATCAGTTCAATAGTATGGATTGTATCAAGGCTCAGGATTTTCATATTTCAAAGGCTGTTATGATTTTTAAAATCACAAACAGGGCCATATTTATGCACAGCCCCTTGCTGTGTGCTACATTATCCACTTAGACTCACATTACAAAAATAAGCTGTAAACACTTTTGATGAAAGGGTTGGACACTTCGTTTACACCCTGAGAATGGACTTTTGTTTTAATGCCCAATTTCACTTTGGTATTTAACCTTTCCCCTCTGTTTTACATATATTCTGTCATTTCGTTCCAGCTTGCTATTTATTTATCTTTGTGCAGGGAAGGAAAAAAAAAGGAAATAGTATTTAAAAAAAAAAAAAAAAAGGATAAGTAAATACATTTACAAAAACAGTGTTCACTCAGGTCTTAGCTAAATGTATGCAGCAAATCAGAGTCTGTTTACCTTGAAAGTGTTCTGGTTGGGGTCTCAGATGATTTCCACTGGCCACGAATGAGCACCAGCTAAAAGCAAAATGAGAAACCTTTTACCTGTCAAGGCATTAATTAAAGTTTAATTAGCTCCTGTTTGCACAGTGCTTGGAAGATGTGAAAGAGTTTTGGAAGTGCTGTTGTGTTAAGGCCTGCACTGGCTGCTCCTGGAGTAGATTTTGGTGTTGGAAATCTCCAGGATGGAACTGGGGCTCACAGCATCACAGGGAGGACTCGCTGGCCAATGCCTGCCTGGGGTTGCCATGGAAACACAGAAACAACACATCTTGGCAGCCCCATAAAAGTGATTTTTTTCATATATTTTTTAAAGGCTGGAATCCACCCTGCTTGGTTTGGGCCTCCCCACAAATGAAGGCTTGCCTCAATGACACGCTGTGCCAGGAGAACTGGGAGCAAGCTCAGTGTGTCTCCTTGAAAGGCCCAAAACATCCCAAAATATGGGTAAAGGATTACAGGTCCAGTTTCTTGGATACCTTGTGCAGCAGAATTCATCCTAAAAGCACCTAAAATAGGGCAAAAGATCAAATTTTGGCACAGTTGGCACCCTTTGCTCTCTGAGCAGCCACGCTGAAGTCAATACTGTTCATAAATATTGGCAAAATTACTTCCTCATGCCAGGAAATGCAACTTTTTATGGATTTTATTGTTCCTTGTAGGGGTCTGTGGCAGAAGAAAATGTTGAAGGAGAGCTTTGAAGCAAGGAAATGAGCAAGCTGGATGGATCTTTACCGTGGGATCTCCTCCCAGCTCTGTGTGAGGAAGAAAACGAGCAGAGTGGGGTGGATGGACCCAGAGGGACAGGCTGGAGAGAAGGGAGAAGCAGCACCTTGGGATGAGCAGGATACAGAAGAAATAACCCAAAAAATGTGATCTCTGGAGAGATTTTCCATAGATTCCTGATTATCATCTCAAATTTTTCTGAACCACCAAATTCCCCCCCTCCCTTTTTTTTTCTTCTTTTTTTTTTTAATGTTTAACCATCACTAATTGTAAATGAGCCCTTTGGCTTCCTTTGCTCCCAGACCCTTAAACTGCCCAGGCACGATTAACCAGTAAAAAAGTCACAGAATTCGCAGAGAGGGAGAATAATAGCAAAATCTGTTCCTCATTTTTTTTTATATTTCATATGGGATGCGAACCGTTTACTCCCTAGTAATTGCAGATGTTAGGCTGAGACTGTAATAATGGAGCTGGCAGTAACTGTTGCTTTACCACAAAAAGCTTCCCAGTAGCATTAAAAAGACAACAGAAACAATAGTTTCAACACATTCATCTGCAGCAGGATTCTGGAAGCATTCAAGCTACTGATTTATCATGTAAACTTTTGCTGGTGTACGTAGGAACTCCAAATATTTTCTCATGCTGTTGCTGAAGAGATGACAATCTCACATTGTCTTCCATCATGTAATCTCTCAAATTTGCAGACAAATTTTGCCTTCCCATGGATTAAAAACTCTTTAATTTCTGTCTAATAGAGACCAGAAAACACATGTTTTAATATTTCCTCTTTTTTTTTTTTTTTTTTTTCCTGTAACATTTGTGCTTTCTGGTTTGTTTGCCTTGTCTGTCTGGTGTGCTGGGTGGCAATTTTGAATTAATTATCAAAAATTTACTGTAAAAAAAGCTTTTAGAGCCTCCTGGCCTGTGAGTTATCCTGCATAACACGAATATAGGTGATACATAAAGCAAATAATACCCTAAAATTGACTCTTCCAAGCTGGCTGGGTGCCCTTATCACACATTTGAACCAGGAGCAGGCAGATATCAGTGTACCTTCAAAGTGCCACGTTTTTGTCACAGATGCTTTGCACAAATAGATGGTGTCATCCAGGCTGATTAAATCAATACATCTGTATCAACTCTCAGTTCCTGGCAGCCTGTTCCAGAGGATGCCTTTGAAACCTCGGAGAGAAACAAATAATAACAATAAAAACCTTGTTTTTCCCAGGTTAAACTTTTCATCTTTATCTAAGCACAACAGTGGCTGTGCTGATTGTGCTGGGGGAAAATAACCCACAGGTTGGGTTCCAGCCCAAGCTTATCCATCCTGCCCACCACAGGAGCAGAGCTCAGCTCCAGTGTCATCAGATCCCTGAGCTGGAATGTTCTCCTACTACCATTTAGGTTTTCCAGCCATTCCTTTCCTAATCCAACGCTCCTACAGCTAAGCCTTCTTCTCTTTCCATCCATTGTTGCATATTTGCGTGTAGTGTGAGATTAGGAAATTACAATTTGGAGAAAAGGGCTGGGGCTGTGGTTTCTGCTCGTGTTCACATTGCAAGGAGGTCACTTCTCCACTGATGCTTGCTGCAAGCAATGAGATTTGGAGCATGCCAGCAATAATATCACATTTGTATCTGCCTGGTGCATCTGGATATCTTCAGAGCTTCTATCTGTGTGAGTGCCTAGTAATAATATTAACAGTGTGACATTGGGACTGGGAACTGGGATTTTAGGGACTTTACAGCTACCAGGGGGAAAAAAGTCCCAGAGATATTGTTCACAGTTTTGCATTTAAATTAACAGCAAGTCAACAGATGAGTAATGTATGGCAGGAATGTTCTGCACACAGAACAGGCTCCCACTAGGATTTAAACATCACATTCTCCTCTGGCTGCTCGCTCCTGCCTCACTTCCTGGGCTTACATCATTTATGGGGCACTTCCTGAGCTGGTGGCAGTGTGGATCTGTGGCATCCTTGGGTGCACAGCAGAAACTGGTCCACCCAAACTCAGCACAGATGGATGAAATTTGGACCCTGATGCCAATTATGCTGATTAGACTTATTTTTATATGTGATTGTACCTGGTCTGCTTTTAAGAATAACCCCACATTCTGGAATTTTTTCCATAATTATGTTGATAAAGATTAGAGATAAGCATGAACAGATCTAGGATGTACCATGGCAAGGCATAAACACTCCACAAAAAAAAAAAAAAAAAAAAAAAAGAAAAAAAAGAAAAAAAAAAAAAAGCAATATTACATTATATTACATTACCTCTGGCTCTTTGGTGTCAAGTATTGCCAGGGCCCCATTCTACAAAATGAAAAAAAAAATCTTGGAATTAGAATAGACAGGATTAAAATACTAATAGGATTTCTTAGCATTATCCTCCCACAGCTCTTTTTAGGTGGTTTTACAGGGTTGTCATCAGAGACAGCATCTGAGCACCTTCCATATAAAAACTAAAAGCAACATAATATTATAAATGAGCAAAAAAAAAAAATTGGGAAAGAGTGAGGGGGAAAGTGTGTCTTCTCTCTCTCCAAAGATCTGATGTTTTATGGGTAGCTGGAATATTTCTGCCTTCATTATCTGTGTCTTGACTTGGCTTATGCTCAAGCCCCAAGTTTTGTAGAAATGTATCTCTGTATCACTCTGACCTTCCAAAGACATCAGTCTGGCTAGGAAATCCAGAGAATTTCTGGCACTGGGGGTACTGACTCACTCATTGTTCCTGTTCATTGTCAGTTCAGGAATTTCCTCTGGTTTGGTTGGAAGGAAAAAAATCCATCCAATGGTACTTGTTGGTATTTTGCTGTTGTTTGCCAGGAGTCTAAACCCCAAAATATTTTCTCTTCTTAACAGCATCATGTTTCTGATTAATCAGGGTCAACTCTTCCTTTTCTCTCCTGACCTCTGGTAGTGACCCCAATGTTCCTTTTAATTTCCTTGATCTACTTGCAACATTCCCAGCCAGGTCTCTGGAGTGTTAAAGATTGAAAGTAATTTCCAAACACCTTCAGCTGTATTCTGGTTCCAGCTAAACTGGTCTGAATCAAGGCTCACTCTGCAGCAATCACTGGGTAAAAATGGATGTGGGAGCCAAACCACAGATTACAACATTAGGGATTATGTCTTTCCAAGGGAAAAAAATAAAATCTCCCACAGAATCTCTGTAATATTTCCTTTGCCTTCATAATCCAGAACGGTCCTTGTCCTCCTCATCAGCAGAATGTTCTCTGTATGGGGATGTTTTCCCAAATCCCTTGGTCAGAGGAGACAGAAAGAGGAGAATGTCTGTGTTGTGTGGACTGCCAGGGGATTTTGGATCTTATTCTGCATCTCTGAGTGACTCCATCCACCTCTTCCCCACCAAGCCCAGACTGACAACAGGGGCTGTTTTACAGACAGGCTCCGAGGAAAGAGATGGATCTGAACTTGTTATTCTCATCAAAGTGGGACAGAAAGGGAAAACCTGACATCTCTTATTAAGTATTTGCCAGGCTGGATTTCACCTGTAAACCATGTGCTCCCCCAAGGATCCCTTCTGAGGGATGTCTGCTGTCCAAAACTTGCTGTTGGGAGGTGTAAACTCTGTCAGAGAGGAGCTCAAGCTGTGAAGTTTGAAAAGTCTGAGCCTTGGGGTTGTGCTCAGGACCTCAGGAGTCAGATTCTGCTCAGGAATAGCTTTGACACAGAGGGTTCTGCTCAGGGAGGCCTTGATGGTGGATTTGGGCTTGGAAAAGGAACCAAAATATATTGATGATGATAATGCACAGAATGGGGTGTGCTTGTGAGGGAATGCTGGCTGGGGGTACATGCATTAAGGCATGATTTATGTTGGCTCCACAGAGGATTGTCCTTCTTTTATCCCATCTGAACAGAAGTCTGGGAATTCCATCACAGTAGGAAACCAGTGAGGAGGAAAGGACCCTCAGTTTAGGTGATCTAACCCTGCTCCAGCTCAGCAGCATCTGGGAGCAGGTCACAAGCACAGTCCAGGTGCCAGGACTCAGTTTCCATCTCCCCACAAAGACCAGCTCACATCATCCAGAGGAGATGAACAGAATTTCCATTTGCCATGGTGGGCTCATTAGTTCCAGGTAAAATTTCTTCTCCTCCCTGCCTAAATCCCTTAAGGGTACTTTGGGCCCATTCCTAGACTCATTAAAGCCAATGGCAGCCAGGTTGAGTATTATTCTGGTAATACCTTCTGGTATTATTCTTAATTTAAACATTAATAGTTTAACTCTCTGTTGTTAATAATAATAACAACCCCTTGGAAAATTCATCCCAAAATCCACTTCCTTGTGGAATTTCTCCTCTCCCATCAGGCATTCAGGCTGGTTTGTTATTGTTGGGTTGCTCCAGAGTGCTTTGGGTTGCACACACTGGTTTGTTATTGTTGGGTTGTCCTTCAGTGCTGGGCTGTGCACACCAGCTAATTTGTTTTTGGAGTGTTGCTCTGAGCTCCACACTCCACTTTATTTCTGATGGGCTGCTCTCCTTGTTTTAGGATTATTATTGCTGAGCCCTTTTGTGAAGCTCCTACCCACACAAATAGAAGGGCAGGAACTGTGGTGAATTTAATGCAATGTTTGGGGATTAATCTATTTTGCTTCACTTTTAAAAAGGGGCTAATTAAGGCTTTCAGGATTAGGAAACCCGCTTCTTACTTTAATATGGTTTAAAATACCATTTCCTTCCCTACTTTCCTTTCTTCCCACATCCTTCTTTTGAAACATGACTTTTTATAGGTATCCTATCTTCCATCTTAATGCTCCTGTTAGCTTCCCACTGGCCTTTCAGGAAAAACTTCTTTATGGAAGATTTCCTTTCAGGTTCAGTGCAAGAGCAAATACTCATGACCCTTGATCTGACTGCTTACTTTCTTCTAAAATGTCTTCATTTTATTTTGACTGCATATGTTCATAATCATTACGAAAATGGAAAGAAAAACTATTGGAAAATATTATTTGGACAAGAATCTGGCATATTTATGTGTTATAAACCAGAATTCTTCATTACCATCTTTACTGAGCAGTGTAATAGTGAATAAAATTTTTATGTCCCCTGCTCCATGAGCAGTGCCTCTGGTGATCTGGTAATGTTCACTTGGGGAAACTGAGGCCAGAAGTAGCTGTAAAAGCACATTATGATCTAAATCAGCCAAGACCTCTGAAATTACCACTGTTTGCTTCTTATTTGCATTTGCCAATCATTCTTAACATTTAAAAATTAGTTTGAGTGGAGTAGGTGTATCATTCTTTGGCAAAGGTGAAATGAAAGAACTACAAAGTGAATAGGACTGTTCTCCACAGAAGTAATTATTTCACTCTTATATTAATGTATTTAAAAGAGGAAGGAGAGGAATTCTGGAGCAATTAATGAAATATTCCTTGCATGACCCATCACAAAATCTCTCTCCCATGTGCATATCTGGGTTTGTGCTTGTGTCTGTTTCCAATTCAATTCAATGACTGTAAAACCCCAAATGCGAGCAGAAGACTCAAGGCTGAAGGAATCTCGTTGCTAAATCCAACTGCCTGCTCCCAAAGCTTCCCACAGCAGCGGGTCCTGAACTCATTTTGGGTTTGGTTCCACATTCCCAGCTCCTCTGGGCACAGCTGGGCAGCAGCCATGGGCAGGACCATGACCACAGACATGAGCATGGAAACGTCCTTGCATTTTTTTGTGCTGTCCACCAAACCCCAGAGAATGGCTGTTGGCAGTTTTGAAAGGGATTTGAAAGAGATTGTTGGTTTGTTTTAAGAGAAGCCAGGGAAGGATGAGCAGTTCAGCCCTCAAAGGCTGAACTTTGGGAGGAGTGGCCAGGAGGAAGAAATGCCTTTTCTGCTCCCACCAAAATCCACCCAGAGCCTGAAGAAGCACTTTCACCATCCCATCCAAGAAAGGTTGTGCTGCTGCTGTGAAAGCACCCACTGGTCTGAGCAGCGTCTTTCTGGGAAGAGAAATGCATTTTTAATACAAATTTCCAAACAGCACCATCCCATGATCTCTGTGGACCGCTCAGAATAAAAACAGCAGTATCTTTTGATTTGCCTAACTCAAACCCATCTTGCTTGAAGCCTTTATTTTTGATTTTCCTAACTCAAACTCATCTTGCTTGAAGCCTTTATTTTTGATTTTCCTAACTCAAACCCATCTTACTTGAAGTCTTTATTTTTGATTTTCCTGACTCAAACCCATCTTGCTTGAAGCCTTTGTTTTTGATTTTCCTAACTCAAACCCATTTTGCTTGAAGCCTTTATTTTTCATTTTGAAGGATTCATTGCCTGAGGGACGTTCAGGCCTGGCTGGGGAAGGTTTCCTTGGGCAGAATGTCCCAGGGACAAATGGATGGAGGGGGCTTTGGGTCAAACCCTGCCCTCAGCTGAGCCCTCCTCATCCTCATTGGCATCCCAAGCTGCCCATGCACATTCTTGGGCAGAGCTTGGCCTGAAGATGTGTTGTTTTGGTTATTTTTGCTATTCCAGCAGAGAAAAGGATTTTTTCCCCTCTGGGGGAAAGGAGTTCAGTGCCACATCCCAGCCTGGTGGTAAATGAAGCCCAGAGTTTATTGTCAATGGCTGTTGACTGCTGGGCTGTGTTGGGATTCTCATGTTTTACAGCCAGGGTAAAGGATCTCCGATATGAGCACCCCAGGATTTATTGGTCCCTCAAGGACTCGGGGGTTTGCTGGCAGCACAGTTCAGAGAGCCAGGAGAAGTCAAAGGTTATCTTTTGTAAGGTAGTATGGGATTTACCAGCTGACCCTCCCCCCGTCCTCTGGTTCATCTGCTAAAATCATTAACGAGCTTTCCTTTACCCTCCAGAGCTGTTAGTGTCTTTTTAGCACCCAGATCGAGTTACTGACCCCAGTGCCAATATACCTTGAGGATTTCAAGAGCCTGGGGGCATTTTCTGTGCTAAAAGGAGCAGCAGGAAGAAAGATGAATAGGTGGGTTGCTCTGCCCAAAATGAATCTTGATGGTTTTTTTGCTTGTAAAAAAGAAGTCTCTCTTGTTTATACATCACTGTCTCAAGAGGGTGGGTTGTTCTTTTTTTTGTTGTTGTTGGAGAAAAGGTTTCACTCTTGAAATGCAATGGGAAAATGATGGGGGTGAAAGTGGGATGTAAAAATGAATGAATGATGCTCCTCTCACCAGGGAAGTGGGAGGATGCTGTTATTCCTATTGAGGAATGATGGGAAAATTATTTTGGTGTTCAACCACTACATGTCTTTGCTGAGCTTTCTGGGGATCATCCCCCGGGTCTATCAGAGTCTCTTCCTCACTCTGCCATGCTTGGAGGTGAGCTGCACGATTTTGGGGAAAATCGGCAGATGAGAGCTGCTGCTCCACCCTCCTGATGGGCTCCTCACCCCTCCAGCTCCTCCACAGGTCCCCTTGCTGCAGCAGATTTGTTCCCAGTTGAACTCATTTTGGAGCGGGGCCACCCCAAAACGAACAATGGAACAATGACAATCCTGCACCATGGGCTTTCCTCCTGTATCCAAGAGCAGAGGTCATTTAAGGCCTCCCAGTGGTGTCCCTTCCTCCTCTCTGCCATGCCCTGCCCCATACATCAGTGATCTAATCACTTGTGAAACCCAAGGCAGGGCTCTGAAGTTCCCCCGTTACAAAATCAAGATTTATCGGAACGTGAGAAGCCTGGCAGGGTTTTATGATATGCACGGCGCCATTCCTTGCCCTAAACTATTTGTTACATTTATACTCTGGGACTTTTTATCATTCCTGACACCCCTCCATCTGTTCCTCACCATGCAGTAGCTGGGGGTCTTGTTTCATGGGACAGCAAGGATGAAATCACTTCATCTCAGTAATGGGTTACAGTAATTAAGCTGCTGTTTGAACACTTGGATTTTGATCTGCTTTTGGGATAAAGCCCCTGGGCTTCTTTTTCTTACCATCCTTCATAGAATTTCACACTCATATAGCTGCTGCTCCACCAAGTATTGACTTTAAAATTTTATATATTTTCTTTCCAACGGGAACAATCTGAATATCACACTTCCTTCTTGTAAAAGTAAGGCAGGGAACAAATGTTCTCAGGCATTAATTACACCCAGATTATCTGATATCAGAACCCAGAGAGCAGATATTTTAATATGTAGTGTAAAGTGCGAAAGAGGGGGAGAGAAAAAAGTCTCTTTGTTTTCACTTCAGTGTGAAGCCATTTGGAACCTGTTAGCAGAGCACAACAGCTCCAAGATGCTCTTGATTAATAGCAATTACAGTGATGCAGCAACTAACATGATCGACACCGCCTTGCCAAGGCCTTTAATGATCTCCCTGAGAAGTTAAACTCCGCTGGCGTTCCGTGGAATCCACCAGGAAATTGGAAAAGGCCGGAGCTGTTTGATGGCAGAGCCGCTGCTCGCGCACGCTGTGCCACCACCGGCAGGAGCGGCCAGGGAGAGGCTCCTCCTGTCATTCCTGGGATGACAGCATCCAGATCCATGCAGGGATTCAGTTCTGGACACCAGGCATCTGCTTTATTAAGTCTCAGCTCAGCTCAGCTCCAGCCTGGTGGACTTTAATTTTTTTTTGGTGGGTGCGTCACAGAGCACGTCCGCGCTCAGCAATTGTCCTGCAAACATCTCCCACCACTCGTCGCATTTGG
Source organism: Luscinia megarhynchos (assembly GCA_034336665.1). Taxonomy (NCBI): domain Eukaryota; kingdom Metazoa; phylum Chordata; class Aves; order Passeriformes; family Muscicapidae; genus Luscinia; species Luscinia megarhynchos. Next base: position 2,821,434 of record CM067574.1, on the reverse strand, counting down.
CTGGAGCTGCTGCTCTTTGCAGAACAAATTTGCTTCGCCCTGAATCTCTCAGAGGAGTGGCAGACACTGGGAGTCTTCACAAGCTCCACCCAGAGTGGCTGGAGCAGGTCTTTGACCAGCAAAAATGGGTTTATTAATTAGAGTTGGGTATGTCAATGTCAGAAATAAGGATTATAAACAATGCCTACGTGGAAAGTGAGTTTAAATAAAGAAATAAGGATTATAAACCATGCCTATGTGGAAAGTGAGTGTAAATAAAGAAATAAGGATCATAAGCAATGCCTATGTGGAAAGTGAGTGCAAATACAGAAATAAGGATCATAAACAATACCTATATGGAAAGTGAGTGTAGATACAGAAATAAGGATTATAAATTATACCTATGTGGAAAGTGAGTGTAAATACAGAAATAAGGATTATAAACCATGCCTATGTGGAAAGTGAGTGTAAATACAGAAATAAGGATTATAAACCATGCCTATGTGGAAAGTGAGTGCAAATACAGAAATAAGGATTATAAACAATACCTATGTGAAAATGAGTGTAAACACAGAAATAAGGATTAAAAATTCTGCCTGTGTAAACACAGTGAGGTACCTGCCAGGTCCTCAGCTGAGAAGGCTTTGCTCATGATGGGTATCAGCTCCCAAAAAAAGTTCTCCTGCCTTCAGAGGGAATATTTCTAACACAAAGGTTGGCTCCACCTGCCCGTGGATGCAAGTGTGCTGCAAACACCCGTGCTGAGAGAAAACATGAGAAGTTAATAAAAGAAAGTTATATCTTATTACTATGGAATTGAAAATTTTAACTCCTTATGTGGTTTTAATAACATGGCTCTGTGCTGGCTTCAAAGTTTGGGTTAAAAACGACCATTTTCTGCCTTATTTAGACTCAGTGCCCCAGCAAGAGAGCTGGGAGGCACAACCATTTAGAGAAGTTCAAATAACTCAACTGGCCGTGACCTGAACTAAAACTAATAGTTTGTGTTTGTGATGGCTACGAGAGAGGCATCTGGCTTACATTTAAATAGAAGGCTATTCAATAAAGCCTCTGCTTCTCCAAACTGCACAGAAGCAAAGATTAATTATTGCAACTAATGACATTTCGGCCATTCATGCACCCAAGGGAGAAAGGCAACCCCTGCCCCAAGAACCAATAACAACAAAAATCTTGCAGAATGCCCCACAAGGGAGAAACCCCCAGAATATATTGTTGTTCCTGATATTCTGCCCAGGCAGCCTAACCATGGAATTAAATATAATTTTTACCAGCAAATTCTTTTTTTTTTTTTCCTTGTTCTCCTCCCAGAGGAGAACCCAGAGTTTCAAATGGGCTTTTAATAGCAACGCTCTGAGAATCCAGCCTCTGTGTCTTGCAGCGTCTTAGGGAGATCATGTTTCACATTTCACTCATTCCTCAGTGTGTTGGCACAGCCTAACACTGGCTTCAGACATTTGGTATTTGAAACAGAAAATCTTGGTGTTTCATTCCTTGCCTCACTTCTCCCTGTGTTTCTCCAGCATCATATAATATTGACAGCCCCTGCCTGGAAAGAAAGGCCAGGTTCCCTCGTTTATTCAGCTGCAGGCTTTAAAAATGGAGAATAGGGGTTTTGTTCAGAGGAAAGAGCAACTGCCAGTGAACTTTTTCCTTCTTTACATAAAAGTGGGATAGCACAATAAACAATGGTAAGAGAAGTGGGACCCGAGGTATGTATACATATATGTAGTATTTTTTAGCTGGCTGGTTTTTCAGTGCCCAAGTTTCAGGGTACAAATCTGCTCCTGTTTGTGTGAGTGATTTGTGGTGTCTAATTATCTCAAAATTTGGGCAGTGAGAGATCTGGCCATAGGTATGGCTCATGTTGTGGTGAGTCACGTACTGGAGCATGCCAGTGACCACACTGGTGTCCCCAGGGCTCCCAGGAGCAAGAACATGCCCAGATTTGGTGGGAAAAAAAAAAGGAGATGAGAAAGAAAAGACACAGAAACCAGTCATCTTAATCACAAGTGGAAAAAATCCAGTGATAATGCCAGTCTGGAAAATTTGTCCATGATTCCTTGTGGGGCATTATTCCTAGAATCAGGAACTAGTGATATTTTCGGGCTGTTCTCCCATGTGGATCAATTTTGTAAGGACAGGAGGTGTAGGTTTGACTCCTCTTCCTCTCCAACCAAGGCACTTTTCCTGGGGCAACCACAGTGGGCTTTTATGATTGGAAGCATTTTCAGGCAAATGTCTGCATGGCTTTACTCTTTAATACATCATTTCTTGAAGCAGTGCTTTGGCATCCAGAGATGACTCCTGCAGCAACACCCTTCATGTCTTTCCTGAGCTTTCTGAGGATCATCCCCAGGGTCTGTCAGAGTCTTTTCCTCCCCCTGACATGATGGGCAAGAAATGGAATGGCACTGTTTCCTTGTGGCTGTGAAACTGAAACCATTGCTCCCCTTCACACAGGGACCATCTTCTCCAATTCCTGTTTAACCTCCCCATCCCAGCTGTTCCCCTCCCCTCCCAACCCTGCATGAGCCAGAATGGGATGAGCAGTCACCCACAGGGGCCACCTGTTGGGGACAGACCCTGGTAACCTCTGCTGTGCCCCAGACTCGCCTTTGATGGGCTCTGGGTGTGTTGAGCAGGGACATTCCTGTCCCTGTGTGACATCCCCCATGCAAAGGAGAGCCCAGAGCAGGGGGAAAGGTCCAAGTGGAGGAAAGGAGTGATGATGGAGAGTTCTTCTGAGAGTCACCAGCACCGAAACAGCAAGAATAGGAATGAAATCTCTCTGCCATGACCAGCACCACAGAGCTGGATTTGTATCCTGTCCTCTCAGAGAGGAGGGAGCTGCTGGCATCACCTCCCAAGCATCCTCACACATGATAAATGCTGCTTCCCTCTGCTTCTGCTCTCCCTTTGGGGAATTTTCCTCCTCCTTTTGGCCATGAGCACAGAAGGGATGTGAGAGGGAGAGGAAAGCAGCTTTGGGGTGGTTGCTGTGCCTGTTGTGAGGAGCAGAGAGCGAAGCTGAGCTCTGGTGGGAGCTGTTTGCTCGTCGGGGTGGAACAGCCCTGGGCTGTCATGGGGTGTGGGACTGTGTAAATATAAATCCAGGCACCCATGGAAGTGGATCCATGGCCCAACAGGTGCATTCTGCTCCTTCTGGCCACTCTGGGAATGCAGCATTTTTGGTACTGCCAAAAGGAGTCAGTCCTGTAGGGGTAAGGACCTGCCTGGGATGGACAGGGAATAATTCCCTCATCCAGAGGCTGGAGCTGTATCCAAGAGAGGGAGAAATTCCTGAACTACAGAAATTAGGGGTTTGTTTTCTTCAAAGTGGGGCAAGTTTTCCCTTCAATGCTCAAAGCACCAAAATGAGGAGATGGTGCATCCTTCAAAGCTCTCTCTCCACTCTGGGTTACTATTGAGAGCCCTGAATTTGCTTTACATGGAAGCTTCAAGAAGGGAAATGTCCTGTGGAGATCCAAAATGCTCTTTGTAACCACACAGGGTCCAGATGAGCCCCTGAGATGTTCCTCCAAAAGCAGCCAGGAGGGATCCAGCTCATCCACGGTGCCTGTGGGGAGGAATGGTTTGGAAATCACACCTCTGCCTGCAGGTGAATAATTGCATTTTCAAATGCCCAACTGAGCATTTTATGCAATAACATTTTATGCGAAGGTGGTGGAATTTTTTTGAGATTTCTTCCAATTAAAACATTTTTTAACTAAAAATTTCCAATGATCACTTTCCACTGTATTTGTGAGCATGATTCTTCTTTCACAAAGTCTTATACCCAAAATATATCTCTTTGGGACTGCAAAAAAAAAAAAATAATTAAAAATCCATATTTGATGATTTAGGTTAGAAGTGAATTCCTAAAAACCAGAATGTTTTGACAAAACCATATTTATTTTTAATGAACTAAGATTACTTTGAGCAATGTCCTTCAGAAAGACAGTTGAAAGAATAATTTGATATTAGAATGCCATAATATAGTATATTGATTTTATGTGCTGGTATTTAAATTTTGTGCTTGTATTCATTCAAAGCCTGTTTCATACTATTTAAAAAAACATATCACAATAAGATTTAAATATCACATTGCTCTTTTTTCCCTTCTTTTACTGAAAATATGGGTTAACTTATAACATGCCTATTTTAAAGTAAAAAAATAAAGTATTTAAGAGGTCCAAAGTAATTAACTAGAGAAAAAAAAATTAAATCCAAAGGCTCTTATTGAGCTTTGTCCAAAAATGTGACTCTGGTGCACTTCCTTTCTTCCATCTGATATTTGGAAGCTGGAATGAAATGGAAGCTGTGATAAGCACATCCAAAGGCAGGAGAAGCACTCGGGATGCAGGGGCTGCTTTCTGGAGGTCTCTGTCTCAGATATGGATCACATTTCCTCCTGTTTACATGGAAGGAGGTTGTGAAGATCTGCAATTTCGAGATACATATGGTTCTCGCATCAAATTAAACAGCAACCCCAGCCCGAGCCGGGGCAGGTTTAAAAACGTAGGAATGAATGTGTGTTTATCCAGTATTTGCATTAATGCTTCCTAGGGTTTATTTTGAAAGTGAAGAAAGAACATTGCATGGTAGGCAATTTAACCCAAACAATATCGGTTTAAAGTTAGGGCCATGCTCCTTGGAATATTTTCCTAGTGTTTTGAAGTGTCCACTTGAAGAGGGAGCAGGGAGGAGGTGGGGGGAAGAAAAGGATTGTTCTGTCTTCTGCTCTGTGTTTGGCCTGGCTCGGTAGGGCTAGTGCTGTTGCTCATCTGGTATGGATTAGTCCTTCTCTCTCACACTCTGTCAACTTGGGTGTTCTGCACGCAGGCTGTTCCTGCAGGGGGCTTGGGTTTGCTTTTTTTAACGGCAGGAAGTGCCCCGCTCGGACCACATGTGAAATTGTGTGGGAACAGTGGGGGGGATGAAAGAGCCCCATCAAACATCCCCAAAGTGTGGGTGGAGAGGCAGGCAGCGAGGGGAGAGATAGCAGCTGAGGGATTTCACCTCCTGGGCTGCCCGGGCTGGGCAGGGTGGGGGTTTGTCCATGGCTGCTGCTGGTGACATCCATTTGGGGTGTTTTATCATGTGGGGGGCGTGAGGGATTACAGCTGCCGCTTAATTTGTCCTAAATTTCCTGCCAGCCTCGCCAGACATGTACAGGAAATAGGCAGTAAATGTTTAATAGGTAATACCTGACTGGACAATTAACAGGTGCTGTCACACTGAAAATCCAGGCCTGGCTCTGTGGGTGCACCTTGGACATCTGTGGTACCCAGCCCGAATTCCCTCACGTTCCAAAATTCATCCTTGTTCCCACATCCAGGCATGGACTCACAAAGATTTTTTTTTTTCCTTTTAAAGCCCTCACTGATGATTTTGCTGTTTCCATGAATAAATGTCACCACAGAAGCTGGTCCAGGCTGCAGCCCTTGTGTTTATTTCACACACAAACCCCACCCTAGTTTTTCACAGCCTGGAAGAGGCAAATCCAATGCTCATCAAGAGACAGAAAATTGTAACCTGGTTTTCCACATCAGAATAAATTCCTGTCTGTGCTGTCACCTCAGCTGTACCAGGGACCAGCAGATACCTTCCCAAAAAATTGCAATGGGCAGGATATATTAAATGATCTTTCCCTTCTGGACTTTCTCAACTCCTGGCAATCAGCAGGTATGAGGTTTCCTGCTCTGGACTCTGTATCTGGACTTTAATAGTCATTGATGGATGTTGTTTCTTCATTTTCAATTAATTTTTACTTCTGGTCTCCATAAAATCCCGTGGCAATGAGTTCTACAAGTTAATAGTGTGTTCCGTGAAAAGTGCTCAGACTTGGTTTAAATCTCAATATTAAATGTGACTTTAATTCCACGCTGTCTTTTTTTTTTCTCCTCCATAGAAGGTTATTTTAAAATAAATTTTCTGTGGGATTGCCAACACCATGGAAATCGGGCAGTGTCAATCAGACACAGTTCCTGGGATTGGCTTCTCTGCCTTAACACACCAATTAAAAACTAAAAATATTTTTATTATCATACAATTTCTATTTTTACATTATTACTTCTGCGAAACCCTGTTATATTTTAACTTCTATTACACTTCAATTATTTTGCTGCAATTGCAACAATCTTTTGCAATTTTTCATTTATCAGCAGATAAAATATCAGGGAATAACCCCTTTTCAACCTTCAGCCTTCCTTACTAGTTACAAGCCTGCAATTAAGCCCTGATTGTTCAGAATAATTGTATTTCCAATTAAGGCAGAATTAGGCTAATTGAAATGCTATTATTACCTACAGAGCAATGTTGGTTTAATATGTTTGGTCAACACAAATCAAACCTTTCCTTTGGAATTTGCTTTTATTAAGTTCAAGTCCAATTGAGTTCAAAAGCTCCTCCTGCAAAGCTCTGCTGTCCCCTAATAGTGCATGACTAATGTCTTACACTTGGCTTCCCTATAAATTGCTCTCTTTACTGAGCAATTTCGGTGTCAATACTCAGACATCCTTATCAGCACTTGATGCTCATGTAAACCAACTCTCGTTAATGACTACAAGGATGGGGAGGGGGGGAAAAGTAACATTGCCCAGACCTCAAGGCTCCTGCTCCATCTGAACTTTGAGGTCCAGCTGTTAATAGCAGCGTTGACTGCTTACATAAAAATGTGCAGTAAACTGCGCTGGCCTTGTCTGATTTCCAGGGGTTGCTTTGAGCCATCACAAAGGGCTGGAGCTCCCACCCTTTTCTCATCTCTGTCACTCAGGGTGATTAACGCTGCTCTGCCATACCCAGGCCATTGTCCCAGCCTGAAAAAAAGCAAACATTTTTACAGTTGGGAGCAAGAAAAATTTCAAACAAGTTCCCTTTTGCCTGAAAAAGGGATCCCCAGCTGCTGTTTATTATCTCTCTGTTTACATCACACATGTGCATGTGGAGGACAAAGTAGTTCAATAAATTACTCCTGGACCATCGGCTTGGCCAGCCCAGGCTGCCAGGAACAAAAGCATTTAATGGTTTGTTGAATGTTTCTGAATGCTCCTAGGTCATTTTTAACTCTCACCAAGTAGTTGATCTGATTTCATCTGCTTTAAACTTTGTTTAGGGCTCAGAATGTTTTTTTTTCTTATTGCACGCAGTAAAATAAATTATGGCCGTGCTCCTCTGTTGAAGCAGTTAACAGGGGTGGATATCACACTGGGCTATGTGACATGGGCATGTGGATTCTCACCCTGGAATTCCCTGCAGCTTCCATGAGATTTGGTAAAGTTCCTAACTTCTCACTTTTGCACTCAGTAATTTACCCAATATCTCCATTCCTGGGTTTCTTTAATTGGAGAATATTTTCTTTCCAAAGGAAGAAGTGTTTTAAAAATTAACAACAACAAGTAACACTGTCTGAGTGGCTGTGCACACACACTCACACCCACTTGGCCACCCCTCCAGCTTTTAAAATGGTTGGAAATTGCTCACATTTTTATGCTTTAAGTCCCTGTTCAGATGTGATCTTGGCTGGAAACAACCTGCAGCTGGGCACTGGGGTTTCTCCAGTGGCACTGGAACATCCATTTCTAGCACAAATCTAGACAACAATCATCTCTACAAAGAAATAGAACCCCAACATCTCTAATCCTCAACCTCTCTCTTCCCAGTTCTTGCACTTTCCAGTGGAGCTATTCCCAAAAAACTCTTGTACCTGCCTAAATGTGGGACAACACACATTTTCCTCAGTGGTACCCCTTGCACAGAAGCATCAGCAAGAATTGGGTTGAACAGAGACACTTCTGAGCTTTTTTTTTTTTGCTTTTTTTTTTTTTTTTTTTTTTTTTTTGCCTGGATGATTCCAGAGTTCCCTTTGCAGCAGAACCCGCTTAGAGCTGTATAAATAAATATTTGTACTGGAACTTTTCAAATCAAATCAGCTTCACCACCCCAGGAGCTGCTCCACAGCCTGAGCTGTGCAAAGCCAAGGTGCTCTGCCTGGGATCAGTTACCAGAAATCCACATTCAAGCCCTACATCTTATCATACACCAAAATCCTGAGAGTTCATGTGGTATTGACATCAACAATCCCCTTCCACTTGCTGCCATCCCAGTAAAAAGCTGGGAGGGTCTCTTGATGGTCTCTCAGAAATAGAAACTGCCAAGTCTGGGATGTATTTGTAAATGCACTTTAAAACACCATCAGAAAATTCCCTTTAGGAATTTAAAACTTGGAATATCATTGCAGAAAGCAGCTCAGATGAGCTTAAATCTGTGTTATTTGCAAGCACTCTGGTTTACTGCTGCTGGGAGTGTTTCAGGAACACAGCATCTCCAGAAGACTTTGTGAAATAAAAGATAAAAAAGCCACAATTTGGAGCCTGTTGCCTCAACATCATCATCTCAGTGCAAGGCTGACACAAAAATATGTCCAGCCTGTCTGGTTCTGATACAGAGAATGAACAGTCAGAGGGCAGGGCACCCCAAAAACCTGCAGGTTAATTTAAGTTTTCAAAAGAGAGCAGCAGCTCATATTTGTGCACTCTGAAATCCCTGGTTACCTTTCTTTGGATGTGCTTGGACATTGTGGAGATGTCACACCACAAGGAAGCATCAGCCATGGAGGCAATAAGGAGCAGGAATTTCCCACAGACAGCTCATTTTTGGTGCAATTTTCCAGCCTGGGTTTCTTACCTTAAGAAATGTGGGTATTTATAAGCCTGAGGAGCCAGATGAACTCTGGGAGGATCCTCTGACTGAAACCCAAGATTTTTTTAGGCTCTCTGGCGACCACGTTACCCTGAAGCTGCACCAAGCCTGAAGTTACACAGAAGTTGTAGTCAGTCAAATAAAGACACTGACTTGCTTGATTCATTTTTGGCTAAGAGCAATCCCTTGTACATTCCTACCTTTCACCCCTTCTCCATTAAGTGGAAAATCCAAAGTTTCCTTTAATCAGGTTTGAGCTTGGGCTGATGTGATGTTTACTGAGTGAGACAGTGGTTTTCAAAGACATCTGGCCCCGTGGCTTGGCAGGGAGCCCAGCAAATTGCCAATCCCAAGGCCCAAGTTCACAGGCGCTCTGGGGCTTTCATCCCTTCACCAGGCAGCCCTGAGGGCAGGGGAGGTGCTGCTGCTGCTCCCTGCTGCATCCTGCTGCTCTGCCACCTGTGTGCTCCACAGCTCCGTGCTGTCCCACAGGAGAGGAGGATCAGGATCCCCATCCCCATCCCAGCTCTGGCAGGGCTCCTCTCGTGTTCTGCCCCTCCCAGGGAGCAAAGGAGGGCAGGGACAGCAGCCAGCACATCCCTGTGTCCTGCCCAGCAGCCCCACCCTGCCAGGCTGTCCGTGTGTCCATCCACCACTCCTGTCCTCAATCCCAGGCCATTCCTGAGGCTCCCAGGGAGGCTGTGCCTTGCACAGGGCTGAACCCAGGTCTCCAAACTCCCACTGGAGCAGCCTGAGCAGGAGCCCAGGGTGACATTTTGCCAGCAAAGCCCTCCTGGGAAGCACAGCTGCTGCAGATGTTCTGCAGACAGAAAACATGGGCGTCCACTGCTGCTTGGTTTGAAAGCTGAGTCTGTGCTGCTGTACTGGTGTGAAGCACTTCTACTCCAACAAGGAGACATCCACTCCAGAAAACAGGGAAATAAGATTTCAGATACAAACTAAGGTTGGATCTCACTGTGAGGAACATTGAGTACCATGACCTGGATCTTTCTGCTTCAGGTTGCATCCTCTTTACTGGGTTGTTGTCTGGAGCACAAAATTTTAAGCAAAGAATGAGCAGATCTGTTTATTCTAGATATATGTCACTACAAGATACCTTGCTTAGGGAATAAACAGTGCCTGTCTACACATAAGTGAAAATCTCTGAAGGTAGAGGCTTGTGTGGCTTCCACTGCCTGGAAAATGGATGTGGAGAGGGCCATGGTCAAATGAAATGTTTGTTTGTTAGAAAACAAAACATCACACAGCCCTTTAGGGATTAGCACCAGTTGTCTTGAAATGGTGAGGTGAGGGAGACAAGTAACCAAAGGGAAAAAAAAAAAAAAGTTTCCAAAAACCAGTGACCAGTTACCAAGAGAGCAGCTCGTCTCTGTCCTGACCTCCCGTGAGCTCTGAACTCTGCTGGCACTGTCCAGCCCCATTCCCTGAGAAACACGAGGCTGAGGGAGAAAGTCATCTTTGTTTCATGAAATATTTACATTGGAGAAGGGAAAGCCTTTTGTATATTGTCACTGACCTTTGGAGGGAGGGGGGCGATTGTAATCAGGTTTCAGGATCACAATTTTCACAGCTGCACATAATAATTTGATTCAGGTATTTGATTCACTGACAACTCCTCTAGAAGCAGCAACTGCTCTGCTTTCCCACAGGCTGTGAGATACCCTCGACCTGGGCATGGGCCATGCATGGAAACATTTTGTGCTAAAAGCTGGAAGAAAAGAAAAGAAAAGGAATAAAGAAATTCCATAAAAACGCCTGGACCTGGTGATCTTTTGTGTCTGATGATTTTTTTTTTTCTTCCAAGCAGTCACAAATGAAAAGGAAGAGCTAATAGGAGCTTGGCTCCATCTCCTCTTCCTGAGACAGAGTGGGGTCTACAGAATTTCCTGCTCCTGGGCAGCTATCTTAGAAAGGCTTAAAAACACAGCCAGGTCCAAGAAAAATCAAAGGGCCATCACTGCAAAGGGATACAGAATTTCCAGATCCTAGGGTGGGAGCTGCATTGATGTGGCAAATGGTGGTGGAAAAAAGGAAGCAGGTTCAGTGTAAGATTTCTCGTGGATGGCCTTTGGTGCCTCAGCAGAGTAAGGGGATGGGGGTGGAGAGGGGCCTGCATGGGGACAGGAAGGATTCAGACTCCTCATTTCCTCTGTAGCAAATCATGGGCACTTACTGCTTCTAACAGTGCTCCACACGACAAAATGTGTAATTGCAAAAAAATTCAAGCTTAAAGCATTTGTCCCTCCAGTGTTGAAGCTTCAGAGTTATTAACATGATCCGTAGGATCTCCCACAAATGCCACTCTGTCCTAGTTCAAAGGGTCAAAATAAGGCAAGGGGGTTCAGAGGAAATCTTTTATTCCCCAAAATATTACAGCTGCCTGTCCTGGCTGGAGAAGTCTCTATTCACCCTTTATGTGTTTGTGTGTTTACCTGTTTTCACACCTGCAATAGGTGTATTCAACTGTGTGGCTGGGACTTTAAAAACAAAACCTCAAAATAGAAATTCAGCCTTTTCTGCAAGCAAGTCTCATGCCCCACTAGCACTGTGTTAGGGGTTTCACATCAATCAGAAAGACAGAGCAGAGAAGGGAATGAAGCAGACACTCACAGAAACCTCTCAGGGATTTTGATGTACTTGGATGTAAATTGTCACAACAGGAACCCTGAATCACCCACCTCAAGTCCTTCTCCTATAACATAAAAATACAGGATTTTTTCATTAAATATGTATATGGAGCAGCATTCCCTCATTTTGAAATAAATCCTATGGAAATGCCCCAAAGCCAAGCAGAGGGGTCAGGTGGGCAGCAGAGATGTGCAGCAAAGCCTGTGACCCTGAGCAGCCAGTTTGCCATTTCTGTCACTGCCTTCCCACGTTTTAAGCATCAGGGATAATCTGGAATGTGCTCCTCCTGTCCTCAGAGACAGATGGCAGCGAGGAAGCAGGTTGGAAGAAAGGAATAATAAATATCCCAAGGTGAGTAAATGTCTTGGCTTTAGGCAGCTGCACCAGTGGTTTTTCTCAGGGTGCACAAATGTCCCTGCTTTACTGGGCTTGTCCCTAGGCCCACTAAACTTTTTTATGGTGTGTTTCCTGCACTGTCTGGCCAAGGGTCAGGGATGTTAAGTCCTGGGGGAAATCTGGAGCTGAGAGCACTGCATGATCAGGGGGTGATAAGGCAGATTGGCTGGGCTGGGGCTGGGAAGACAAAATTCAGTTTGCAGAGAAGGAAGGGCTGTGGAAAGCTCCTTTGTTAGCAAAAAGGGGCATTTATACTGATTTTTGGGTGACTCAGGCAGTTTACCTCCACTGCCACATTGTACCTCTGTGGATGGTGGCTGAGCAGCAGCTGGAGATAAAACACAACCAGTTTGAGGTGTCCTCTGGCTCCCTTTCTGCCAGGAGCTCTGTGAGCATCACAAACTGGGGTTCAGCAGAGGGGAGGGGAGAGGTTTTACCCCCTGTGAGGTGTCTGGGGGCTGATGCAGGTTTGGGGGCAGCTCTGTGCTGTGGCACACCCTGAGCCATCCATCAACTGGAAATAGATGGAACAGGGCAGCCAGATCCCTGCTGCCATCCATCCCCTGCCAGGGGGCACAGACCTCGTGCAGAATTCATGTTTCCACTGTCTGAAGAGCATTATGTACAGGGGGGATTTTGGGAAACTTCATTTCTTGCTGGGGCAAAGTTTGCATCCCAAACTGGATGACCACCACAGGTGGAAGAAGGGTAATTCCACAGTGCTATGCAAGGGTTTAAGAAAAATGGAGAAAAATTCATCAGAGCCAAAGAACACTCCATGGAGTTGACACAGGAGGCTGAAATAAGATAGGCAGTTTGTAATTACTTACATTGGGATGTGGCCAGCACATGGAGGTTAACATCACAGCTTCACAAGGACTGCAGAAGCAGCTGAGCATCTCTCTGAGCTGAGACAGGCAGGGAGCTTCCCTGAAGCCTCCTGGCCTGGGCCACCCCACCCAAACCCTGGGAGGAGCACACAGGGCCTGATCTGTGCTCAGTGACATGCCAGAACCAAATAAACAAACTGAGGGGCTCTTGCTGCTCAGCCCAGGGCTCCTGCCACAGAGTTATTGTCACTCCTGCTGACAGTGAGCATCTGGTGGGGTAGCTCACCTCCAGGAACCAGAGCAGGGACACAGGAGTGCAAAGGAAAAGTTAATATGATTGCACAGAAGCTGATTTATTGTTTACTTTTAACTTTAATTATGCATTTTAAGACTACTGTTTACGTGGTTAAGCATTTTTTGATTGGTGTTTTTATGCTGTTCACACACACCTTGCATGAACCCCTCAGGCACAATGATTGGTGGCTGTCCAGAACTTCACCACCCACCTTTATCTTGGGTCTTCTAATGTTGGTATTTTGTTTTTTAGTTGTTGTTGTTGGGGTTTTTTTTTTTTGTTTTGTTTTGTTTTGTTTTGTGTTTTAGCAAAATGTATGTTTTAGTCGCTCTGAAGAGTCTTAACAAGTTGCAGAAAAACACTTAAAAATGGCTCATCTTGTGCACCTGGTATAAACATTGCTCCAAATTAAGAAATATACAGAAAAACAGCTAATGTGTGAAGAAACAGCAAAATATGCAGAAAAACAACTAGGCAGCAAAATATGGAGAAAAATAAATATAGTTTGGCTGGTGCATATGACACAGACTATGGCTTAGAGTTGTTCAGACATGTCACTGTGGTTTAGATTTGTTTAGTGTTAATACAGATAATTAAGATTTTTATTTTTTTTTAATATATTTATTTCAAGAAGCATCTCTGAGCTCGTCCCACCTGTGAGACAGACTGGAAGCACAAGGCACTGGGTATCTCCCTGCCAGCACTGTATTTTATGACAGCTCTTAATTTGACCCTAACCAGACTCAGAGGCAATAATTCTGGAATGTTTCCCTCCAGAAAGACTGTACCTCAGGTTTTTCTTGGAACTCGGTCCCATTAAGAGCAATCCCACTCTTTGGAGGCAAAAGTTGGATTTTTATTTCCTGCTAAGAGCTCAGGTGTTCCAGCCATGGGCTGAGATGCCAGTGGTTCACCTCCTTGCTTTGATTTAAGTGGCTGCAGCCTCACAGGAGGAGCACACAAAATGCTGGAAAAAGGTGGCAGATGGACCAAGGACATTCCTCCTGGCCATTAAACCCCGTGAAGGCAGAGGGAGAGGAAAGGAGGCTTTGGCAAAAAAACCCTTTGCACATGTTCAGAGATGCACAGATGAGCTCCCGAGCAGTCAAAATAGGAAATACCACCCTTTAAAGCTGGATGCTGCAAGGTCTGAGGAGCTGTGTGAAGCTGTGCCACTGAATGGAAAAATCATTCCTGGAGCAAATCTCTGGAGATTTCTGGGAAAATTGGCTCACCCACTGATTTTTTCTCGATTCTTGAGGTGACTGCTCTTAACCCTGGCAAGGACTTTAATCTGCTCACTTAATCTGGCTGCTGAAAGTGCCATATTGCACAGGGCTGAGATGCTGTTTAGGTCATTTAGCTTCACTTTTTCTCCCCCCTGTTGCAAGCTGAGCCAGCCCTTTTTGCTCACTTGAAAAGCTTCCTCTTCAAAGGCTCCCGTGGAAAAGTCTTATTTCTTCCCCCTCCCAAGTGACAGATTTTGAAGCAATCTCAAAGATATCTTGTCCAACACAATTACCCTCCACAAATCTGACCCTGACAGAGCTGAGGCAAAGTGTGATTTTTAACCTCAAGCACTAAAACATGTCAGGAAAGTTGTACTTGTGGCGGAAAAACCTTGAGGTGGTGAAAATTTATGGAGAAGAGAAGTTTAAAGTTTTAAATTCCAGATGTGTGAAGCTCCAGCCATTTGGTGAAGGATCTTGAAATTTTGGGCCGTTTCTCAAGCAGAGATTTCAGCCTCAGAAATCTGTTCAGAATGTGCCCCAGCTATTTAATTGTTTGTAATTTATGCAAATTCTCAGGATATGGAACATTTGCTGCTCCTTAAAATCATGGAAGAAGGCAAATCAAGGAGCATCCATGTATTTCTACCAAAGAATCCCCTATAAAATATCACTCAGCTTTTTAATTTATTGAGGAAACATGGAGATGATGGTGCTGCAGAAAAAGTTTTTTTCATTTGAGACTCTTTAGCCTCTGGGATTGTTTTAGGCTAAATATGAGGGATAAGGAATTCACTAGGACAATATTGATTTCTGCCTCAATTCCTGCTTCAAATATTTAGCTTTATTCTAGCTCCCATGAATCTTTGTAGGATGAGAGTCTATAACAGCAGAAATATGTGTTGTAAAGTAAAATTGTCCCATACTGTGGGAAAAGGAAATCTAATAAGACAGGAATGGTTTGTATCTAGGTGAGGTATATTAATAAACTAAAAAGGGTATATGATATTTAGGTAGACAAAAGAAAAAAATTAATTTAAGGAATGATTTTTTTTTACCCTTTAATCTTGGGAGCAGGAACTTCTTTCTGCTGGGACTTGGGCCATTTTCCAGACCAGTCATGGGAGTAATTTTGGGACAGCAAAGGCAGCCAGACTTTGTCTTCTTGACTGTCTCTGGCTGTGTCTGTTGCAGAAAATATTTTGCTTTTAGGTGATGCTTTTCCACAGCTGGTTGATCAGAGCAGCCTGAGCTAGCACAGCCAGATCCAGCTTTGTTTGCCACCTGGAAATGAGGGAGGTGGGATTTTTCAGAGGAAGCAGGGATGGCAGAAATGGTTTTGGGGTGAAAACACATGGGCCAAACCAAAAAGTGAGTCCCTGCTCTCTGCCATTCTCAGCCTGGGAATGGCAGTGACAAATGAGAGGCACGAAAAGAAGCAGGAATGTGACAGCAAGGGAGGGGAGCAGGGTGCAATGGATGGCTTAATAACAGCTTGCACTGATGGACAAATTGCACCTCTGCACTGTTTGGCTCCTTGTGTCTGCACAAGGATGCTTGGATCCTTGTCAGGGAAAACTGAAGGATGGCTCCCAGCTGGACCATGCAAATAAAGAGTTGGCCCAGCCTCCAGCACTGGGCCATGGAGCTGGCAGAGCCCTAAACCCCCCTGGCTCTCTGGGGCCCTCTCAGTGGGAAACCAAAAGGATGGGAGGGAAAGGGTCAGGCTGACTTCAAAGGAGACATGGACTTGGTTTGAAATTTAACTCCCTTTGGAGTTTAAATTTCCTCCAGGTCTCCACATGGCCAAGTGGCCCTGTTTGCTTCCAGGCAGCCCGTGGGACTGTCCAGCAGGAGCTGCAAACACCCCAAGATCAAATATGGGGGTTCCTGGGTTTCTCTCCTGGTGGTCTCCAGTCAGATATCCCAAAATTTGCTTCCATGACCCAAAAGCTGCTCCCACGGAATATTCCTCTGGGGCTGTGGGAATCTGACCATCACACTGTGGGGTTTCTGTGCAGGCAGGTCTTACTCCAGCAGCTCATTTATATCCAGCACAAGATAAGCTGTCATTATTAAACATCCCACGACTTTAATAAATAAGGTTTCCTAAAGAAACCTGTGATATTTCAGCAACAAAATCTGTCTTTTCTCAGGGTTGGACATGAAATACAGCATTGACCATGACCTGGTGTAATTCCTCCTGGTGGCTCTTGCTGGATCTCTGGGTTCCTAATCCTTCAGTGACACAGTTGAGGCTGCTCTGCCTCCTCTTTCTCCTTCTCCTCCTCCTCCTCCTCCTCCTCCTCCCTCCTCCTTCTCCTTCTCCTTCTCCTTCTCCTTCTCCTTCTCCTCCTTCTTCTCCTCCTCCTCCTTCTCCTCCTCCTTCTTCTCCAGCATGTCACAGGACATTTTGTCCCCTTTGCCTTCCAAGCCTCCTCAGAAAAAAATGTCACAGCCTTCCCACCAAGGCTGGGGAGAAACAAATGAGTGGGGGAAAGGAAATGCTGAAGGCAGATGGGTGCTGCTGGGGCTGCTGGTGCTCCTTTCCTGGGGAGGCATTCCCACCACAGGACATCATGCAACACTGGAGATGCAGACCAGAGAAAAAGAGGAAAAAAATAATTGTTCTTGATCTTTCTCACAAAAGAGCAGCTTCCTCCGGAATTAGCCCTTGTTAAAAAACTTATTTTCCAAAATGAAATTATCCAGAAATATATTTTTCATTCTTTTTTATCTTAAGCATCCTGGCTTTTTTGTGTATTCCCTGCAGTTTGTAGGTGACTGTGCTGTACCAAGAACAGTAAAAACTCATACCCTAAATAAGTTTTTGTTATGCAGCTACTCCTTTTGGTCAATTCCAATTCTATTTCCTCAGACTTCTAATGAAGATGTAAAATAGTCATTGTCTTTGGTGTTTTACTTAAACAAATTATTGAGAGCTATTTCTCTTCTATTATCCTAAAAATAGAATCAGTCTCATGATCCTTTCTACCTTCACAATTAATGCATCAATCAATTATTATTTTTCTTTTTTTTTAATAATTTGGACTGGAAGGGATCATGTAGTTTTAAGTCCCTGCCATAACTGTATTTGTAATTAGGGAGTCCTAATAATGAATACAGGAACCTACAATGTATCTATAATTAGGAATTTCTAATTATGAATCCAGTGACCTACAATCCTTATGGAAAATCTGAGGAATTCCCAAATGATAGAAATTTGAAAGCCACCACAAAGAGCTGGAGAATTGGGATTTAGGAGTGCAATCAGTGCCACCAAGACAGACACATGAGGGACTGGAAGGGGCAGGGCTGGACCAGGAAAAGCAGGATCATCCTTTAAAGGTGAATTCCATGACAAAAGTTGTAATCTTTCAATTAAGGAGATACAAAGCACATTAGGTGCAATACATGTCATGAAAAGGGAAACATTTGATAATCATGAAGTGAGAAAAATCGTGGTTGCCCAGCCCATTACTGTGGTGTTAATTAAGATCCTTGGGCTGGTCCCTTGGAGACACAGGGGAGAGAGTTCTCCCAAATTGAGATAGACAAACTCTGCATCTATGGAGATTTGGCAGTGGGAAGCCAACCAAAACTTTAATCTCTGATTAAAAAATGAAAATAAAAACAAAGAAGGAAAACCAGTGGGTTTTTTAAGCGTGTTTACACACACAAACATGCAATTGCTTCTTTTTAACTGCTAATGAAAACAGGATCCACCGGCAGAGCTGGACTTCCAGTCATAAATCCATGTACAGCAGGCCTGTAATGCACAATTCCACACCCAGGTAAAGCTGGGCCAGCACTACCATGAGTCACACTCAGTTTGAAATCCTGGGAGAGGCTGCACGAGGGACAAGCGGCAAACCCAAAATTACATTTAATTCTGGTTTTGTTCTTGTGTCTGAAGCTGTCAGATTTCTCACACTTTATAAGTCACTAATTTTGTGGCTGTAGAACACACGGTCACCCTGACACTGACTGAACTCTTCAGGGTTTTTCCCTTTCCTCACCCTCGTAAATGTGACACCAAACCGGTTTGGTTCACAAGTGGAAGGAGATTGTCTTTTAAAAAACGGCATTTTGGCAAAGCTACTTTTGAGGCTGTCATCTGATGTGAAAGCTCAGAAAATTAAAACTTTTGACCTTCCTTCAGCGGAGAACCTCAAGTGTGAAGATCAGAAGTTCAGCGCGAGGCTCCAGGTTTGAACGCTTGCCCAACGCTCAAACGCCCAACGCCTTCCCCTGAGCTCAGCCTGAGCTGTCAGAGCCATCCGGGGCTGCAATCCCTCCAGCCTCACCCACTGGGGATGAGCTGCCTTTGATCACCAGGGGGAAATAATCCCGCTGTGTCAGTCTCCAATTAACCCGCTGTGCCCGGTTCCCAGGTGACACAAATCTCTCCTCAGCAGCTTCACCTCCAGCTCCTTCACCTGTCGGCTTAAAGCCTCGGTGCAATTGTGCAGTCAAGGAAAAAAGCACAGAGAAGTGAAGCTACTCCCTCCCAAAGCTCTTGCTGCATTTTGTAATTCCCAAATAAGTGAATAGACCCATATTTATATTGACCACTACTTTATCACTGAGGGAGCATTGGACCCAGCAGGATTTATTTGATGTCCAGCAGATGATGGATATTTCCTCCCAGGGTGGGTTATTTATTTGTCTGGAGTTTCTGACTCTTACAGGTAATTTTGAAAAATGTGTCTTGCAAGAATATGAAAGAAAGGAACATAGCAGGACCTGGTGAACACACAGAGCACAGAGCAAAAGGGGCACCTCCAGCTTTTAAAATGCTCGTTGTGTCTTTGTTGGAGGAGCTTGAATGAAATCATTTATATGAACTGCAATATCTGGCTGACTCCACTGATCTCGATAATCAAACACAAGAGATTTGGAGGGGAGGAGGGAAGGGGGTGGGGGAAATTGTGTATAATTAAAACCTTGTTCTAATCCTGCTTTGATGCTTTTGCCAGGACAGGTTGAACTAGTCAAAAGCCCCAAACATTTTAGGCGGTTTTTTTTGTTTTGTTTTTTGATTTTTTTTTCAATCTGTCAGTGGCTGCAAAGCAGCAAAGTGGTTATTACCCTTATAAGGTATCAAGGTAAATATTTCGGATCCCCTGTGACTTTCAGTCTCTCCCGACTCAGTTTATTTGTTCTTGTCAGTGGACACTGAAGTTTTGTTTGTGGAAACCAGTTGGGGCAAAGAGTGACAGCACCAAGGCACTGTGATTTATTTTCTGCCATCCCCCACTTCCCCTGAGCTTCTGGGGACACTGCCAGCACCTTGGGGACACAGCTGAGGGGTCACCCCACAGTGCCAGGGCTTTTTCCTTCTCTTTTTTCACAGCTGTCTCAGGGCCCTGCTGCTGGCCAGTGCCAAGGAGTGGCACATCCACAGGGCTTTAAACCCTTCCAGGAATGGCAACTCCTCCTCCCTGTTCCAATGCTGGATAACCCTTTCCTCAAAGAATTTTTTTTCCCTAAATCCAATCTCAACCTCTCCTGGCACAACTTGAGGCCCTTACCTCTCATCCTATCAAAAATGTCATCCTCTTGTCCTTGAAAACATGGTTTCATTATCCAAAACTCTGCTGCCAGCTGGAATCTCTTCATCTTGAAGGGACTGAGAGCAGTTGAGGCAGAGAAGGCTCAAAATGGCTCTTTGGGGTATTATTTTGGAGAGGGTGTACTGAAAGTCTGGAATGGGTGTTGAAAGTGGAGCAGAGTCCTCTGCAAAAATCAGTTTTCCTTTGCAAAAGCTTTTGTTTAAAATCTAGGAGGTGTCTGATGGAACAGACTTGGGGAAATTGGTCTGTTTACTTATTAAAAAGATCAAACAGAGGCTTGATTACAACACATTAAGTATTTTCACAGAGGAGAAAATAACATCTATTAAAGGTCTCTTTAATCTAGCCAAGAGAGGACAGCTGAGCTGCAATGGCTGGGAGAAAAAGCCAAATAAATTGAAGCTGGAAATGAAGCATTTCATGTAATTCTGTTCCCTTTGTGGGGTAGAACAAGGTTGGATAGCAGTGACAACAAACAGCAGCCAGGGCCAACGGTGTGTGATGGAAGTGATCTCAGGGAGAGCCTTTCTGGGTGATGTGGCTTGGGAGTGTGGGGAAAATCACATCTTGGCCCAACTTTCTCCATAAATTCCTTCTTCTTTCGTGTTTTCTGATTTCCAGGAAATGTGCTGGTCACTCCATGTCCTCTCGTTTTGCCTGTTCTTCCTTCATTTATTTATTTCTGTGCTTCCTTGGCATAAACAACAAAACCCACACCAGTACTACAGAAAGAAGCTTAAGGTTCAAATTTTTTTGGATTGAAAAAACACGAATGAATGATACTTAACAGCACATTCTGAAGGCTGAAATCTATAATTTAGCCTGACATTTTAAGTGTACATCACTTGAATTGCTGCCAGCTTTCTAGAATGATTAGGTGACTTGAAAAAGGCAAATGTTTTTTCATATGATTCCACTGAATTGGAGACACTGCTGCTGAAAAGACTTCAATAATCCTGGCTGTATTTATTTCCTAAAGCCTCACTCATCATTGTCAGAATGTTATCAGCTATCCCCAGCTTTCTCTCCAGCCCAGAATCTAATTCCAATTATTTACAAAAAGAAAAAAAAATCCCTTTCTGGAAATGAATCTTCTGCAGAACTCTCTACTTTTCATGTAAGACTTAATCAATTACTAAATGGAATGTATTTATTAAAAGGAATGTGTTTGCCACGTAACTGTTGCACTTCAGTAGAACTCCTCTTGTGTGTTGGAGGAAGCTGTGGCTTGGGAATTCAGGATGTTTTCTGGGAAGCTGGAAGCACCCCCTGGTTCAGGGGATTCTGCAGGAACATTGGGATTTGGGGACATGGGATGCAAGTTCCCCACTGAGGATTGCATCAGGAGCATCAGAGGGCGAGCAGCCCACTCCTGATTTCTTCTCCAAATAACTACAAACGAAGAATTTGTTTGCAAAGCCATCACCTGCATCTGAAAGTCTCCAGGAAGGTGAATCCATCTCACCTGGCCCCACAGCAGCAGGGAGCTCAGTGCCTATAAAAGCTGCAGAAGGTTTGTGCTCTGCTGCACCCTTCCAGGACCTTGGCCTCTGTCATTTGTCACTGCTGGGAACCAGGCTGTGCTTCCCCTGGGAAAAACACCCAGAAAAAGCATTTTGTGCCCTGGGAGAAGGCAAAGAAATCTCATCCTCAAGGCTGACACTGCAGGGGTGTGCTTTAGGCAGAGCCCAAACTTTATATTTTCTGGAAATAGTGTTTATTCAGTGATTTATACAGAATTACTGTAGGGAGATAAATCCACACCTTTCCATGAGGCTCCTTGGAAGTCAGAGTTTTGTCCTCAACTCCAATGGTACTGCACTTTTTCCCTTAAAATTATCCAAAGGAGAAGGAAAAGGAAAAGTTCAAGGCACCAGAATATATTTGGGTCTTTAGGTTTTAGCTCTGGGTGAGGGTTTGTAGCTGTTGTTTGATTGTCACCTAAAAGGAGATTGTTGGTGCTGCAGTGCCTTGGATTGCTAAAGCCTGACAGAATTAAGATGCCTTTGGGACAGCCTGGAAAATCCCAGGTTTGCTGATATCTGTGTGGCATCAAGGTCAGGTTTCCACGTCTCAGGTGATGAACTCTCAGTGACTTTCTGCATCGTGTCCTCCTCCAGCTGAACTTCCCCTGCCTGTGATGGGAAAAGGAAGGGAGAGAGTCAGGGGGAGCACATTTATACCTCAGGGGGCTTTAAGGAGTTTGTGCCTATTCTTGTAAAGAGTTTTTCAACCTGCTTTGAACTACCTTCAAACAATAAAGTTCCCTCTTCAGCAGCGTGGCTTAATGGAGAAATTTACTGTATTTTCATTTTCCTGCTGCAAAGTGATAATGAAGCCAAGTTCAGAAGTCAGTGTCCAAGGGAAGGTCTATTTAGGAGAATTAAAGGGTTTAACATCTTTAATGTTTAATATCATTCATCCCACCTGGATTGCTTTGCATGCAGGAGACCAGTCCTGCAAGCACCACAGCTTCATACAAGGTGGATTTTTATCAAAATGAGCCAATGACCAAATTAATTTGCTGAAATCAAAATTTCTAAATAAAACTTTGAGAGTTGAACTCTCCAGCACTGCAGCACCAAATGCCCATGCCCTGCCTTTGAAGGGCAGCTCATCCCTGATGGTGCTGGGTTTGTGCCTGGCCCCAGGGAGGATCTGGATCCTCCTCCACTGACACCAGACACACAACCAAGGCTTCAGCTCCTCCTGGTAATAAAATGAAAATTGAGGAATGTGCGTGCTCATTTTTAATCTTGTGAGCAATTTGCTGCCTCCAGTGCAACTTTTGAAGTGCTTCACGTGTGTGTAAGGTTTTTTTTGGGAGAGAAGATCTGTGGCAAAGAAGAACTTTCCAAACCTGCTCCCGAGATTCCCTCCTTGAGGAATCCATCCAGTTGCTGTTTGCTTTCTGTACTTCCCTTCCCAACAGTTTGCACTGGAAATGACCCATTTTATGGGCTGCCATTTTCGACTTTGAGCCCTTTAATCCCACACATAATGCTGGATAAGGAGTTTTAGCTTTCAGAAACCCCTGCAACAGCAGCACTGAGAGTGTAGCCTTTCAAAACCTCCCTTGCCTGCTCGGTGCTGAAGGAAATAAGTAAAACAAGCCTGAAATTTGGGTTGATAATTTTTTGACAAGTTTTAACTAAGCACAGTGACAGGGAGCTCTGCAAGAGAAATTTTAGAAGCCCAGGAACTGAGGCATAATAAGCTGTCAGAGAAAAGATCAAGTAGCATTCCCCAATTCATCTACAACATCAACGTTCCAGCTAACAGTAGACAGTGTTAGCCAGATTCTTGCCCTTTTTATCTATGAAAAGCTACATTTATCAAAATAAGCAAAAAATGTGAGGTATGGAATGCAGTTCATTGGAGGGCAGGGCTTTATTGGTTGATTGGTAAATTGAAACACATGGAAAAGTGCTACATGTAGGAACACACTGCTGACTGTATTACTCCTTTTTTATTGGGTAATCTCTAATAAGAACCAGCTGGTAATAAAGGACTGAGTTCATGGGAACCCACCCTTTGTTGAAAGCGAAGTTGGTGTCAATACCAGAAACACATGAGCACAAAGAAAACAGATGTAATTGGCTTCTGGAGGTCAGGTTATGTAAAGACCCTGGTGAACAGAGGTGAGGCTGTGGCTGCAGAGAATGACAGGCTAAAATAGCCATTATTTCTGTCTGGGGAGGGGGTGGCAGCCACAGGGACCTGGCTTGGGCAGGAATTGGGGCCTTATGGTCCCCAGAAAACAGGGTGCTCCACCTGAAACTGGCACTTCACAAATCAGGGAGCAATCACTCCTCAGGGAAGGAAAGCTGTGGCTTTGTCTTCAATCAGACAAAAAGCTGCTTTGAGAATTAATAGAATTAATTCACTTCAGGCAGCAAAATCATAAAATCACAGAATGGTTTGGTTTGGAAAGGACATTAAAGCTCATCTCAATCCACCCTCTGTCTTTGACAGGGACACCTTCCACTACCCCCAGTTGCTCCAAGGCTCATCCAACCTCACCTTGAATATTTACAAAAATTATATCAGTGAAATCCACGTTCACCCACAGCTATTTATGATGTCCTGGAGGGAACAGGCTGCAGATTTCAGGTTAAACAAATACTTTGATAGTTTCTGGCACAGTAAATAGCATCTATTTCTTCATTCAGAACATAAAATCATCTTTAAACTAATTATAAAGTACAGAGGAGATTTTTTCCCTTTTCTTTCTCTGAGGGCAGCAGTACACTCTATATAAAAAAATAACATAGGTTAGAAAATTGAAGAATCAAAATGAAAATATCCTGGGTATCATCAACAAAGATTTTAATGAGACATTGAAACCAAGCTCTAACTCCCTTGCATGGAAAGGATCCTTTAGGAAGGACCTCAAGGATCTGCTCCTTCATTTAGATTTCTCCATTCTTTCTATAACAAGATGCAAAATATTTGTATGAGTAATGTGGGCAGTAAGTGAATTTTCAGATAAACCCATTTTTCAGCATTATTAGCCAAAAAAATACCTTAGCCTGAGGATTTTCTGGGCGGAATTGAGCAGTGACAACTCCAAACCCAAGAGCTGGATGTGACATTTGAGCAGTCGTGTGGTGGCAGCTCTGCCCCATGGTTGGCTCCCTGTAATCCTCAAATCAGGATTCTGTTGTGAATATTTGTGGTTTGGAGTTCTAACTCCATTTTTCTTCAAACATTCCCAAGTCCAAGACACTCTTTCCTGCCTGCAGGATTCCTTGCTGGAATACCACTTGTCAAAAAAAAAAAAAAAAATCCAGGAGAGACCCAAATGCACCCCAGGTGAAATCCAGCTCTGATCAGCAATCCTGGCCTCCATTTACATCAGAAAAGCTGCAGTGATGCTCTTATGTCTGGTTTAATTCTCATGTGTGCTGCAGCAATGTCTAAAAACCCAAATTCTCCAAAAACATTTCATGGAACATCAGAAAGGAGAAGTCCATCTCAGCCTCCTGAGATTTTCCCACCCTGCAGAGGACAGAGGAGCTGAGTTGCTCCAAGCATTCTGAGATAAATTCTGTCCAAGGTATAGAGAAAGTACCTGGGCAAAGCATGGCCGAAAAAATGGGAAGGAATTTTTGAATTATTTGCTCTGAGCCTCTCTGCTGCCATATTTTTGAAACACCTGGAATGAGGGACAGATACTCTATAAACTGTATTTGAAAGGTTTTCACTCTCACAGCAAGGACATAAAGGGAGATTTTTTGGGGTTTTTTTAAACTATTTGCTGCTGTTATTTTAAAGTCAGCTTAATGCCTTAATGCCTTTCAAGAAGCAGAGGCTCCCAAAAAAATAAAAGGGCTGGGAAAGAATTATTAACACAAAATTCAATAACATCCCCCTGGTTTCTCTGAGGTATTGCCTGAGTGACTGCAGCATTTACAAAAGGGATTCTAATCTGAAATGAATTTGCAGCTAATTCAACCTGTAGGCTAGTGACTCTGGGATTTCCTAGATAATACAATCCAGACAGTAATGTTGATGGATGTTAAAGACTCGCCTGTGGAACTGTTGTAAAGCTCTGTCATAAGAACAAATGAGGCATTATTGCTTTTACAAAAGTAATCCCAGTGCTCCAGTAAATTCTCCTCTCCTTCAATATCCCCATTATTAGTAACAGTGACTTAGTGATGTGTCTTCCTTCAAAGACACAACCAACACTTCAGGATTTTCAGTGCAGAAAGCTCCCTGAAAATAACTTTTTAAAAAAAAAATTATGAATACAGAATGAATTCAATGTCACAGCTTTTCTTATCTACATGGACAAGCTGGAAGAAATGTGGCCAGTGAGGAACAACTGGTACCAGGGTCAGGGAGGTGACAAAAGCAGATGGTGATTTTTCATTACTCCCAATTTTGCTCCTGACTCAGCCCTGTGAGGCAGGTCAGGAGGGCTGGGAGGGAAAAACCAGCCTCAAACAGCTCAAAGGAATATTTTGTGTTTGGAGGAGGCTGAGTAAAAATGGTTTAGTGGTTGCATATTTTCCTAAAGGCTTCTATTGAAGCCACAGATATTTGGCTAACCTGGAGCAGACTCTTTACTACTTTCACCCCAGAACTAATGTGTTTTATGGGTTTTGATTCCTGGACCAAGCCTCACTTCCAACATCCAGGTTTCCATCCTTCTCTTTGCTCTCCCCTGAAATGCTCAGCCTGTCTTTTTCTCTCCTGGGCACTACCAGACATTTCACCCCAGTGCCCATAATCTATTTTTTTATCCAGTGCTTTAGTCATCCTCTCACATATTTTATCATTTACTCATCTTTTGCAGAGAGGAGTCCTTCAGAAAAAAATTGGTGCTGAGCCAAAATAACTCTTGACTTTGGTGGCAGGGAAATATTGACCAATGGTGGGGAAAAAAAAATGTTAAATTTGCACACATTTTACCTGTCAAGCCCTGCTGTGGTGTTACTGTTAAAACTCTGCTTGTAAAGTTTGAGAACCTCTTCTGCTGATAACTTCAGCATTAAAAATACCATTTTTCATGTCTGGTGGTCTTTCTGTTCCTAATGCTTTCCAGGTTTCCTTCTTCCCTTCCCAGCAAATAGCTGATGGACTCAAGCTACTCCTTAAACCTCAGAGGCTTTTTGTTCACTTCTGCTTTTCCTAATGTGACCACTGGAGATACAGCCCTGCTCAGAGAGCATTAAAAAGGGATCACCTAACCCCAAATTTCCTGGGGAGAATTCCTGCTATCAGCCACTTCCCACTGGAATGGCCTGTGGAGCTTTGCAGCTTTAATCCAAGCCTGGGACAGGTTTGGTTTGTGATGTGAGCAACCACCCTGATGCTCTGCTGGTCCTCAGCAGATCCAGCTGGGGCCACAGCTGGACCTCAAGCAGTTCTGCACGTGTCAGGCTGCAGCAAGAGCCAGGAGTCAGTGGTGGGACCAGCTCCCCTCCCTGCATCAGGGATTGCTTGGCTGAGCAACATGCACTGTGAGCAAGGCTGTGGCTCAGAAAATAATGATAATAACAATAATGATAATAATAATACTAATAATGAAGTTGGACTATCCAGGAAAAATCACATTTATCAGGAGTTTGCCTCAAACCTGCCTCGGAGACAAAGGTTAATGAGGAGAGGACAGGGAGGGGACGGGCACCTGATCCCCCATGATTAATTTGACAAATGTCCCTCTGGCTGCTGCCCAGTTCCTTGTGGAGATACAGCTCTTGGATGCATTCACAATGACCTACTTTTCACTGCTGGCCAGCGTTTTGCTGCCTCGTTGTTTTTGTTGGACTTTGCTGCTGCTTTTGGTTCTGCTGCACACGAGCTGAGTGGCCTTGTTGTGCTCAGCACAGGATCCTCTGAGCACTCACAGTGACACCAAAGCCTTGCATCCTGCAGCATCTCTCCTCTGAAGCTCTCAAAAAGGTTTAAAATCTCTGGGTTTTGTTATTTTCCCAGGGCAGAGCTCCCAGGATTGTCTCTCACACCTGTTTGCTCCCAGTGCAGAGCAGGGAGGGGTTTGGGGCTCACCATCACTGAGATAAGGCAGAAGGTGGGAGATGATCAACACTCAAGGAACCTGCCTGGGAATGTGCTTTGGTGAATGACTGGCACTCTGGCCCCCTCTATTTCCCCATCCCTGGAGGTGTCCAAGGCCAGGCTGGACACTGGGGTGTGGAGCACCCTGGGGCAGTGGAACTGTCCCTGCCAGTTTTTTATATCCTGGAGTTTGATGCGTGCTGAAAGTAGGTTCAAGGTTTGCCTGATAAGTTTTCACCTGCTAAACACGACCACAAACACTTATCAAATAGATAATGGCATAACTTGGAGAGCTAGCAAGGAGCATTTTGGATGTTACAGAAAAATCTGCTAAGCCAGAAGAAGCTTCAGGTAACAAGAGTATGAAAGGAAGATGGAGAAATTACAAAAAATCCCTCAGAACTGATTGATAAACAGAAAAATAAATATATTGATGCTGATTTTCCTGTTGGATGTGCCAATTCTGATTTATGGGGGAAATAGATCAGCGTTTTTCACCTGTTAAATGCAAACATGGAGGAAAGGCAAAGGTCTGTGGACATCTCTTTATTAACCCAGCAATGCTGATGGCTATTTAGTCATGTTTGAAACTAAAATAATATTTTCTTCGTATGCTGCTTTTGCCAAATGTAAAGTGAGCTGACATCTGCTTGGCTGGAGCTGGGGTCACATATGAAGTGGTGCCTAAACTGAACAAATATTTCCAATATATTAAAAAAAAAAGAGAGAGAGAAAGGAAAAGCAACGAAAATCATTAACCTTTTGTCATTAGCATGAGCTGTTCTTTGAGCTGCTCAGCAGTTTGAATTAGTGCACCTGCCAAAATAAGCACCAAGTGTTGTTACCCTCTTAGGGACAGCCCTGTTCCATAAATCACAGCCTTTCAATGACAGCTAAATGTGGTTTATATCATATAGAGAGCCTGTGTTTATGAATGTGAGATAAAAGGGGTTTAACCAGTGCAAACACTGAGACTACTGTGTGCAGCCTGTCTCTCTTTCACAATTCTTCTCCTTTTCCTTTCCTGGCATTTCTCCTGCCCAAGCACACTGCTCCCTCCGAATTTTCAGCCAGTTTTGTCCACAGTGGATTTTCCTTCCAATTCGTCCTGTCCTGATGTGCAGAACCAACTGCAAAATCCCAGTGAGTGTCCAGCTGGAAGGAAAGGGCATTTTGAGAAATCAATTATTTGTATGTGGTTTATAGCCAGCTAAAGAGGTAAACATATGGCCCAATTCATATAAAAACATGTATCCTGCAGAGTTAATTCCTCCAAGTTATTCACAACTTGCAGAAGTCCAGCATCAGGATAAATTCCCCCCATTTTCAGTGCTTGAGTTCTTCATTCTTCACTCCTTGTCCACAGAGAGCATTTCTGTGGTGCTCCAGTATCCAGTATTTCCAGAGGGAAATGGCAGAAAGGAGATGCACTCTGTGTGGTGACTTTTCTTACAAGAAAACAAATTCAAACATCATCACCAAGTTTCCCAATTGCATGAAAAATCTGTCACCTCCCAGGCTGATGAAATGTGGATTCCTGATGTTCTGGATATGCCCAAAGACCCTGGGATGTCTCAGGTGCCTGGTAAATACAGCACTTTACAAAAACCATATAACCTCAAAAACATCCAACCTGCACAGCTGAAGGAAGGTCGATTTAAATGCAATATCCAGAAGGAATTTTTCCCTGTGAGGGTGGGGAGGCCCAGAGAAGCTGTGGCTGCCCCTGGATCCCTGGAATGTCCAGGTTGGACATTGGGGCTTGGAGCACCCTGGGACAGTGGAAAACGTCCCTGCTCATGGCTGGGCTGGAATGAGATGAGATTTAAGGGTCCTTCCAACTCAAACCATTTTCTGATTTTATAAAATTATAGTTTAAACCATCCCTAGCCACTCTCAGCTAAGGTAATGACAACAAATCCTTAAAAGAAAACAAAAGGTTTGTGGGTTATCCAGGCAACTCCAGGTCCAGAGCAACCACTGACTCATTATTTATCAAGAGTCTCCATGTAAATAGATGAGAACACTGTAATTTTCACTTGTACTCCAGTGCTATATTCTAAGGGCTGTAATTTATCCTAACTGATTTTTAAAATCCCTTTGGAAAAGGAGCACCAGAGCTTGCACAGACAAACCACTTGCTGGACAATCTTCATGCAGTCTCCCTGAACTCATTCCAGAGCAATATTTTGAGGTGAAATGGTGGAATTATTCATTTTTATTGCAGTAAAGGTGGATGGAGAGGGGGAAAAAGTCAGATAAGAGGCAGAGATGAAGTTTAATATTAAAAACCAGTAGAAGAATGGGGATAAAATATAGAAGAGGTGCATTTCTCTGTTAGAGGGCTTGAGTGTGAATGTGGTTAAACCCCAGGCCAGGAAATCCCATCCTCATGGAGTTCTGGCACTGGAACCAGGGAAGATCAGCTGCATCTCTCATTAGCACAACCCCTGCCTTGGGATGCTTTGGTGGTGAGGATTCCAGAGGGATTCCACACCTAGGCTGGAAGGACACCATCCTCCAGGAGGGCAGGAACACAGCCAGGAGAATTTAAACAGCTACAGAATGTGCTCTTTTCAGATGGAGTAAAATAAATTATGGCAAGGTGAGGGGCAGCCTCCTCTCCCAGGAAACTTGTGATGGGACATGGGGAAATGGCCTCAAGATGCAGCAGGGGAAGTTCAAGTTGGATATTAGGAAAAATATCTTTGTTTGGTGTTTAAGCACTGGAACAGGCTCACTGGGGAAATGGTGGAGTCACCATCCCTGGAAATGTTCAAAGAAGAGGAAAATGTGGCACTTCATGGTGTAATTTACTGGGCATGGTGGTATTTTCTCAAAGGTTGGATTTGTCACTATTGGAGATCTTTCCAATGCTGTTCTTGATAGTTTGGAAGATCTTTTCCAGCTCTTATTCTGCATTGATCCTGTGATTCTGTGAGCTGGTGTGAAAATTCCCAGGGATGCCATAGAGGGTGATAGTTTTCTCCCTCATTGCTGGGAATCACAGGCTGCTGGATGCCATCCTTCTCTTGGGAAATGGTGCCTTCAGGAAAATGGGCCCAAATGCTGATTCCTACCAGAAATTCACCACTCAGCTGAGCTGTCCCAACAGCAGTGGCTTTTCTACACCTTGTAGCTGTCCCTAATTTCAGCTCATGAGCTCAGTGTTTCTGTGTGGCTTCGGGAATTTGTGATCCCATTCCCCCTGCCACAGGAGATCTGCTCCCCACTGGGACCCAAGGAAGTGCCTGAGCCATGCCCAGCCCTCCTGGGAGGATTCTTTGCCACCTCAGCTGTTAATTCCTAGAAACTCTATTGTCAGGATAGTCCTGAGAGCCCTGTGGCTGTTGGAGAGGCTCAGAGCCATTTTCTGCTGCAGCCCCTTGGAACAGCTCCGTGTTCCTGCAATCTCCATTACAACACAATAACAGGAAACGTTTCAGTGGCCTCTGCAGTACTTGGCATATAATTTCACTTTAATGCTCATATTGTTCGAGCATTAATAAAACTGGGAACTGTGATATAATTAAATCCATTCTTCCCACAGAGGAATGACTGTCTGAGTTAGTGGCAAGAGCAGCAGACTCACAAGTCGCCTGGAGTAGAGAGAGCATTCCCTTGCCAAGGCACAGCGGACACGTGCTTGGGTTTATATCCCTCTGAAGAGAAAGAGCTCCAGTGGAGAGCTGGAGACCTCTGGTACCTCTGGATCCAGAGCTGCCAGACTTTATTGCTTGAGCTCTGAGATTATCCCCTTAGACCCGAGGATAAACCGTCCCCACTCCGCTGAGCTGAGCCCCTGGCGGGGTGAGGGACCAAATATCTGATGGTAACTGTCATATCTGATAGAGCCACGGCTCATTGGAACCAGCTGGGCTAAAATCTGAAACGGGGATTTGGGCTGCAGGGGCAGGACTGGGGAGGTGGCAGCTGGAATTCCCTGTGCAGCACCAAACGTGGCAGTTCTGAGGCTCGCTGCCTCCACCTGCACCATGGATGCTCATGCACACACCTTCCCAGCTAGGCTCATTCTCCTTCCTTTCCCCTTTTTTCTTAAAAAAAATTTAAAAATAACATTTCCCCCCTCTCTTACACGCAGGGAAAAAGAGAAATTCTGGATCCAGTATCAGTTTAAATAAATTGACACCAAGAGATGTCGCACTGATCACAACCTCCTCCTCTCACTTTTGGTGGATTTGGGGTTTCTTGCTGAAGTTCCTGGTAAAAATTAAATCAAGTTTATTATTCATTTCTGCTCCTTGGAATTCCAGGATGCAGCCATTTCACAGGCTGTCATCCCAAACCTTTCCTAAAAGTGCCAACAGCTGCCTTGGCTGGCTGATAATCCAGTCAGGAGCTGAATTCATTTCTGGTTTAAGCAGGGCAGATATTTTAGATCATCATCATGGCTGAGGAGTTGGAAGAAATTTTTTCTTTGGTGGAACAAATAGAGAGTATATTTTTAAAAGTCTAAGAGATTAAAAAAAAATTAAAAATAGAAATTTGTGCTGTTCTTGATGGGGCTTCTAAGAGGAATCTTGGCATTTCTCCTGCCTTCGCTGTGAACCACGAGGTTACAGAACTGGAATTGGGGGAAAAGATCAGAGGTTAAGGAGCTCAGATTTCTCAAAAACGTGACCTTATCAGGGTGGTAGCTGGGGTCTCATGATGTGCTGCTGTGTTCCCACAAGCAGGAGCCTCCCCTGGCACAGGAGGGTGGCCGGGCCAGCAGAGCCTTTGAAAGGTTCCCCTGCCTGGCAGTCACAAGATACTGTACTTAAAATGTCAAATCAGGCAATCTGTCCTGAAAGGAAAATTGCCACAGCAATCACAGCCCCTCCATTTCCACAGGCAAAATGATGAAAATCGTTTGGCCACCCAGAGCCTTAATGCTGGAGTGCCAGGTCAAGGAAAGCTCCAGCAATTAGCCTGCTGTGCTAATGACATGCCTGTTTGATATAGGAGCTGAATAGCACCCTGATTGCCCATAATATGATTATGCACATTTTTGGGTTGCTTAAGAAAAAAAAAAATTTAAAAAAATAATTTGATGCCTTGGAAAAATAGAATCTCATTTCTCTGGTATTTCTGAAAGATCTCTGTTTCCTGAAAAGCCAAGGGCAGGTTTCAGCTCCTTAGGGTTCCATTAGATTCACTCCCTGATCTACCTTTAATGAGGAGAAAATGTCATTGTCAGGAATAATATTAAAAGTACAGTAGCACAAAAACCTTGTCCCATCACCAAGCTGTCATAATTCAGGGGGTCTGTTTCTCTTCATGCATCATTAACAAGAAAAAATCAAGGAGGTGAAAGAAGATTGCTCCAGGTTGGGTTCCTTAACAATCCAGTTAAATTCTGGTGATCAGAAAACATTCTCTTTCCCCTCCCCTTCTTTTTTTTTTTTTTTTTTTCTTTTAAAACTCCAATTTTGAGCTGATTTGCCTTTTCTGAAAAATTCAAGCACATTTTCATTTAATTTTTGTCTTCCTTCTGGTTGGGAATAAAATGGATGTCATTGAGTAGGGCAGGAGCTGGATTAGACTGAACTGGATGTTCAACACCCTAAGGAAAATCCCTGCAGGGTCACCAATCTGCCATGCTGGGGAATGGGATTTACCATCAAATGAAAGAAAAATAAACAGGAAAAAAAACATTTATTCCCATGGAGACACATCCAAAACACACCAAGGGAAAAATTTGTTACTGGGAGGATGTGTCCAAAAGACACCTAAACACTCACGGCCAGAAGTTTGCTTGTTGGTGATAAATTGAATTAATGTCCCAGGTAAAGCAGCCAAAAAATCTGAGCACAAACAGCCTGAGACACCCAAGAGTTCTGCAGGATGTGGGGACAAAAAAAAGCAGTGACAGAGCTGAGGCTGGAGCAGCACAAATGGGAGATGGAAAAGGAAGTGGAAAAAGAATATCCCAGACCTAATTCAATATTTGGGTTGGGAGGAGATCTGGCTTTTCCTAATGCAGAGGTGTTTGGATATTCCAGCCTGTGGGAGAATTTGGGACAAAACCAAAACCAAAACAGCGTGACCTGCGCCCAGTGCCCACTCTGGGAAACCCTCGGGACCCTCCAGTTTGGGGCATTGCTGCTTTTTTTCCTTGGCATTCTGTCCCTAATCTCAGGCAGGACTATTTATTGACATTAAAAAACAAAAAAGCAAATGCCCTCTTTGGGAAGAGGAAAGGGAAATCTCGAGGTGATTCACGCCGTGGGTCTGGGGACAATGGCTGCTTGTGTCTCACACATTTCAAATGATGCTTTTTGGATTCCCAAGGAGAGGAGTGGGAGCTTGGGAAAGCTCCGGACCTTCTTCATACATATTCAGGATTTCTCTTTGTTTTCTGATGAAGGGATAGGCTCGGTCCTTAGACTTGTGAAGGGTCCCTTGACACCAGCCCTGGAGATTTTTTTTATTTTTTTTAAATTAGAGAAGCCTGGAATGACCTGAATTTGGACCCAGTACTGACAGGCTAGGTTTGGTTTAAAAGGGGGTTTAACCTAAAAGGAAGTAGAAATCCTACATAAATTTTGCTTCTGCTCCTTGAAAGTTTTTTTCATCCAAATCATTTTCTTTCCTTCCATTTCTCCCTTCATTTCTGCTGCTCATCAAGATTATCAAGAGAGTTTTGTCAGAAGGAGGGGAAAGAAAAATCCTCTATAGAATTTTGCTCTGGGCTTAGAGCTGATACTGAGATGTTTGAGTTATATTTGTGCCCCCTGCTCCCCTTTCAGATGTGCACTGGCTGTGCTGTCCCTGGGTGCTGTGCCAGCTCCAGAGCCCTGGGATGAGTTTGTGCCTCTGTCCCAGCTCTGGGTAAAACCCATCCCAGGTCCCACCACTCCATCAGCAACAGATCCCAAGGAAAGGCTTCCCAAGCCACCCCAGCACCAGGGGAGGACCAAAACAGAGCAATAGGAGGACCAGGCAAACCTCAAAATGAACTTGAACAAGAAGAATGAGCAGGAAAAGTTAATCAGAACCACACCAAGCCCTTGGCATTGCTGATCTTCTCTGTGGCGAGGTGCAGAAATGACCAAAAGTGCTTTTCTCTATTTTTTATAAGACTTTGTACTAAAACATGGTCAGTCTTAATCAGAAGAAAAATCTGCTGCTCCCTTATTTTGCAACCACAACATTTCAAATGTTGTTTTCCCATTTTTTAATACTGTGGAGAGAAAAGAAAACAAAGATAAAGATGTGGAAATGCAATTAATTCACACGTGCATCAATTCTCTGCTCTCATTACTTGTAAGAGCTTTAACTATTTACTGAATTTCACATATTGCACTTTCCTAATCTATTCACACAAATGGACCATACAAATATATATATATATATACATGATTTTACTATCCAGTTTCCCTCCTTTAAACCTGCAGTGAGTTACAGAAGGATAAATTGAAATTCAGACTGGCAAAATTGAACTGAAAAGTCTCAGCTACAATTTGTCTAAAGCAACATGTTTTATAATTATTTTGTCCTTGCCTACTAATGACTTTCTGACTCTTTCCATCTCCCTGGGTACCCAAGGGATATTCAGCATTATCTGTGCACATCAATAATTTTTATGGGACATGTGTTTTCACTTTGTAGCAGACTTTTTTCATTGCTTAAAAGTAGCAAATAAAGCTCTAATAAAAATTGATGCTCGTGTCCCTTCAACAGCAGGTATAGGTTTTCCAGCCAGCCATAGGATTTCATGTTGCAGCCCAGATTGCTGCTGTTCCTGCTTCTCCACACAGCCAGGAAAATAAAATCAGGCTGTTGAGGCTTTGGAAGGGAAAAGCAAATCAACCAACAAATATTTGGAGAAGAGTAATTTGGGGAATATTAGATAAACTTTCTTTCCTTACTTTAGTACAGGAAAATTATCTCTACTTCCAGTTTTTTAATATCCCTAATATTATTTCTGCATCTTCTGGGTCTCTGGTTCTTGCTGACTCATCTGCCATTTGAGACTTTTCCTATGCCTCTAACTCACACATCCTTTATTCTCTTGGAATCTGTTTTGGAGCCCTCAACCCACCCTGTGGGATTCATTTAGATTTTTTAAAAACACTCAAGCTCACATGAAACCTCTTAGTCAATATTTAATTTAGACTCTCAGCTGCAGAGACCCTCAAACCATTCTGATTTCCAGAGGAAAGGGGAAATATGGACATGGAGATTTTGCTGCTGCCAGAAGCCAGGAGGCTCTGCCTTGCAGGAAAAGGTGCAGGGCAACACATCTCTGGATTCCTCCAGCTTTCATTGTCACTCCTATCAGCCCCAAAATCTGCAAAATCTGCCACTTCTCCCCTTTCCTGCATAAATGAAGCTGGAACATCTCAGCCTGCATTGCTCTGCAGCATGCAACCTGTGAGCTGTCCTGCTGCTTTATCCTTCCTGAAGCCAGAAATCCCCCCAAATGTCCCCAAATTCAGAGCTGCTTCTGCACTAGAGCAAAAACTTAAATCAATGCCATACTGGGATGAAATCAATCCCACACTGGGATTTAAATCAACCCCTGTGCTGGGATTGATTTGCAGAATGAAGGGTACCAGCCACTCCAGTATCCACGGGGTGCCCAGAAGAGGGAAGCTGGGTGAGGAGGTTCTCCATGGTGTCCAGGGAATATCACCTCCCTCCCTGGGGCCAAAATCTGCCAGCATTTGCACCCCAGGAGTGTCTGTGATCCCCAGAGGGTCTTACATCACTCACAGCCCCAAAGGAAAGGGATTTTGACCCCTTTTCCTCATAGATATTTGGGATTTTGGGTGGCTTTTGGGATGTTCTGCAGCTGCTGATCACTGTGGGTTTTCCCCATGTGTCTGACAACTTTTGGCTTTCTTGAAACTGTTCAGTTTGAGATTATTTAGGCTCTTCTCCTCTTCTCTTCTCTTCTCTTCTCTTCTCTTCTCTTCTCTTCTCTTCTCTTCTCTTCTCTTCTCTTCTCTTCTCTTCTCTTCTCTTCTCTTCTCTTCTCTTCTCTTCTCTTCTCTTCTCTTCTCTTCTCTTCTCTTCTCTTCTCTTCTCTTCTCTTCTCTTCTCTTCTCTTCTCTTCTCTTCTCTTCTCTTCTCTTCTCTTCTCTTCTCTTTTCTCTTCTCTCTCTTCTCTTCCCCCCGTGCCTGTGTTGAAGGGAAATGAAATCCTGTTTAATGTGAGGGACACACCTAAAGCTCAGTTGGTGCCCAGCAGACGTTCCCCAAGGAGCTTTGATCCACAACATGCTCTGTCCCTCCAGTTCTCTCACCTTTTAATCCTATTCATCCCCATAAAACCACCAGCCCCAGCTGCTGCTCCAGCCAAGGGCCCTTTCCAGGCTCTGACAGAGCTGGAAGTTGTAATGGAGACACAGATCAACACCTCAGCTCGCTCTTGATCTACTCCTGATCTGCTCCAGGGTTTCTGGCAGGGGCAGGGCCAGGGGAAGGTGCAGGAGGGACAGGACATTGCAGCAGTACCTGTCTGGAACAGCAGAGTCCTCGCCCTGCAGGAGCCTGCAGCTTGCCCTGAAGGCCTGGAGCAAACTCATTACCACCAGGGCTCCCCTTCATCACAACTTAACAGCTTTTTATGGATTTGTGTTGGATCCGAGTTCAAGTGCTCCAAAAGCAGTGATGTCCTGCCAGTGATTTAACTGGAACCTCAGACAAAAATGTTCCCTTTGCTCTCAGCTCCAGCTTGTGCACCAGGGATGTGTTTTTTTTAACAGAAACACCTTTTTTTCCCCCAAAAATATCCCCCAGAGGAAAAGCAGACAAATCTGCTGTCAGTATTTATATTTAATGCTCTATGTTTTCTGAAAGCCTAGGATGGTGAGATGAGCAGGATCCACTCTGAGCAGGACCTGGCACCAAGGAAATTCTGCAGCTCTTTAAAATCGGCACCAAGAAACTCACAGCAAAGCCTGCATTTACTGGAAACCAGTCGCTGAGGGGCAAAATCCTGGTGGTTGCTGCTGGATTTTTACAAGCCAGGTGTGCTGGCAGGAAATCTGCAGTGGTCCTGTGAGGCAGGTAGCCTGACAGCTTCTCTCCATCACACCTTTACAGGTTCATGGAGGGTCTCCAGACCCAAGGAATTTTGCTCCAGGCATCCTGGTCCTCTCTGGTGGTTTCAGGATTTGGATAGTGTGTAGGGCACAGAGCATCCTGCCTGTCCTTCATTCCCTGCTCCCCTGAATTGGGACAGCACAGAAAGGAACAGGTGCTGTGGGTAACAGAAGGGAGATTTGGGTGGCCAGGGACCAATTTCTGTGTGATTACAAAAGACATCACTTCTTGGGGAACAGAGAGGAAACAAAGGAGAGCAAAGAGATTGGAGGCAGCAAAGAGCAGAAGTGACCCCCACTCCTCCCTCCATCACACAGCCCCATCCTGGCTCATCAACCCCTCATGTCCTGCCATGGGAGTTGCTGAGCTCCCCCTGCCCCAGCAGACCAGAACACCAGAAATTACTCAGCAACATAAAACATGCCCAGTTTTGGAGAGTTTTTTCCTATTGCCTAAGCATTAAAAAAAAAAACTTTAAAAATAATTTTAAAAACCAACATTTGGGATTTTTGCTCTTTCCACTCCCTCCTAACAAAGGGCTGTTTCTTTCCTGTTTTTCAGGGGGATGTCAGGAAACTTTTGGAGTTTGCAGGTCTGAGCAAGGGCGAGCATCTCCTCTCTTGCTGCCAGTGACAAGGGCAGCAGTGATCTAATGAAGTGTACATGTTCTAAGTGGGGCTTCTTCATTTGGAAACACTTGCCAGAGCTCCATAAATGGGACTCCTTCTTTTCTGACCCTTTGCCCTACTTCAAATGAGCTTTTAAACCCTTTGGAAAACATGTGGTTTTGCTTTCAACTGCATTAACGCTCATAATGTGTTATTTTGGCTCTCCTTGGATATTCAGGTTGAAGGCCCAGATTTCAGAGATTTGGGCTGGCAATGTTGACAAGCAAGGCCTACTCAGGGGCTATCAGGCACCCAAGTCAGCCTCTTTTCAAAGCTCTGTTAGCTCAGCTGTATTTTCCTTCGTACACCCAAATCCTTCTGGCCGTGGCAGGAGGCTCGGCGCGCCACACGCTCCAAGCAGCTCGCACACAAAGCCCTGAGTGTCCACACAGACGGTGTCAGCACTCACCTGGGCTTTACAAGGCACTAAAGAACATACTGGTGGCATCTTGCCCTGCTGGCAGCCCTCCAAAATCCCCCCAGCTCGGTCCCCAGGCCAGCAGGGACAAAGCCGGTGTGTGCCGGAGCTCAGCGGCGCTGCCCACCTTCCCCACCCTCGGTATTTATTCAGCTTTGTGCCATGAGAATTTGAATTTTAAAAGA
Organism: Luscinia megarhynchos; assembly: GCA_034336665.1. Lineage (NCBI taxonomy): Eukaryota > Metazoa > Chordata > Aves > Passeriformes > Muscicapidae > Luscinia > Luscinia megarhynchos. The sequence continues at coordinate 2,782,905 of CM067574.1, read as the reverse complement.
GGGATTCTGCAGCTGGAAAGAGCCCAGGCTGGGAATAAGAAGGGAGAGGGGGAAAGGGCAGGAAATTTCTGTGCTGTGCAGGGGCGTTGGGATGGTTTCCTCCCGCGGATCCCCCGCGCAGGAGCTCAGCGAGGGGTCTGTTTGCAGATATCCTGTGAATCAGGGAAATTTTCCATTCCTGCTTGCTGGCTGCCTCACTCTGGGCTTTCCTGGTGGGTTTCAAGCCCATGGACGTGGATTCACAGAAACATTTAGGTTGGAAAAGACTTTTAAGAGTCCAGCCCTTAACACAACACTGCCAAGTCTGCAACAAACCCACATCCACAGAAAATAAAAAAAACCACAACCCCCCCAATCAAACCTCAAAAATCACCAGTTGCAGCCAAAATTATATTTTTTAATTCTTTCTCACTATTTAGAACCAATTGGTTTTGAGCATCTGCTTCCTTAACACTTGTTAATAAATAATTCCTGATGAATTTAAAGTTATACAATGCAGTTTAATCACGCCCAATTTCATGTTTTGTTCATAAGAATTTCATTCACAATAACTTTTAATCACAGATTTGTGGCAGAGGAGTTGTTTGACTGGAAAGCATCAGAAAATCATTTTGTGGTAAATACGTTTTGACCTGAATTATCTAAACAATGTTTTCAGGGAGGGAGGACTGAGCCTATTCACCCCACACTGAAAAAAAAATTCAGTTCAGGGGTAAAATTACAGCCTCATCTCCCCTGGTTCCTGTCAAAAGAGCAGATGGATTTTAGTTCCTCCAAAAACTGCTCTGAGCAGCCCAGCTCTCACCCATGATCTGGATGTGGGGTATTTTTGCTGAATTATTTTATCAGCTCTGCTGAGGGATCTCTCATTGCTCTTTGCTAATTTCCACTCCCATTTCCCAGCCCTCCTTCCTCTGGGCATCCCAGGGAAGCCACAAAGCATCACCAATTGTAAGAAATGCAGCAAAGAACAAGGTGACATCAGTGTCATGATCTGACAATTTAAATCCAAGCTGTAGCTGATGGTCTGGCACATAAGGAAGTGACTTTCCTTAAAAATACCAATATTTTATCCACAAAGAAATGGAAAAGGAGGAGGAGAAAAAAAACCTTGCCAGACCACATTTAGGGAGAAGCATCCCAGCATATAAATGTTTTTGGGTACGTGACCAGCTCTTAAAAAATTATGGTGGATTTTTCTTCAGGAAAGCTTTTCATTAAAGTCATATTTATTTCTTTGGGCTTAAGTAATAACGTAAAGCACTCCTACCTCTTCTAACACACTATTAACAGCATAATTAATTCTCAGCAACAGGAAACAGAAACCTTTCTTCTTCACTTCATCATCTCAGAGTCAGACCTTCAGTCTTCTTCCAGGATCCCTATCAAACAGATGGCTTTTATACTCATAAACATGTTGAGCTCAATTTTCCTCCTGCTGAGTGAAAGATTCAAACAAACCAAACTTCCCTACTACTGCTAGGAAATTCCAAACATCTAGAAATACTTTTACAGATGTTCCTTGGCAAGTGACTCTTCGAAATGTGTGTGGTTCGAAAAAGCCAAGCCCAAAGCAATGAATTTCACTGATGAAAATTGCTGATTAAAATAAAAATGGGGGGGAAGGGAATGATAGAAAATGAGAGAAGAAGCAGACTTTTAGCTGGATAACCCAGTTTTGGAGGCCTGGGACAAAGCATTTTTTAATTTCTATTCATTTGTGAGATGGAACCTTTCAAGCTAAACTGGGTTGACTTTTTAATGAACAGTATCCAAATTTTGAGACAGCCTTGGCAAATTTCTCACTTCAGGGATGGGAGCCGGTGGTTCAACCACACTTGGAGCCCGAGCCAGGACAATTTTTGGTGGTTAAGATTAATTTTGGAGGGTGAAATTTCAGGGATGCAAATGGAATCCCAGCAGATACAAACAGCCCTGGTTATTTGCTGCTTTTGAGCAGAGCTCCCCTCGATTTAAGGTCTCTCTGTTGTCAAGCTGTTCTCATTCCCATTTACGAGACATTTATCCTGTTAAATCCTAATCCCTGTGTACAACTAACGCTGATCCACGAGTGGATAACTCTGCTGAAGGCTGGGACAATAATCCAGATGTTTCACCTAGTAAATACATGAGATATTTTGCTGTCTGCCAAGCGTTGCCTTGGCAGGCAGAACGTTTGTTGTCTCACCGATGAACTCAGAGGAATTTCCAGGGGGATTTAGCAATGGAGGGAATGGATGAGAGTGGGGAAAATATTGAAGAAATCAGACTCAGGTCCACACAGCCCTACCCTGGCTGGGAACTCAGCAAGCAGAGCATTTTTAAAGGTATTTTCTGAAGGTGAAGTGGCATCCAGGGCACGACTTGGGTGCAGTGAAATACCACAACTATTGGCTCCATGGATAAAATATATTTAATGAGGTTTGGAAATCTGGGATGCCACCACTTCTCCCCTCTCTTTTTCCAACCATTAACCCTCCCCACAATTTTTTTTCTTATAATGGCTCTCTGGTTTGGTGGGTTTTCCAGCATTCTGCATTTTTCTTCTCCCCGAGCTTGTGCTCGTTACACATGGAACCATCTCCAGACCCCTGGGAAAAACCTCATAAAAATTCAGGAATTATATCATCTCCATGCTGTTTTTAAGGAAAAAACAATCTGGTTTTTTGGACAGGCTCTAGTGAGCATTAGCAGCACTCTCCTCCACGCTCTGTGTGTGTCTGGTTACCTTGCCCTGAGCCAAACAGCTTCATTAAATCTCATTTAAGCCCTGGCTGCGGTCAACTCTTGTGACTCCAACCCGAGCTGGAGCAGAAAATCCACAACCTCTACACACAAAGCTCATCTCGTTGGGCCAATATTATTTTCATCTTCCTGAACATCATTGTCTGCTCCTCACAACCAATTAGGGGCACTGTTAGTTTTGGAAACAGCTCAGCAAAGTGTGTGTGGATCAGACAAAGGCGGGACTTCAATGGGCAGGCGTGTTTTTTGGCTAATATTGCCTGATAAGGCAGCATTATCTGCACCTTTTCCCTCAGCTGGCTCTCACCCCGTTTGAAATAATTCTATTTTACAAGCTGGATGCCAACAGTACCTGTTTATGGAAGGTGACACCGGCTCCCCCCTGCCGCTGGTGTTATCGATGAGGAAGCACTACGTGGGCGTGGGAGGATTTTTAAAGTACACTGCAAAAAATAAAATAACAAGGGGGCCCCTGATTTGTCCCTCTGCTAACAAAATAATGAGCCTGCTGCCTACAAATGTGCTGCTCTGCTGGACTCACTTTTAGAAGAAATTCTTGTTTCTCCTCGCAAGAGAAAATATTGGGGTATCTTTGAAATTAAACAATTTGTTTTCCTGGCTGGATTTCAATTAAAAATTTTTGGTTAATTTTCTTTCTTTTTTTTTTGTTTGCCTGTTATGACAAGTGCTGCTGGCCCTGCATTGTAGAGTGGGAGAAAGAAAAAAGAAATTATCATTTTTATCTCATTCTAGCTCTCCTCAATCCTCAGTCATTAGATGTCAGTACCAGTGAGAAATCAATTTTTTTTTTAAGTGTCTGCACAAGAATCATAATTTCCATATAAAAACCATAATTTCCATATTAAAGTTTCCATATTAAAAGCCCTAATTGATTTTTTTTTTACTCCAATCCCATGCACACACACAGGACTATGTAGAGGCAGGAATTAAAATCCCAGTTTTTAAAGCACAGGGTTCCAGGGCTGATAATCAACATTTCACAGCACCTTTCAAAGCAATTTTTAGAGCTGCATAAACAATTTCTGTCCCTGCCTAAAGCAAAACAAGCAAAACTCCAGGGTGGATGTGTCCAGCAGATGCTCCCAGGTGCTGTGACACATCTGGTAGCAGAGTCGCTGCTTCAGGTCCCCAAAACACTTAAAAAGAAATTGATTTCTCTAATAATAATTCCTAACTGTGACAACAGCTCCAAACAATTCCCACAAGGGTGTAGCTGCCCTTGGAAAATGCAGGGGTTCAGTTTTCCTGTGCTGTGTGCAGTGGGTGGGGGTGAATTTGGGATTGGGGTGATCTTAGGGCATTGCAGATCCTGCAACATGGGGAGAGAAGAGAAAATTTGTATTTTGGGGTGAAATTTCAGGATGAAAAGATGGGGGTATTATTTAAGCAGTGGTAAGATCTAGCTTAGATCTTACTCATACTCAGGTAATCTTCTAAATCTCCATATAAAATGAATTAATTACTACTGGGAAAATTACTGTCCAAGAAAACTATTCCAACAATCAATTCCAAGCTTGCCCAAATCTAACATAAACAAACCTTGATGTGTCAGCAATGCCTTAATCTCAGCCCCAAAGAATAAAATCAATTTGACCATACTTTTGCCAAAACAAAAAAATGAATTTATTTGCATTTTTGTGCTTCATGAAAAGACTGTGATGTCAAAAGTTACATTTGGTATATTTGATGTTCAAACACATCCAGCTTCCAATACCCTCAGATTTTTATATGGATTAAGTGAGGGGCTAACAGCATAGAAGCATTTTTATTATTTTATAATCCAAATATTTTCCTTGTATCCACTGAGGACAGCGTGCATACAGGAGCAGAATCCCATTCCATCAGGGATTTCTGCTCATTTTCCTCCCAGTGTCCAAATGTGCTTTTCTAGAGAAAACAATGTGCCTGTGAGGTTTGCTGTGCTCAGGCAGCAGCAGCCTCTTGTTCTGTGCTTAATGAGCTAATAGAGACAAGCAATTTTCTCTGGATATGATTTAAAAAAAGATTGGATGAGGCACTTGGTGCCATGGTCTAGTTGAGGTGTTAGGGCATGGGTTGGACTTGATGATCTTGGAGGTCTCTTCCAACCTGGTGATTCTGTGATTCATTGGGGAGACCTGGTACCAGGCCTTGCCCAGCTGCCCCAAAATTATTCCTCCTCCAGCTCCCTTTTGCCACAAGGCTGGGTTATAACCCAGCCCACCCTGGCCCAGATGAGGTTTTCCACGGACCACAGTGGGATTTGGGTCAGGCTCACAGTAGCTGAAAGCAAGCCATCACATTTAGAGGGAGGAAAGGAAGGAAAAACATCTCAACAGCCTGAGCTGGGCCAAATTCTGGAGATGCACCAGGGAAAACTCGTCCCGTTGTTGCTTTTCTAAGGAAATGAGCATCCAGCACAGAGACACTGAATTCATTTCAGAATGATTTAAGGCCAGCGTTCTGAGGGGGTGTGTGCACGTGGAAAAGCAGGTTTGAGACATAAATATATTCCTTTTGTTGACAGTGGAAGAAACAGTGTTTCCTTTGGTCCTAGCAAAGAGCAAACAGTTGCTCTGATAGTCTTGGCAAATGAAAAACTTTATTTTTATCAGACAGAGAAGGAAACCCTGTGCAGCCATTGCCAGGGAGTTACACACTCCGTGACATGTCCCATTTAGGAATTCTCACAGCACATCTGTCCCACTGAGGGGTTTCTCATCACTCCCCTCCCCTTCTGGGTGGAATGTCCACGACAATCTTCCTTGGCTTGCACAGAGGAAAGGTTTCTAATGAAAGTGAAGATATTTTTAAGCAGTCACCACGATCAGGGTGAGCACGTTGTCATCCATGGCAAAGTGACAGCACAAAGGACAATTATTTGAGATCCCTGGTGCAGGTGGCAGCTGAGGGTGGGTTCAAGGCACCTCCTGCTCTTCATTTCCCTCTGGAAGAAAGGCCTGCCCACCTCCTGACTCATTTGGAATAGAGCAAGGGCTCTGGAACAGACAAACTCTGGAAGGCAGCGTTCCCAAGGTGGAAATGCTCCCAGCACTCTGCTTAACCCTTGTGTCTCCAAGGACATCAATCCATGTGCAGGACTGAGCTGGAACCAGCTAAATAATCCCAGCTGGGCTCAAAACAGGGCTGGAAGGACAGAAGAGAGTTGTCACTCCCAGCTTTATGCAGCAAAGGAATGCCTCACCCCACATTTGTGCAACAGCAGAGATCTCCCTCACAAATACACTGCTGCACACTAACAGGCCTCTACTCTCCCCTGCTTCTTGCAGGAGAATAAATTTTGTCTGCCTGCTTCATTCTCCATTTTCCTAATTTAGCTTTGACCCAGGGACCAGTGTTTGCAAACACCTGCATTCCCTGCTCTGCAGTGAAACCCCAGGAAAGCTCCGGGGACAGCGGCAGTTTGCACTGCGGGGTTTCTGAACCTCTGAGCTCCTTCCTTCCCTCTTTTCACTCCCCAACAGCTGGCTCCTAGCAGGCAGACTGGTGCTTAAAGCGTCTGATATGATGTGAGAAAGCAAAATAATCACCTGCCAAGGATTTCATCTTCATAAAAGGCAAGGTGTAAGATCAAGTTTCAAGTCGCGCAGGAGTTCGGCGCGCGCCGTGACACCGCCGTGAACCCGGAGGAACCAACTTCTGCTAACTTTAAAAACACAACATTCATCTCCTTGCCCTGCCAGACCCCAGCTCTGGCAATGCTGGGCCCTTCTGGGAGGATAACTCAAGGGAGAATGGGAAAGGGAGAAAAAAACTGGGAGAAAGGAAGTTTCAAACCAAGCATCCCCACCAGAGCTGCGCTCTCCTCGTCCATAAGAATATTTGGGATCACTTCTCCTTTGCAGCTCAGCCAAAATCGTTGGATTCACACTTGGTTAGCCAGGGAGAATTTGCCCGTGCACACGGATGATGGAGAATTGAGAATAAGGGCTTTCTTCTCAGTACACACATCAAGGGAGTGGGTTTTTCCTGGGAAGAAAATTGTTTGGAGGCAGTTTAAACCTTAATAAAAAGCTGGCAGGGCAGCTGTCACGATAAAACTCTTCTCTTAACTAAGATGGACTTGTGTTGCAGCTTTGGAGGACTGAAGTTGTTGATTTGCTTTTCATCTTTAATTAGGTTTTTTGCCTCATTCGGCTCAGAAAGATGAAAAAGATTTAAGGATCTCAGTTGTTAAGACAGTGATTTTTCTGGCTGAATAAATATTTATAGTGTTGCATATTATTTTTACTGGTTCATGGATGGATGGATGGATGGGTGAACGGATGGGTGGATGGATGGGTGGAAATAATATCTCTGTTTTTAGAGAAAAACTGGATCTCTTCCTTCACTGATTTTCAGTTCCACCTCTGCAAAATAAAAGCCAAAACAGGTGGCAAGGGGTTTAACTCTTAGTGGCCCCAAGCATATTTTTTCACCCCTGGATTCTAAAGCTTTTTCCAAAAGAGAAATTCACCCCCTTTGCAGAGGGGGAAACAGATTCCTGATATTTGGAAACTCAAAACACTGGAATTGCCATGGGCCAGTTTCATGGGCTGTGAGGAAGAAGCTTTGGCCCAGAGGATTTATTTGCCTTGGGCACATTCCACCATCAGCCTTTCCCCCCAAAACTGCAAATAATTGTCCTTCCCTAAAGGAAAACTGTCCTAAACCAAATTAAGTCCCAGCTCTGAAAACTCTCTAAATAACAATCAAGTAAAATATATCTGATCAAGCACATCAGTGCAGGAATTTCCCCCTCTGCTCCAAATTTTGGCCATGATTTCCAAAAGGTTCCTCAGCTACATAAATTTATGTATTTCTGATTTTGTTTTTCTCTCCTAAAGGTTTGGTTCTGACACCTCCTTGAGAGCTTTTTTCTGTTGGTCCCATAGGAAAGTTCTCCTGGGGGATTTTGCTGTAGCTGTGATGGGTTTGGTTAAAAGACAAGGAATTTGCTGTTTGTGTTTCAGGTTTGTGTTTGGGAGTTTGGCTGATTTCAGCTCTGTTGCATTCATTAGATCTATTTCAGCTCTTTTATTTGGACTAATAATTGATATTGAGGAATTACCTCCTCCTATAGATTTTACATGTCCCTTTACACAGATGATAAATATATTTCAGCTACAAAACTGATCCTACTAATTAGTGAGTAATTACAAGTATATGTGTCCTGGCATTAAATCTGTAAAAAAATCGGATTTGGGGAAATTTTTGGCATAATCCTTGCAGGGTGTGAGTGGGAACAGATCCACAGGGAGGCAGGATCAGCTAATGAGGCTTCTCCCCCTCCCCTCGAATTTCACCTCTCGCCTCCTGTTTTGTGTGTTTCCAAACGAGTACACGATAATTACTTCATTAGGAAACTATTAGAAGGGAACAAGAGAAGATGAGTCACTCGCTTTTTGTCCCTGCTTTTATCTGATGGTGAGAAGCGAAGGAATTTTAAAAATCTTTTCTAGGTCACCGATCCTTCCAAGTGCTCGTGCCCATCTTCCCTTCCCCCTGCTCGACTCCAAGTGATTTTGCAGAGCCTGGTGTGGATGCAGGAATCCACCCGCTAGAAAAGCATTTATTTATTTCCTTTTCGTATTTTGTTCTCTGTAGAAAAGGAAAACCAGCTCATCACTACGTTGTTTTTTGTTTTTTGTTTTTTTTTCCCTCTTACAGCAATAATTTCTTGTGAATTACATTTCATGGCTCTCAAACTTTGGCTTGGAATTCTCTCTCACTGAAAGAACTGGATGGAAGTATTTAAAGACAAGGAGAAACACTTCGAATTGAAAAAAGAAACTTTTTAAAAACCTGTGTGTTGCTCAATACTCCTCGACCCACACTTAGGTCCTCACTGATAATATATTCTAAAAATTGCTTAATACATATAGGTTGCTTTCTTTTTCATGGGATGTCTTCATTCTATCACTTCAACCACCATGCTAAGAATATGACAAAGAGGAGTCTCCAAATCCATATTTAAGCAGTACAATAAATTATCTGGTTCCCAGAAGAGCTGAGCACTCTGCAGTCATGAGCAGGGATGAGGATTCCAGTCTGCTTTAAAATTGAAGCCTTAATATTTATTGCATCAGAAATGTATTTATCATCTTCTGGAAAGGAGATCTGGCACATTTTGGAGAAAGCTCCCTCAAAGAATGGGAACTGAGTCCCTTGCTGGCCATTTAATCACAGTATCAGCTTGCCTTGCTGTTTTCCAAGTCATTTTACCATTGACTTGCCAAAACATGTGAGGTCTCCTTGCCCCAACTGCCACTCAGATTAAAAGTGATTGACAAGGGATACAATTGAGGTTTGATTCAGAATTCACCAGGCTTAAATCCCTCCGGTAAGAAAATACTTTGATTCCACCAAAAAAAATAAAAATTCCTCCTTGGAATAACCCTCACGAGTTAATATTTGAATATTCCAGGAGTGTTGCAGCAATAACCAAAAATCAAACAAAAAGTAACTCTGAGCAGTGGCTGATTCCTTGAAACAACAACAACAAAAACATGAGGCTTTGAGATCAGAATCTCCTGGTGTGATTTGCATATTGATACAGAGCAGATGTTCCAGAAACAAATGCTGCTGCATCTGCTGATGGATTGGCTTCAGCTGCCTGCAGAGGAGTTCAGCGGGGGTAGAGTGTCACATTTGTCATTCTCATCGACTTTATAAGTCCTCTGTTGACCCAACAGTACCTGAATAATTTTTTCCCTGCAGTAAATTAGAGAGGGAAGCCTGCAGGGGAAGATGTGGGGAAGGGGGTATTTTTCCCAGTTCGCAGGAGAGGTTGGCTGAGGCTGCAGGGATGAGTTTTGCTGTTTGTTTTCACATTGCTCTGCTCAGCTTTTTTTTCCCTGTCTTGGTTAAAAGGCAGCAAACAAGAATAAGTGGTCAAAATATGGGTCCTGTCATTTAATAGTTGTCATTGTTTTATTTTCATGTCAGGTTATCCTGATGTGGGCCCTCCCAGCATTTCTGGAGGAGTTGTGTGAACACCCTTAGGAGCTTTGATGTTCCAGTGATGGATATTAAACCCTGAGCCTCAGGAGGAGTGAAAACTGGGCAGTGAAACAAACAGTGCTGGTTTGAATGACAAATTTCTCAAGGGTTTTTTGAGGAGAAGGGAAAGCCAAGGGCATTGAGGTGGGCTGGGTGAAATTTCTTCTAAATAACAACAAGCAAACTGAAATGTCCCAAAGAAGTGAGGAGTGCAGCTCCTCCCATGCACTGCAGCACAGTTATAGCAAAAGGACTGGAAGCTGTGCACAAAAAAAAAATAAAAAGGGTGGAAATTCAGGGCCAAAGGGATTCCAGCTCTGCTCCTCAGAAGAAAGAATTTCCTTCGAGGTGCAGCACCATAAATGTGCTGTACAAACAACACCCAGAATCCCGCATTAGAGAAAACCAAATAATAGGTGCCTAAGGAAATAGCTGGGATTTAGGGGGGCTTAAACCCAGGCCCTGCTGTGATACAATAGCCTTATTAAGCATGATATTTTATATAGGATCTGGAGAGTTTGAAGGGTTTGTGGCATGTTTGGGTAAGGATCAGGGGGATTTCAGGAGCTGTGACCTCATCCTGCATTTGATGCTATCAGAGCTGCTGAAGGGCTGCCAGGTTTGGCCAACTGGAAGGCAGAGCCCAGAGCAGCTCTGCAAGCTCAGTGTTTACCAGCCTGCAGCCTATAATTGTTTTTTTTTGTGGGGGAAGTTCAAGGCCACCCAAAGAGCATTTCACAGTGCTCACCAAAGCAATAAATGCTGGAGTTAGGAAAGGCCACAAACCAGAGCTGCTGGCCAAGGCTTGGCTGCCTGGCTCCCTTGGACTTCAGAGCAAATTGTGTGGCTAAAACCTCCTGCACCTCTTGGAAAACTTTGGGCTTCACCTACCCACCAACACAAAGTATCTGGAAGAGGGGGAAAAGTCTCCTGTGACCAGGAACAGCAGTTTTCCACAAAATAATTAGGTCTTTGCAAGCTCTGAAAGCTCTTGCATTATCAAAGAATCACACAATCATGGGATGGTTTGGGTTGGAGGGGAATTTAAAGGTCCAGCCAGTTCCAGCTCCCTGCCATGGGCAGGGACAATTTCCACTAGATCAGGCTGCTCAGACTCTTTGGATTCTGGATGTTTGCCCCATGGGAAGGGATGGTTGGAGCAGGAGGAAGCAGGAAACACATCTGCCTGGTCTCTTGGTACCCATCTACAAAAACTCACATCCAAAATGCACAGTAGGAAGTGGGAAAGAAATATGGAAACACAGCAGTGAATCAGCCATGGAGATTTTTATAAATCTTTAATTTTATATTAGAGCAAAAGGAAAAGACCCAAACTTGGGGAGCACCACAAAAATGGGCAGGCTTCAAACTCCTGCCTTTGGGCCTGGTTAAATCAGATGGCAAAGGATGTTGTCCAGGGCAGTTTGGGATTCTCAGCTGCTGTGAGGTTACCTGTGGTGAATTGTGTCTGCATTGATTCTGCCTCAGAAATTGCATGTTGGGATGTGGCACTGCTTTGCTTGCAAATTCTCTTTCACCATCTATATGAACACACTCTCTAGAATAAATCAGATTTGCCTAGAGGCTCAATCCAGAATAAATTTCCAACACTTGTGATGCTGGGATAGGGCTCTGGAGCCATGGATACAGATTCCTTGAGGATTTCTTATTTTTTTCTGTGTAAGAGCTTCCTATCACCAGAAATTCTGCATAACTCTGCTATCAAACAGGTTAAATGAGACTTCTGAGAGGAAAAATCAGACTTTTCAGAGTGTGAGATACATCTGGTCCCTGGGCAGAACTTTGGGGTGTTATCTCTGTCATCTCTCTTTATCTGGATATACTCAATAAATTGTTCTCATGGGTATAAATCAATATATACATTTAAATCAAGAACTCAACAACAATTTACCTGTTTGGGAATTCAAGGTGCTAAAAAAATGTCCTAAACTGCATTAAGGAATTCAAATACATTGAGGTTTTCTGAGGACAATCAATGGCTTTGATGTCCATTGGCTCAGGCTGCAACAGCACAGATAATCAGGGTGCCATTAATAAAATGTTCTTTCTGCCTGAAAATTAAATTAGCTGAGTCTGATACATTTTATATCCCTTGATGACCCAGCACGGCCAGAGCAAAGCAGGAATATAAAAGCCATCTGACGTGCTTTGTCTTTGGCTGTTTTGGGAAGCCTCTCAGCTGACATGGGAAGCAAATGTTCCACAGTCTCATGGGGTCTTTCTGAGTTTATAGCTGGGGGAAAAAAAAATAATCCTCAGCTGGTTTCAGTAGCTATTTGTTACCAACTTAAAGATCAGGTTCTTCAAGGTAAACCGAAAATGACAATTGGAAAATAAACACGAGCCACTTGGTGTGTGTCCTGCACTGGGCTGAAATGTGACCCGTGTGGGGAGAGGTTAAAGGGTTAAATTGTGCCTCGCTCATTATGGGCCTGGAAAAAAAAACCTCAGAGGGGTGAGGCAGCCCTGAAACCCCCTCAGTGCTGCTTGGTGGGGCTCTGCAATGTGATACCCACTCTCTGGAGTGCCATGGTTATCAACTGCCCGGGATTATGAGAGCTGATGTCAGAAAGTGTCGAGCAGCCGCTCTCTGCTCGCTCTGGCTGTCACCCTGAGCTCAGAAGAAAAGCATCAGCGGTGTTTACACATGGCAAAGTTATTAAGGGCCCTCACAGAGGGGTTTAAAGGCTGCAGTCTCACCTGGAAGATGGCTGGCTTGATCTCAGCCCTTTCCTTCTGGCTGGAATACCTTCCTCATAAAAAGCGAAATGGGCCCCAGAGAACGTTTATGTTCCCCAGCCTCATCCCTCCCTCTGATTTAAACCAGCTCCCAGTCAGAGATTTAAGACCACCCTGAATAGAGCTGCTTGTCAGGCTGCTCATTTAGGGTCAGAAAGCAGCAAAGCATTTCAGCATGTGCCCAGAGCTTGGGCACCTGCTCAGTCCTGTGTTCTACTGACTCTGAGAAGCTCCTGGATTCTTAATTTGACAAAATCAAAGCACTTCTCTATGACTTACGTTTAAACTTTTTTTTTCCCTCCAAAAAACAGAGTCTAAATATAGATTCCTGACAGTAGCTAAACTTTATGAGATCCTTAGCCACAGGCTTTGGGGAGAAAAAGGCTCTTCTCACAGCACACATTATTTTTCTTCTTCAGGAGAAAACAAAAAAAATCTTGCTTTGAATTAGTAAAGAGAAATAATATATTGAAGGATAACACACAGTGATGTTCATGGGACCCAAGTCACTCCTGCTAACAGACATCCAGAGGCAAAGTATTAATTCCTGGTCACAAATGGGGCACTTTGAGGAAGCTCTTGAAATGTCTGCAAAATACCTGCCTGCTGTGCTCATATTTTCATGTGATACTGGAGATCTCATTCTTCTCCATCTGTGTTTTAGAGGCCTCACTTTTCCTGACAAGCACCCCAAAATGTGAGAATTCAGCAAGTTGAAATGTTTCAAAAATATTCCATTTGACCAGAATAAATATTTTCTAGCCATCAAGATCTCTCCAAAACTGCACCTTTTTGGAGACCAATTTATTTGCCAATAAAATATTTCCTTGCTCGGCTCATTAGCTAATCATGGTCAAATTTGGAGATGAATATATGGTTAATGCTTGAGCCTAAGTTGACTCCTTTTCAAGAAGATGCCACTGGATCTTGGAAAATATCATCAAGCTGTCAGCATTTAGAGAACAAGTTCCTAAAAGCTTGAATAAATCATGCTGAGCTTCTCCACCTTTATGAGCAGTGGTGACATGGAGATTTTCAGAGGTAACAAAATGGGCATTCACAGTGCAATTCCACTATTTTAGTATGCTATTGACTCTTTTTTCATATTACCAGACACTTTGCATCCTCATTTTTCCTTTAGGAATGCAGTGCTGATGTGGGTGAGGTCCAAGGGTGGAGGAAGGGTGATCACAGCAAATCTCAGTGTTTGTGTTATTCCTTCCCTCCTTACCTTAGCAAGGTGAGGGACCACATTCATGCCTTTCTTTATTCTCCCTGTGCTGGGTACCACCAAAAAACCCCATCCAGCCATGAATTTATTTAAAACCATTCCAGGTTTCTCCCTATTTTTCCAACATACAAAAGAGCAACATGGTTTAGCAGGAAAATCAGCCCATCCAGAATCAGGTGATTCAGCCCCAAGTTATGACTTTGTCACCATAAATTACAAATTTGTAATTTGCAATTTACACAGCAACTGTGTGCTGAGTTTATTTCCCCCTCATTCTGGCCCTGTGTAAAACAGGGTTTATTTTCCTGGTTGTGGGTGTATTTAAGGAACACACATTGTAAGGGCTCCTTCTCAAAAGGAGTTTTGCTATTTTAAGCCCAAGGCTTGTGTTCCAAAGCCTTGATGTCTCCCTGCAAACGCTGCAGCAGCCAATTGCTTGTCACAGCCTAAGCTGCTTTATCAGCAGCATGATCAATGGTCTCACCACAACTGAAAGGCAGGAACATTTCTCCTACAAGACTCTGGAGTTTTCCTCTGCTACTGCCCCATGTGGATAAACCATTAAAGGGGAAGGAGCAGCTCCACACTCTCCATCAGCACAATGCCACAGCAAATTACTCAAGTCCAGCAAGACTCCTTTGGAAGATGAGACCCCAGTGTTTCTCCAGAGCTTTCCTGAGTGTTTGGAAGATCTTTGCCCTGTGGTGAAGGAGAATGAAGCAACTTTGTGTGTGGAGAACCAAAAGGAGGGGTTAGACAACAACAATACATCTTGGAAATTCTCATTATTGGGAACTTTTTCCAGGGAGGAGGTGTATAAATAAGAAAAGGGTTTTAAGTGGAGGAGGAGGAGGTTTCTCTGTGACAATATAAAAATGAAGTGTGGTGGCGTGGCCTTTTCAGAATGCATTTAAACTTCCTCTGGCCCCCCTGGGCTATCCCATATCTGTGTGGTTCACATTACCCTGCTCCCAGAAACATTTGCTTTCCAACAGGAGGGCGTTGTTCACCCTCCTCTCTTCATGGTGCCTCCTTCCAGAGCTCCAACCAACTCCTTTCCACTTCTGCCACTCTCTCCCCTTGCCCAACTGTTTAAAACACTCTGTTTTCCTTTTCCAGGTCGGAGGGGGTTGTATATTTAAATTTCTCACGCCTGTTAAAGCTTGGGCAGGTCCCATTACAAAGTCAATACCCAGGAATGGAAAAACATCTTCCAAAGTTTCAGCAAATTCTGGCCAAATCTCGCAGGCGGTGTCTGCCTTTGCTCCCCATCCGTAAACTCCGTGCTAATAGAAAGGGTTTGCTCCATCTGGATCCTGCCTGGGCTGTGATTGTAGATAAGTTTTGACCAAGAGAGGGGCTGGGGGCTGGTTTGGGTTGCACATTTTCCCCTCTCACCCCTGACACAGCCAGCACACGATAACAGGAGGAGGGAGCTCCCCGAGGGACGGCGCTCAGGGTCGCGGAGGATTGAACCTTCTCAGGCACGGCTCCTTCCAAAGGCAGCAGGGCAGAGCCCAAGGAGCCAGAGCCTGCTGATTAAGGGCCTTGAAGGATTTTCCAACCCCATCTCGTGGAGCTACTTGCTGTCCAACCACCCAAAGTGTGCTTTGACAGAGGCTCAAGTTGGCTATTTAAGGATCAGCGACAGCAGAGGAAGGCTGAGAGATGTTTGTTTCACTTTGTCCTCTCAAGCTGGATTTTTTTTTTTTTTTGGCTAATGTTTTAGGAATGTTTCCTTATCAGGATTGTAAAAAATAAATACAGCTAGCACTTTGGCAGTCAAAAAGAACAATATAGATTAGAAAATGATTTAGTGCCCTTATTTCACTAACTAGCCCAGCTTGCCTGATCTCAGGAGCAATTATCCACGTGAGTAATTCTCCTGTGTGAAGATCTTTGTTGAAATCAGTGGAAGTGTTTGTGCAAGCAGAGTTACATAGCTGCAGATTCAGGCCTCAATTTCCTCAGGCTGAATTTAAGAACAGATTGTTTCCTTTATAACTTATTTTTTCAGTGAAAAACAGTTCTCTTCAGAGGGTGAAGCTAAATGGAAATGCTGCATTTTGCTGAAAATTCTCTATATCTTTTAACTGAATTTAAATATTATTTGTTACATGTAGTTCCTCTCCAGATGTATCTGTGCTTATCAGAAATTCTCAGTAGATTTCTGGCTCTTATATGTGGCTCTTCTTGTCCATTTTCATAAGCTTTGAGAACTTCATAGTTCCATTAAAACCAAAAGATTTTAACCAGTTCTCACCAGTCATTTATGTGATGATACCACCGAGGTTGATAGCCTAAAAACACAGAAAAACCTGAAAAAAACTCGCAAAACAAACTTGAAATCTGCACAAAGCCCAAAATGAACAGATGAAAACAGCATAATTAACAAATCAATTAAACAAATCACCAAAAGCACAATGTTTACCTACGAAATGTGGGAAACTTCTGCTAAAACCACCAGAGACATCATTATTGCTACTGTTATAAATTAAATTATGCTGGGATATGGGAGTGATAGACAGGTAAACAAGCCCTGGGTTTAAATATGTGAATTCTGGTGTTTTTCTCTGCAGAATTTGTGAATAAAACCACAGTAGCTGCTTCAAAATGCGCCCTCTGACATTGGAATATGCGTTAAACTGTGATTCAGGGTGTCATGGCATGAGCTGCATGTTTCAGAAAGGTTTCCACAGACTTGGGCTCGTTATTCCATGACAATTCATTAACACTTGCAGGCGTGAGGGCTTCAGGCAAAACAGAGCAAGGAGCCTGACCCTGCTCACTAACAACATCCACACTTGGATACCAAGCTGATGATTTCAGTGCAAATTTCTGGGAGACTTCAGCTTAAAGAAAGAAAAACAACTTTCAAAGTCACCTCCCAATAAAAGGAGGTTAGGCAGGATTATTGTAAGGTCCCACCTGACTGGGAAATGTATAAATGTATAAATGTGCTGGGATAATTTTAGAATTTTTGTGGAGTGGAAAGGCACATTTTCAGATAAGTGCTAGGAACACTTGGCAAGCCCATTTGAAACATGCTGTAAGATTTTTGGACATAGCATGTATTTATAAACCACAAAAAAAATACATTCTATCTCTTGTTTTGTCTCAGCATTAATGGTCAGCTGCACTGAGAATGTTTAGAAGAAACTCCAGCCACGTTTTGGAGGATAAATCTGGGAGCTGCACGTTCACCTCGCCGTGGGACAATTTTTTACTCTGATTAAATTTTCCCTGGTTGGAAGTAAAGAGAATCACCTGAGAAGTGACAGCAGCTCCTGTTGGAACAGCAAAGCTCTGTTTCAAAACCTTCTCTGTCCCAGCGTGGCAGGGTAATACAGATGCCTTTGGGGCTCTCCAGCAGTTTCACAGAGAGCCCATTAACTTGGATCCAAATCCGTGCTTGGCCAGACATTTCAAGTCCACAGAGAAAAGATCTGAAAAGCTTTATCTGAGCCTGATAACCATCACAGCTAAAGTATGGCTTGGCTCCTGATTTACATCATTGCAGAGGAAAGGAGAACCGTCCAGTTGTGCTGATAAAGTTCTAGCAAAGTGAAACCAAATAAATCTTAGAGATGCCATCAGCTTGTTTGTTTGCTTGCTTGTTGTCCGATGACATCAGCCCAGTGCCCGGTTTATCTTTATTTTAACTTGAATTGGATCCTTGTCAGGCTTTGCCAGAGCTGTGCCAAAGGCACGTAGCAAAACCACATAAAATTCATCCAGTTTGATGTTTTCTTTGTAAATGCTCTAAAATGGGCTTGACTCTGTCCCAGAGGATCATTAAAGTTCCTGAACTTTCTGGGGCAAGCGCGACCAAGTTCAAAGCAAATCTGGCCTTGATTTATGGTTCTGATTGGAGACCAAGGAAAAGTCAAATTTACAGTCTGAGTTTTATGTTGAGTTTCTTGTGCACTCTCAGTCTGAAACTTGAAGCCAGCCTCAGGGGGCTGGAAGTCCAGGAACACTGAACCCATTGCTGGTACCACACTCAGCTGGCACAGCCTGACAGCTCACACTGCCTGAGGACTTTGCTCTGGTGCCAAACGAAGCAGTTTTGCTGTTGGAAGTATTTTAAAGATGAAGAAAGTGACACTGGAACACAGCTAAATAGTTTCTTCAGAGATAAGCTGGGGTGTTTCACAGGAGTTGGGCTGGTAGAACACGAGCTCCCACCACCCCAAGCATTTTGATGCATTCCAAGCTGAAGCAAGGAGCATTAATTACTCCCAGAATCACAGGAATGAGAAAGCTGTGCCTGCTAGAAAGGGTAGCAACAATCCTGCAAAATTTGGGGGCGTTTTGGGGACACCATGTCACCGTTTGGAGGCACAGATGCCAAAAGTGGAGGGTTTGGGGAAGTAGGTGTGCCGCTGTCACTTTGTACAGATGAAGGTCTCGGAGAACAATGCTCCAGCAGGAGCCACTGGGAGGGGAGCCAAGTGGAAATATCCCATCACAGCCAGTGAAGCCTCAGTGCCTTGCCATGACTCCACTGACACACAGTGCCTGGAACAAAAGAACAATGCATCCAGGCTTGGAAGAGTTCTCCTTGTTTGAATGCATAATAGCGCTTATTGGACAATGAACCCCTTGTAAGATCATGGAAAAACCATTGTGGAAGGTCTGGAATACCTTTTTTGCTGCCAACACTGGCCCAGATTAGTGCAGATTTTATTTCAAAGTGTTCCTGAGGGTTTGAATGTTCAGTTTGTTTCCGCAGGAATCACCCCTGTGTCAATGATTTTCTGTTAATCCCCATCCCCGCTTTGCTCCTCATATCCTGATATGAGTTAATTCCAAGACGATGAGCTCGAATCAGTTTTTTTTCTTGGGAAAAAAAAAAAAATGTTCCAAGTCACCAGCATTTCCCCTTGCCACGAGTGCAGTTGTGGAGCACAATGAGGAAGTGTGTTTGAAGGAACTGTCTGCTCATCCAGGATTGTCCCAGGGGAAAGACACCCACGGCTCCAGCCCGGGAGTGAGCTCACCCTCAGGAGCCCAGGATTGCTCAGCATCCCCACACAGGAATGGGCTGCCACAGCCTACAAAGAGCCATTGTATGAAACCATGCAAGTCATCCTGGGTTGGGATAAATTGGGTAAATAAAGGAGCTACACCAGGATCACACAGCAGGCTTCGAGCTCAGTCCTCGCCTTGAGAGACCTGAGAGCTCTTGGATTTGTTTGGGCAGCACAGCAAAACACAAGAAGAGGGTTTCCAAGTTGTGGCTTAATGGTGACCTCAGTCAAGAGTTGGTTTTAATCCATTTTTTCTTCCCCTTCCTTTAAAAGATTCCTTCCAAGAGTGGCATAAAATATGAAGAAGTTGACTTGTCAAAAATCCCCCTATCCAGTCCTGTTCAGCAGTAGGAAAGGACAGCCAGGGACACCCACTTTTCCAGGAGACTCTCAGGTCAGATGTAGATGGGCCCCACAGCCCACATGAGCATTTCCCTGGTGTTGTCACAGCAGGAGAGCTGAGTTTGACTCATGGGAGCAAAAAGGAAACAATTCCCTTTGGGTTTGTTTTCTCCAGGCAATCCAGCCACTGATGCAGGGTTTAAGAGCTCCTCTAGGTGTGCATAATTTCCATCAGCTCCCAGCAATTAAATTGAGCTGCCAAATCTCCTGTAATTCCCCCAGATTTCTGCCATCCACTAAAAATTAGTGTGTGGAAGAAGGAACAGGAGCAAAGGGAGGCACACACCAAAGCCTTGCACGAGCCAGATGTGGATCAGTGCCCAGCTGTTGTTAGCAGAACAGATATTGTGCCTGCTGACAGCAAACCTGCAAAGATTGGCTTTTTCAACATTTCTTGTTAGCAGGAGGTGTGCTCTGGTTTGGATGCTGAGAGGGAAGAAATTGCAGAATCCAGACAGACAAACTCAGGACTTTCTCTATCAGACATGATGCAAGTGGACAATGTTCTGCCTGTGCTATGTGGGGAAGGAAAATGAAATATTGGACATTAAAGCATTGTGTCATTGGAGTTCTGTTAAAAGAGTTGGACTGTGAGCACATCCAAACAAAAAATCTACTAGTGCTTTTTGACTCGAGCAAATCCTGGCTTTTTCTTTAACACTTTGGGGATTTTAATCCCCTTTGCAGCTTTGTGAGGGAGCTGGACATGCCCTCAGGGAGCTGGACACCAGCAGTGGCAGAGCTTGGGCACAGCAGGACCCTCACAGAGTGCCAGGTGTGGGAGAAACAGATCCAGCCCAGGTGACAGCAAGGACAGGTTTGTCCACAGCCAGCTGTGTAAACAGAGGGCCCTCCTGTCCTGGATCCAGCTGTGTCCTTTCCAGATGTGACTGTGACCTTCTGCTCTTCACCACTGACCACGTGGAGCTTGCTGTCCATTTCCTAACCAGCAGAGCCACCAGAATTCTCCAAGCCATCCATTTTTAAATAATCTTTCATACCTTACCTGGATTTGGGAGAGCCCACATGGCCAGTTCTGCCAGGAGAAAGATATGGGATGGGAGGAAATTTGGAAAAAACACTCATTATTTGCAGAATGAGGGCAAGGCACCAGCTGCACCCATCTATTCTCACATTGCTCCACCTTGAACCTCACACATGACCCCAGCAAAATCAGCAAAATTGGTCTTTTGCAGAATTAAACATCATGTCTAAATGTGAAACATTCTTTTTGCATTGAGCTGGATGGTTGGTTAATTCTCAGTCTCCAAATGTAATACAAATCACTCCAGCTATTTGGCATGAGTCATGGCTTGATTAATATTTTTGGCATTTTTAGTGGGGCTCTTAAATAATAGAAGTGGCATCTGAATGGAAATTGGAACAGGCCAGTGAGAGGAACAGTGCTTTTAAGGCTTTGGAGAATTAGCAAAAGCCTTCAAAATGTCAGAAGTTGTTAAAAAGTTGAAACCAGTTGAGATCTTATTTTTAAACTATGTCTGAACTGATTTGTCCTTCATTTGTGTTTTTTCCCCTCCAGTTCTGCCATTCTAAGTTAGGGAGGCAGTAAAATTCCAAGTGATCCCACAACCCACAGTTCCTGCCTGCATTTCCACACAGCTGGGAGCAGGTCAGGTATGTTCCTCCCAGCACTGTTTATGATGCTTGACATTGTTACATCATCATTAAAAATCTCTTCACTGATGTGAAAAACACGTTTTGGGGCTTTCTAGGCCATTTATTTTGTCAGCTCTGTGGGTATAGAGTGGACTGTCCTCCCTTCCAGGCAATGCTGGTGTAACTGGATCCAAAGAAAATTCTTCAAACTTTATTGGCCACGGAAAACGAAAGTCAATTGGTTAAAAGAAAAGTGTTTATTATGTTTACTCTGGCATCCCAGCCATGCAGAATTATTAATCATTAAGATCCAGATACGTAATTTGCTTTTTTTTTTTTCCTTAAGAAGAGCTTTGCCAATTCATTAAACATCATTAAGTTGAAATAAGCTTCAGCAAGAATGTTTTTACCTCATCTTTTAAAATTATTTTCTGTTATCACGCTGCACTTGCTGAGTTCCATACTCACCACTCTATTCCTGAGGGTTGAAACACTTCTTCCACTTGTCCTGGATAATTTCTGAGGGCTCCCAAAGATCCACCAATTCCCACTGATCTCATCTTGAGCTACACCCAACTGAAACCACAGAAAAGCTGCAGATTTTTCTCCCTTATCCTCCTTTATAAAATAAATCAGCACCAATGTGGCCACTCCATGCACAGGGCACATTAAAAGAAATAAATTCATGGATTAAACACCAATGAATCATCCTGGTTTCACCAGATCTCTGTTCCCTGCTGAAATACTTTGCAGAGTTTCTGGAGGGAAGCAGCCTCTCTGAGCCTCACCAGCCATCAGATCCTTGCTGCACCTCCAGCCCTGGCACAGGTCCCTCCCAGAGCAGCCCCAGTTATCCCTCAGGCTGATGGTGCAGTCCTTGCAGTGCTGGCAACAGGAGACTGGCACCAGTCCCCCAGCTCTGCTTTAATAGTGACAATATAACTGCTGAGACAATATTTTGGTTCCACTGACGTCTGTGAAACGCTCTGGCCAGGGCTGCCAAGAGTCCATTCCCCCCTTTCCCACTGATAGCTCTGAGGAAGGGCTGAGATCCCAGCCTGTCTCCTTTTTTGCAGGTTTCCCTTCATCAGGGATCATCCTTTGAGCATCCCTCAAAGAGATTCTCTTGGAACGTGTGAGCAGGAGCAGAGGAATTACAGAGTCCTGAATAAACTGAATTAATAACAGCCTGATCCATGTGGGAGCTCTGTCCCTGGTGATGTGTTCACACTGTAGGATATGAAGGTGCTCCAGAGGGTCTTAAAAAACATCACTCAAGTAATGGGAGAAGTTCAATCAAAAGACTGAAAAGATCATTTATCCTGCCTAAAGGTCTCCCAGTTTGGACTTTGGTCTTTCTCTGATATTCAAATTTCACACTGAAATTCAAAATTTGCTTTAGATAAATGTTGGTCCTGTACAAGCACAGAAAAGAGCAAGGTTTCCTCTCCTCTCTGAATGCAAATGTAAGAGATTCATCTTCCCACAAACACACGTCCCCCATGGTGGTGGCCAACAATGGCACCTCCAGGTTGACATAACCAGTCCTGACAGCACCCAGTAAGGGCATAATTCAGTGCTGTATTAGATCCCCCACAAAAAAACTTAAACCATGACCTTTCCTTCCTCCCTCCCCTCCTTTTTTCCTGAGGGGGAGGCTGTAGGGCTGGATCTGGGAATTAGAAAGCAACATGGGTGGTGACCCCCCAGTGCCAAGACTGTCATGAAGAATAATCCATATGTTGTGTCTGTGCACGTTGGGAGGTCCCAACCCTGAACACCACAACTGTTTCCCAGCCTGCACAGCTCGGCGTGCCCAGGAGAACCATTCAGGAAGAGAGAAATGCCTGGGAAGCACAGCCAAAAGGGGCTGCCCTGCTGGTTTGTTTGCAGATGCAAAGCCAGCCAGGCCAGGTTTGTCACCTCTGGGAAGTCCTCACAAACACCACCAGCAGCTGTGCTGTGACAAAATTCATTGTTCTACCAGCTGGGAGCCACCAGCTAATGTCCTCATGCTCTGCCACCAGCTGGTAAATCCCTTTGGTGTTCCAAGAGAAAACCAAGGCTAAACTTGGAATAATTTTTTTTGGTAGAAGGATGTGGAGCACTGGGAATTGTTCCCACTGCCTGGAGCAGGAGTTGGGCTCCTCAAGCAGCCTGTGTGGAGCAGGCAGCTGGTTGGGATCTCACAGAACAGACATGAGCAGGTATCTCCCCCCACTCTCCACCATCCATCACTGAGCTCTACTGGCACTCGCATTTTTGTCCTCTAATTAAAGCTTCTGTCAGGTGCTTTTAAATTATAGCCCCGATTAGGGACTTTAGATCCAAATTCAGCAGGCTTTGGAACCTGCCATTTTATTTAATTACTTGCAGTAAATTATTTTGACACCCTCAATTACCAATGTCCATCACCTCAGCCCGGCGACGATGAGTGCGAGGAATTTGCCATTTGATCTGTTTTGTCTGCTGGAAGGGTGTAAAGCAGACCAAAAAATTCCACCTCTGCACAAATCCAGCGAGAATTTTAGTGAGTCCCACCACACAGACTAGAAAATATTAATAATTTCCTGGAGTTTATTCGTATTTGGTTCCTAAAGCTGAGGGTGTGTTTTGAGTTAATAAAACCATTGCTGCACAGCCAGACGTGGAGCAGGTCACTACAGGATGGTCCTTCCTGGGTGTGATGATTAAATCACTCTTTTAGAAAAAAGGATTGCTCCCTGAGAAGCTCATTTAGGTGTTAAATATTTATCCATCTATAGCAGTTCCCGTTTCATCCACCCATTCCCAGCCCTGGATGGTGCCTGAAATTCCCTCTTTGGGGAGGAGTTTCTCTGGGAACATCCCAAAGGACACTGAGTGGGGATCATCCTGTGAACTTCATGCTTGGCTGTTTCACTGGGCAGAGCAATATTAAACTCCAGCATTCTCCCTTACTTTAACAACCCTGGGGGTGTTGATGATGGAGCTAATTAGCCATGTTCTCTAATTTATTAAAATCATAAATATTTCACTTCAAGGCTTTCTTGGAGGGGAGGGAGAAGAAGGGGGTGGGAAGGTTAAAGGGAGACAACTGCATGAAATTCTTTGGCTGATTAAATGTTCCATAAGATGCAGCAATATTTTATCTCTCTTAAGTGATTTGGTGGCACATCAGACTTGGCACCTCCTTCTTCACCCTGTTTGTTTTTAATTATGGCCATTATTTTATTTACCATGGGCAACATCAGGACCTGGTATGGTTGGCTGGAAAAGCCAAAGAGCACAAAATCATTTCGGTGTCAGAAGCTTAAATAAAGGTCAAAGGAGCAGCAGAGCCATAAAAAAAGATGGAGTTAGGAAGATGTAATACGTTTGTCTACTGTGGAAATGTAGAAGAATTTTTAGTACAGCATGTACTGTATGGATTTTTTGGGAAGTAACCTGATATCCAAACTTTCCTTCTAACTAATGGATTTGCATATTTGCTGCCTGAAATAGATGACTTTCACTCTTTAAAAAAATTATGGTCTCAAAAACTTCCTATTTCTCACATAAAAAATTCATGTTGTGGCCATTGCAGATTTCACCAAGGGCAGCAAAGGAACCCAAATCCTGATACAGATTTTTTTTTTTTCCCATCGCTCACCACAACTGCTTAAAGTTTCTGAGATTAATTTAGACTGTGACTTTGTCCTTGATTTCCTGTGGAGGTTCCATGCCCGTGGTCATGTGGAGGTTGTAGATTCTCCGTGGGAAACCATCAGCGTGGAGCTCTCCGGGTGTCTGTGGTGGGTGATTTGAAGCTGTCATTAGCAGCAAAGTGTGCCTCAGTTTCCCTGTGCACAGCGGGGTCGGATCCTTTTGGATTCCCAAAATCCTGGGAATATTGTGACTCTTTCAGCCCCAAAACCTTGGGAATTTTAAAGCCCCAAACCCTGGGAATTTCAGCCCCAAACCCTGGGAATTTCAGCCCCGATACTCTGGGAATTTCAGCCCCCAAATCCTTGGAGCTTTAAGACCCAAAGCCTGGGAATTCCTGCCCCAAAACCCCAGGAATTCTGGCCCCAAAATTCTGGAAATTTTGGTCTCAAAATCCTGGAATACTCAGCCCTGAACCCTGGGAATTCCAGCCCCAAAAAGTCAGGAATTTCACCCCTGAAAATCTGGGAATTCCAGCCCCAAAATCTGGGAACTGCATCCCAAAAATCCTGGGGGAAAAAAATGAAGATTTGGGAAAGACAAAGCTCGTGGGGCTCAGGTATTGCAGCACCTTCTATCAGCCCCAGAAGCCTGAGCCATTGTAAATCATAAAGGAGGAGGACGAGAGGAGGAACAGCCGCTGGAATGCGAGAGGTGAGATAAAATAAAGGGAAAACACCAGCGCTAAAATCCCAGCTCAGTGCAGCCCAGCCGGGGATGCGATTTCCCTCGGCAGCAGGAGATAAAGAGGCGGACAAAGCGATGCTCAAATACCTGGGATTACCTGTCCTGTTCCCCCTTCCGAGCACCCCCAGCGTGGGAGATGCCGGAGATGCACCGCCCTTTGCCGGGGGATGCCGGGGCAGATGCAATCTGCTCCTCATTGTCCCGTAATAGCTCGATTATCTGCGGGTGAAAATGCAGAGTGGAGGCGCCCAACGAGCCGTGAAATTGCCACTGCTCCGAGGAACCATTCATCAGCAGCCCTTGAGAGGCAGCGGGGCTCGCTGGGAGACGTGGGGCAGGTATTCACCCAAAACCCAAATCCGGGATGCTGGAATGCTGCGGGCATGGTCCCGAGCTGAACTTTTCAAGGGAGAAGTGAACCCTGGAAGGCGATGCACAGGAAAACCTGCCTGGGGAATTGAGGGTCGTTTCTTTTTTTTCTTTTTTTTTTCTTTTTTTTTGCTTCCTCTTCAGCAGAGAGGAAATTTGGGTAAAACCATTAAGCCGAAATTCCGCTGGGCTGAGTCCGTGTATTTTGTGTCAAACCCACGGTTAAAATGTGAGCTCCACGAGGAATCTGGACACGGGCCTCCCTGGGGTGGATTCCTCTTTTAATTACCCTGGCCCCAAGCTTAGGAACTAATTTATAAAATCGAATTCCTTTTTGAAAACTGCTGCCCAAATCTCTTTCTGCCAGGAGCTCCCACAGAGCCGAGCTGAGGATGGGATCCTTCCCCAAGCTGTGATGGCTGAGCCACCCCACGGGGTCAGGGATTCAACCCAAAATCCTCAAGCTTATCTAAAAGTTTTTGCTATCACCATCAGAAGAGAAGCAGAAGCTCGGTTTCACCCTGCAGGAGCAGTTTCAGGAGCTCCAACACGGGCATGGGTAAGGTCTTATCAAATAAACGAATATATTTGCACCTCAAAAGATAAAAATGCTGATTTCAGCTGAATTTCACTTAAAAGTACAAATCCATCCCAAGTCAACTGAGTGTCCCACTGCTGGTGCAAGGGCTGGATATTTTGCCTGGTGCTTTTATCAGCTGAACGAGTGCAGCAGGAGCTTGGTGAGCTGGATAAATTGGGAGAGCTGAAATTTGTGGGGGCAAAAGACTCTGCTAATAAATAGGGAGAGAGTGGGGTTTGTGAGCTCCTCCCTTCCTGCTCCAATCCAGGAGTTTCGAAACTTGATACAGGGAATCCTACCGGGGCCTTAGAGGAAAGGAATTTACTCCCACCCATCCTGGGTTCAGCCTAACTCCTCATTTTTTTGTTATTTGAGCCTTCAGCCTGGAAAAGTGTCTGCAGATTTTCTGCCCAGAGATTCATCCCACCCTAACCCTGTGCTCCTCTGTCCCTCTGCCACCTGTGACAAGGGGCTCCCACAGCTCTGACCCCAGAGCATCCCTGCACTGCCCCACACTTGGGGACAAAAAACTCTGCCACTGGCAGGAATTTCCCCCTGGATTTCTGAATACCAGGGATCCTCTACAAAGAAAATCACAAAAAACTTCCAGGAATTCAATAAGTTTTCTCCATATTATTTACTGAAGTGCCCAGGGCTGGAGATGGATTTTTCCTTAACAGGGAATTGGATGTAGCTGGGACACAGCTTTGAATCTTGCTGTTCATCCAAAGCACTGGGCTGTGCTGTCCCATTAAAAGAGTGGTCACTGCCAGATCTCTGGCTGGATTCTAACAGTCCCTTCTGATGAGTGTTTTATTAACTGGAGAAATGATGAGATTTTATGGTAATTCCAAATCTTGTGACGGTTTGTTGAATAAATCAGATTTTACAAGGCTTGGCGCCCATTTATCCAGTTTCCATCATCCAAGTTGTCGTGGGGTGGATTTTACCCAGGGAGAAGTGCAAGATAAATGCCTTAATTTCTCTTTAGCTTTTCAGTCCCTGGTGTTACATTTGTGCTGGAGCCTGCTGCTGTGTGATGAGGAAGTGTTGTGGCCTCTGAATATAAGAATACTGTCCTCTGTTGATCAGAAAGGAAACAACTGCTGCTCATACAGCAGAAAACACTGACAAAAAAAAAACTTCCCACTGAGAAAATCAACCTGGCCCTCAAAATTCCCTTTCATGGCTATTCACAGCCTGAGATACCTTTGGAAGTCTGTGTGCTCTGGGATTTGGGGGCTCTTAGATCATTCATAAATCACATATCACACCTACTTGTGTGTTTTGGCAAAAATAGTGATACATGGGATTGATGCAGAGTTATTCATAGCTCAGACTTTAGCGGGCAGAAAAAGAAATGTCCCGCTCCCTAAAAATGGTGCTGGAAGGAGAAGCAAAAATAGAGGTGAAATGAGTCAAAATGAGGAAAATAAAGTGCATTTTGGGAAAACCCGGGGTGTAATGACACAGGGTCTGGCCACAGTCTCCATTAAACACAGCATCTCCCCACTCCAACAGCTCCCTCTCCCCTCGACAAGAAAGAAACCCAAAGGCAGATGAATTTTCTGGGCAAAGAGGCGTGAGCAGCTGAGTCAATAGCTGGGTGTTATCCCGGGAACTGTCCCAGGAGCGGCTCCAGGAGGAGGAGGAGGAAGCCCCGGCCGCTCACCCCAGCAGGGATGCTCGGACGAGGGGAGAGCATCCCCGAAGCAGCAGCAGCAGGATAACGGCGCTGCGAGATGCTCTCTAATTAGCGGCCGTTAATTAGCGGTGTAAACCTGACATGCGCCCTCGGGCTCAGCGCTGGCAGGATAATGTTGCTTTTAGAAGGACAGAGTTTAACTCTTTGAAGAATTGTCGTGGCCACGCCGGAGGGGATCGCTGCTGGGCTGCTGCCCTGGGGTCCACTCCGCCTGATTCCTGTCCTTTATTCCTGGACCATTCCTGTCCCTTTTTCCAGGATCACTCCGCCTGATTCCTGTCCTTTAATCCTGGACCATTCCTGTCCCTTTTTCCAGGACCATTTCGGCTGATTCCTGTCCTTTATTCCAGGATTACTCTGGCTGATTCCTGTCCCTTTTTCCAGGACCTTTCCTGTCTGCTTTTCCAGTGCCATTCTGGCTGATTCCTGTCCATTTTTCCAGGACCATTTCTGCCGATTCCTGTCCTTTATTCCTGGACCATTTCGGCTGACTCCTGTCCCTTGTTCCACGGCCATTCCTGTCTCCCTTTTTACAGGACCATTCCAGTTTATTCCTACCCCTTTCCCCGGGACCATTCTGGCTGATTCCTGTCCCTTTTTCCAGCGCCACTCTGACTGATTCCTGTCCCCTTTTCTAGGGCTATTTCGGCTGATTCCTGTCCCTTTTCCAGGACCATCCCAGCTGATTCCTATCCCTCTTCCCAGGGCCATCCCAGCCGATTCCTGTCCCTTTTTTTCCAGCGCGCTGCCGATGATGCTCCGGCACAGGCTGCACGCCCTGCGGGAACAGAGCACAACTGGAGCCAGGAGTGGAATTCGGCTGGATCCCAGCTCCCCATCCCTAGTGGGAGTGGAATTCGGCTGGATCCAGCTCCCCATCCCAGTGGGAGTGGAATTCGGCTGGATCCAGCTCCCCATCCCAGTGGGAGTGGAATTCGGCTGGATCCCAGCTCCCCATCCCAGTAGGAGTGGAATTCGGCTGGATCCCGCTCCCCATCCCAGTGGGAGTGGAATTCGGCTGGATCCCAGCTCCCCATCCCAGCGGGAGTGGAATTCGGCTGGATCCCGCTCCCCATCCCAGTGTGAGCAGCGGGATGATGAGCTCGCTGCGGGGGACAGGCTGGAGAAACACATGGTCCTTTCTGCCTCCTCCAAATTTCAGCTGCAGGCATGCAGGGGCTACACCTATTTACATTAACCGCAGGGGCGTCCTCTCGGGGTGTTTCTCACCACTCACTCGCGAGGATGTTGTTGTCAGAACTGCGGTGCAGCTGAATTATTGCCTAAATCCTCAAAAAAGAGGAGGCAAACTGGGATTTTTAAAGGAAACCCCAACTTTGGGGATGTTTTCCCTCTTCACCTGACGTTACAGCATCACGTTTTGTTCTGCAAACATAAAAGAGTTGAGTTGAAAAACCAAATCAGATAAAAG
This sequence comes from Luscinia megarhynchos, assembly GCA_034336665.1. Taxonomy (NCBI): domain Eukaryota; kingdom Metazoa; phylum Chordata; class Aves; order Passeriformes; family Muscicapidae; genus Luscinia; species Luscinia megarhynchos. The sequence continues at coordinate 2,753,658 of CM067574.1, read as the reverse complement.
CTGGGATTCTCATCACAGCCGAGAGCTGCAGCTTTAAGGCAGGGACCATATGCTGCAGAACCTGCTAATTAAGTCATGCCAATTAACCACACGGCACCTCTGAGGTTCAGCAGCTCCAGCGTTCAGAGACCTTTGTGCCTCAGGATTTTGGAGTTGCACAGGCTGAGCCTTGCAAAGTTCAGCTTTTAGTCACTACCCGGCATGAACACGCTGAGGTGTGGTCTTTACCTTCATTTTCATGTCCCTGAATATGATTAAACATCCCTGGAAGTGTCCAAGGCCAGGTTGGATGAGGCTTGGAGCAATTTGGGGTAGTGGAAGGTGTCCCTACCATGGCAGGGAATGAGATGAGCTTTAAGGTGGTTCCCAAACCAACCCATTCCACGATTTTGTGACCACTCACAATTTCCTTGGCTGTTTTCCTCATCGTTTTAGGCTCAGGCTGAACTTGTCACAGCTCTTCCCACATGTTTTACCTGGATGTGACAGGGAAGGCAATGACACCGTCACTTAGCACTCTCTCAAGTCAAATCTTGCTCTAAATTAGTCACTTGAAAGAAACGGCCGAGCACTCAGCTGGCAAGAACCTCTGGGACAAAAATTTTCCATGTGCTATTTTTACTGTGAAATGGGTCCGACAGCAAAGACTGGGACAGGCTTTTGTAGCAAAGAAGGAGGTACAGATGCCAACTGTCCCTATTTAGGAAGGATAGTTTCTCTTTTTTTTTTTTTTTTTTTATTAAGAGCAAAATATCTCTTATTTTTCCATTCTGTCCTTCTGTGAAAGCTCTCACGGTCCAAAATATGTCAATGGACTTTAAAGGTGTGTTGCTATTTCACTCTCCTAAAAGTGCCTTTTTATAGTTTCCAAAATGCCACGGAAAGGCTGGAAGAGGGTAAAAATAAGGGGTGTGCTTTCTAGCACAGGAATTACAAATAAAACAGAGATGTCACTGGGTTGGGAGTGGATTTTGCCATGATGCTGCACAAACCTCCCAGAAATCCCAGGCTCCAAGTCCTTAAATCAATTGGCCATCAAATAAATTGAAGCCAAGTGACTCAGACAGGCACAAAAATCCCGACAAGTCCATGGAAACTGAAGGAGTGTCGAGGTCAGAGAGCCCCCACGGCTCCATGTGAGACCAGCCAAGCTTCTCCACGCAGCCATTGGAGCAAATTTCCCATGAAGGCTCAAGAGTGAAGAGAAACCTCCTCAGTTCTCTTTTGGTTCTGTTTCCCTGTGTCAGCTGTGGGATCTCTGCCTCCCTGACCCCAAAGCATGGGAGAATCTTTGCACCTCCTCCTACCAGGCAAGGAAATGACTCTTTTACCAGCGAAAAGCAGCTTTTCCAGTTTGCTGGAAACGCTGGTTTGGGTGTCCACCCACTGCAAAGTGAAATCTGAGCTGTTTTGACTGGACACTGAGTCCCCAGGGCTCCTGTTCTGATGAAGTGCAATCGCTGAGGGGAAAAAAACATTCCTGATGCAAACACTCTCGCTGGTGACTGCGAAATTCCTCGTCCCTGGAAATCCCATGGCTGCTGGAAATGTGCAGCTCCCACGGGATTGGCTGCCAAGAAAGTCCTTTTTAAGGGATGATGGAGGAAAATAAAAGTGATTCTGGAGCAGATTTATCTCCAACGTCAAAGGAATGGTCCTGTCACACTTGGGGTTGATTTTCCCAGTGCTGCTCCATCCTTGGCTGCTCTGGGACAAACTGGGAATAGTGGGAGGAATGGGAATTCAGGAATTCAGCTGTGATGTGTAAAAATGTGTTAGAGACTGGAGCTGCAATGATCTGGGGAGGAAAGAGGGGAAGGGGAAGGGAAGGGAAGGGAAGGGAAGGGAAGGGAAGGGAAGGGAAGGGAAGGGGAAGGGAAGGGAAGGGAAGGGAAGGGAAGGGAAGGGAAGGGAAGGAAGGGAAGGGAAGGGAAGGGAAGGGAAGGGAAGGGAAGGGAAGGGAAGGGAAGGGAAGGGAAGGGAAGGGAAGGGAAGGGAAGGGGAAGGGAAGGGAAGGGAAGGGAAGGGAAGGGGAAGGGAAGGGAAGGGGAAGGGAAGGGAAGGGAAGGGAAGGGAAGGGAAGGGAAGAAGGGGGAAGGGAAAAGGGAGAAAGAGGGGAAAAAGAGGGGGGAAAAGAGGGGGAGAAAAGGGGGGGAAAAAGGGGGGAAAAGGGAAAAAGGAAAAAGGGAAAAGGTTTTTGCAACCCTCTGTAGGAACTTGTGGCAGCAGCCCTGCCTCTCCTGGGGTCCCAGCTTGGTTGCCAGCAGTTCTGCCAGCTGGAAGGACGAAGCCCCACTTCCAAGGAGTGCCTGTGGATCCAGACTGATTCCACCACCCCCAGAAACAGCTGGAAAGCCGAGGCAGGCTGAGTGCAGACAGCACCCACCTTCCTGCCCACGGCATCCCTGCCTGCTCAGCTCCAGGGAACCCCCTGAAATCCTCATTTCTTCCCTGCCTTCACGCAGATTGGGAGAAATCCTTCCCTTCTCCTCAACAGTAGCATAAAGAAAAAGCAAATAAAAAACTTGTGCTTATTCCTAGGAGCCAAGCCAGCTCCAGCTCCTTTGGCACCAGGGAATCCCACGGGAGGGCAAAGTCTGTGAATCATTTGCAGTCATTTTAAGGAACTGTGTCATGGGATAGACCAAAATATGAGGCAGCTCTATCGATTTCCACAGACATTTCTAGCCCAGATTGCAGAGGGAGTGAAAGTCCCCTGGGAATGTATCCCAATATTGCTTTTCATGGCACTCCCTGGGGCTGGGAACTGCTCATGCCCTGGGGGATTTCTCACTGCAACTCAAAATCATGGAAAGCTGCTGCCCAGGGGTGCTGGGATAAACCTCAGGAATCATTCCCCATTTATTTGTTGTGGTTTTTTTTCATTTCATGACAACAGGTCACCCCACAGGGTGGGTTGGAAGTTGCAAAATTCCCATAAATCATGCAAACATTTTGCTTCTTCTGTCTCTTTCTCCCTGTCCTTTTTCTCTGCATTCCTCCACAATAAACAGAGCCAAATGGATTTTTTTTTCTTAATCTGCAGGGAAAAATGACCAATTTTGCTTGCAGGCTGAGAACTCTTGCCAGCTTTCAGCTGGAATGGATTTCCACCACTTTCCTTAACCCCCAAACAAGAACTCTTCCCTTTCCTCAGTCATCTTCTAAGAACAATGACAGAAAATCCGAATCCAAACAGGCATTTTTAAAAACTTGCATAATGCATTTTAAAAAAAATCAATATTTGCTAAAATCAAGATTCTTTTCCATGACAAAAAAGACTGTACAGCTGATGGGATGCAAACACTGAAAGAGTCATCCCAGAGTTTCAGGGTTTAAAATCCAGTATTTATTTCTGCTGCTGCCCTAGACACTCTTGCAAAAGCTGCAATTTGAGTCGAATATTTCCATAGATTACAGCAGGTCTCCTGTGTCCCTGGGGCTTGGGACCAGTTGGATTTTCATTCAGACTGGTGAGTTCACAGCTCACTGGATATTTCTGAATGCACAAGCAGGGAATTGCTGCCAAACCCTCTGCACTCCAAGGGGCTCCTGGGTTATCGTTCTGCTGGAGGTGGGAGGCAGGAAAAAACACTTTTTGCCTTCCCCCAGCCTGGAGGCCAAGCAGGGGGAGAGCTGCAGCCCTGGAAAAACGGGAAGAGACAAAAAATACACCCCTGGAAAAAGGGGAAGGCACAAAAGTACAGGCAGCTGCTGGAATTTTCACTGGATTCTCATGGCAGCTGGTGATGGAACAGCTTTGGCACCACTGAGGGTCCCAGGAAATCCTCCCTCTGGCAGGTCCATTTGATCCCTTTGGAGATGTGGAACTTTCACAGCAGCAGGCCCAGGGAAGAGAGCAGGACAGCAATAAACAGCAATGAAGCCCCAAGCAAACTGTGGTTTATGTGTCTCTGTAAAAACTCCTTGTGTTTGCTGGGAAAACTCCACAAACATCACTCCTCCTGGCATTTGTGAGATCCATTTAATGATTCAGCAAGGTGACATGGAAAAGGGGCTGAAGGCTCAGCCCAAATCTGCAGCAAGTCAGGGGCAGGAGTGGGAAGAAAATCCCCAGGACCTGATTCCAGCCCCTCCTCTCCCCATTAGCCTGCATGTTTTTTCATTACACAAAATGCTTGCTCAAGTGTTCTGGATCTGCCTGCCAGTTAAATCCTAGGAAATCTAGGGTTTTCATATTTGATGGAGTGAAATGCACCGAGGGATAATCAAAGCTTTATGTCCCAGCCTTAGAGAAAAGCATTTCACAATGCTCAAGAACCTTTCCAAAGCAGGGGGATGCCTAATGACACACACATGCTGATTGCCTTCCTCCAGCTAAAAGTGAGGGTGAAGTGCAGGGAGGGGGACCAGAGGTGGGGACACAGCCAGGGGGGGGTCCAGCACTGCTGATTTCATGATACACATCCAAACTCAGGCAGTGCAACCACAAACTCTCAAACAATCTCCTTTTTATCAGAACCTGATGCCAAAGTAGCTCTGACAGAGTCAGCACCTGGCATTAAGATCCCTGTTTGCAGGTGGATGGGTTGATTGTGGGATCAGAGTGAGGAAAATATCAAATTGGGGATAAATATCAGTTTGAGGATAAAGAGCCACTCACTGCTGTGGGAAGGAAGAAGTGGAAAAATTCCCTGAGTCCTGCTTGCTTCTACCTAAATCCATCCCATTCCTTTTAGGAATAACAGTGATATCCCCTTACAGCTTCCAGAATATTAATTAAGAAAAAGGGAAGCTGAAAGCTTTCAAATTGGCTTTCAATATTTTTTTAAATTAGTATTAATCTGATATCCTTAAAAGCAGATACTGGGGTGGAAAACCTTTGTGATGCAGTGGCAGGAGCAGGACATAAAATAAAAATAAAGCACAAGTTTCCCATCCTTTGCAGTTTGCACCCTGCAAAATTATTGCCAAAATAACCCTCCAAGGGTGTTCTCCCATGTTGACACCACCAGGGAGGGAGAAGAGAATCCAAATTCCATGTTCAGGTTTAACAAACCAGCACTTGCAGGAAGAGCTGTATTTTTTATGCTCCTGCAGACACCTGTGGGCTTGACCTCAAAGAACCTCTGTCCTCTTCTCCTTGTCCTCTTCTCACACATTTAAGCTACTAAAATCCCCAAATAAATAAATTGGAAATAAAACCTCACTTATCTTTACTGGGATGAATGAAAGATTAAAACTCTTCAAGGTGTTATTTTTAATTTTCTTGTTAGATGTTGTTGTTTATCCAAATGACATTTCTATTGCCTACACATTAATTTGGAAATCAGGGTTTTGGACAGTGCTTGTCCCAAATTTCTCTTTTGGCCATTTTCTGGGATGGTCCATGGGGTTTCTGAGATAAGAAACTCAATTTATAATGTGAAACAGGTAAAGAGAAAGTGATTTTATTTGTACATCTCAGATAATGCTGAGCCTGCAAGAGTGTAAAAATTCCCTCCCCTTGGGTTTCCCTTCATCAGGGCAATGATTCCTTGGATTCCTCTCTAAAAGGCCCTTTCACACTCAGGCTGCTCCTCCTGCTCTGCCAACACTTAATGCAGTAAAGGGGGCTGGGAAGAATTTAATAAAGTCCCTTAAATCTCAGGAAATGAAGCTTTGCCTCCTTTCAAGAGTGGAAGTTCCACTGAGTGCTGAGGTTTCCACGCAGCACCCCCGGATTTTGGGGTCCCCTGATAACAGCACCTCCCTTCTCCCAGCCAGCCCCCAAACTGCTGAGCCTCAGCCAGCTGGGGTTTGCTCCTGCATCCAGATTTGGGGTGAATTCACAGCAATCCCAAGGCTTTGCCAGCCCCTTCCTGGGAATTCCAACCTCCTGGGAGGGGCTGGCTCACCAACGCCCTCAAATCCCAAATTCCTCCCTCTGAACTTAACCCCAGCTTTGAAAAGTGGGAACAGGAAGATGGGCAGGAAAGCAAATCCCATGTAACTTTCTTTAAAGAGCAGAGCCTGAAAAGATTTCTTCTTTTTTTCCCTTTTGCCTCTCTTTTTCTGCCTTTTTTTTTAACTCCTGCCATTTGTTGCCTTGTAAAAACAGAGGCTTGAACCTTTCAAGCCTCCCAGCCCCTCCAGTGGGAATTCCACCATTTGAGGAAAAAGTTCAAGGATTGCTCCCACAGTATTTAGGAACAGAGAAAACAGTGAATGATTTTTTTTCTGTAATCACCTAAGAAATAACAATTATTCAGCAGTGTTTTCACTTCTTCCTGCTATCAGAACTATCAAATAGTATTATAAATACATATAAAATATGTATTATAATAATATATATAATATGATAAAAATAAAATACAACATAAGCACTATGAAGTTTACCTCTGTTAGGTTTTCCTGGCACTGGTTTATTTATTCTCTGTAAAATATTCCTGAGGGAGTTTTCACCATTAAAAAACTTTCATGGACTTGCAGATAAAAATATCTCATTCCTATGTCACCCTTTCGTGGAGCTGTGGCAGTGAGGGGATTCCTGAAGGGTTAAATTATGATCAGAAGAGGAAAGTTGCCTCCTCAGCCTCTGTTATTCCCAAGAAAAAAAAACTTGGAGCTGGTTTCTGACACAGAGAAGCAAACACCTGATGGCAGCACATGGAAAGATTCCTCAGTGCAGTTGTAACAGCTCCACACTTCATGTTGTTGAGGTCACTGGAAGGATTTGGTTTTTCTTTTTAAATCCTTACAATCTGATACTTTGAGTCACCAAATAGCTGTGGGGTCTTGTGGAGCTTGCTTATAATATATTTTTCTTTTTTTCTTTTTTTCTTTTTTTTTTTTTTAATCCTTTTGCATTAAAACCCAATGCACCTCCTATTTAAGAGTCTATTCAAAGAGAAAATTTCCCAATGCCTTCAGTGGGTCCTGAATGGTGATTTGAGGAAAAGGAGAGATAAGCAAGAAAGGGTTCAAAAATAACCTGAAGCAGGTGCAGGATCTCATCTGAAGTAGATCAAAATGATCTGCAGACATCCAGCTCCTGCTTTTGGTTAACTGTGTGATATTTGTAATATCTGTAATCCAATTTTATCATTTTCTCCCTCTGGTTCAGGCAATGTGGCAAAGGAGCTGCTGCTTTGGGAGCCCATTTATTTTTTAATGTATTAATGCATTTTTAATTCAAAAGGCTTTATGGGATCATGTTGGCTGAAGGGAGGGTGTTTTTAGAGGGCAAAAATATCTCCCCCTACCAAGCAGATCCTGGCACTTGTTCCTTCTCCCTCAGAGCTCTCTGCAGCTCCACATCCCAGCTCTCTGCTTCCCTTAAACCTGCAATCCAAAGTTTGAGGGATCTGGGCTGTACTTCAGATTTCCTCACGAGGTAAGGGAGAAAAATGAGGATTTAGGTTTAAATTCCTGTCCTGGAGTGGGCCACCCAAAGTTCAGACCTCTCCAAACCTTCCTCAAATCTGCTGTCGTGGTTTATCCTGGATTCAGATCTCCATCATTTTCTCAAAGTGTGGCACCCACATAACACCACAACTGGTGGGTAAGGAAGAAAAAATAACTTCATGTGCATCACTCCTGTTTATTTCTCTAGGGTAAGCCTTATTTTTATTTTTTTTTCACTCTGCTGGTCTTTACCAAAGGCACTCCTGTGAAACAACAGGCTGCAGGAGGAATCTGTGACTATATCCCTCCAATCCAGCTCCCCCTGGGACTCAAAATGGGAGCAGGATTGAATCCTTATGAAGCACACAGGCTTGAAAAAGCTCATTCCCATTTCAGAGATTTCTAATCCCAGAGAGTCCTTAGATGGAAGGTTTTCCACAGGCTTGAAGTCAAGGTGGGAATGGGGCATTTTGCTGGAAGCAGAGGGACAAACATCAGCACAAAAACATTTTCTTCGGGGATGGATTTTGGATACAAACAAGGGAAAAGCCCCAAGAACCCTCGTGCACAGACAAATTCAGTGGCTGCAGCTCACAGAGACTGAATTTTGCTGTTGGAGGCAGAACTTTGTTGTCAGAGCTGTGTGAGCCAAATGAAGCTACTGCCATGGGGGTGATCACTGAGGCCAGGTCAAGCTGGGATACAGAGAGATGAAAAAAAGAGAAAGATGAGAAAGAAGCACAGAGCTGACATGAAGGATGGGGACAAGCCCTGTGGCAGAAGATTAAACTGTCCCCAGAGCTCTGTGGGACACAACATCTGGCTGCCAGCTGCTGCTGCAGAAGAGCCAAGAGCCCCAGTGTGCAGCCAGCAGGTGTGGCTGTCCCAGGAATGGACTCACAGGGAGGTTCTGCTGGACTCAGAAGGGGTGACCCAAACCCAGTCCAGCCCAGCAAGGAGCTGCAGCAGCAGCAGCAGTGGCTCTGAGCCAGCTCCCAGCACACCATCTGTCTGCCAGGGCAGCTGTGCCTCCCCAGGCCCTGCAATAGCTCAGCATCCACCAGCAGCCCAAGGGAGCTCTGCACCCTGCCAGGCCTTGGGGGGATAAAGGACTCCTCCCCTGGGCAAGGGGAAAGGCAGAGAGGGATGGGGTGAGGCAGCAGCCACAGGTGACACATCCCTGTGAGAGCCACAGCAGCACTGGGGGTGGTTTATCCCATACTGGAGCCACATTTTAGCAAAAAAAAAAAAAAAATCTTACTATGAAAATATATAGTTTTTATGTCACAAAACCTGTGGATTTTAAAACCTAAAAAAAAATTAGGTTATGCTCTATTCTTCTTTATTGGATGTTTTAAGATTTTTATTTTCTGCATGCTGGCAGGAAATACTGTGTTATAATAGGGAATATTTAATGCAGAAATATCCTGCAATATCCAAGAGAAATTCCTTATCTCACCCTGGAGCTTAAAATGAAGGTACCAAGAGACCTGGTACATGTGGGTGGTGCTGAGCTCCTCTGCCAAGTGGTTGAAAAATCCCCAGAGATATCAAAAAAAATCCCAGCTCTGCACATAACAATATCAGGAAAGTCACAGTTTGTAAATTCTTACTGTGTAGGAATGATCTTTATGGGGGATGCCCTCAAAGAATTAAAAAAAAGTCTGTACAGTCACTCGACATGAATTCTAGAAAACATCCAGGAAGAGGAAATGTTAAAAAAAAAATACAACTGAAGTAGTCAGAGGCTTTGGGACTTTAAACTGAACATATTTTCTTTATCTATGGCCTAAACAACAGCAGCTAATAATTTAACCAAGGTTAAATCCTGCCAAAACCTGCATGGTGTTCATCTTATGAATTAAATTGATCAAAATGCTCCTTCTCAAACCTTAATAATTAGCCCAAAAAGCATCAATTTGAAGGTGGCCATGGTGGAAATAACAAAAAAAAAAAAAAAAAAAAAAAAGTAGCAAAAATACCTATAAATAATCACCCATCTGAATAATTTCACTGTTCTGAGGTTTACATGTTTGTTCAGACTTGAACTGATAATTAATTATCTAGATATTCTAGATTATCTAGATATTCTATTGTCTAGATATTCTAGATAATTAATTATCTAGATATTCGACACAATGGAAAAATAGCCAAATAATGTAAATTATCCTCAAATATATCTGAAGGAACTGAAGTGGGTTGAGTGGAGTTTCCTTGCATTTACATCCCACTTGCAAGGTGTTCTCTTTTTCTCCCTGGTTTTGCCAGGCTGTTAAAAACCTCAGAAAATTTGCATTTCAATGGAAAGGAAGATGCTACCTGCTCCAAGTCAGATGAGTGCCAGGACAAAAAACTTCTGGGGAAGGACATGGACACGTCTCCAGGGAGGCTGAGGTTGGATTCAGCATCCCTGGAGGTGTTCAAGGACGTGGCACTCAGAGCTGTGATCAGTCAAAGGTTGGACTTGGTGGTCTTGGAGATCTTTTCCAACCAGAATGATTCCACAATTCCACAATTCCATGATTCCATGGTATCCAGGAATGCCAAGTTGTGCTGCCAAATCCAGTGTCCAGCCACGAGTGAGAGTGGGTGAAACTCAGGCTCTGCAAACATTCTCAGAGCTTGGTGTGGAGCAGAATTCACTGGGACAACATTGGCAGAGAGGGTTTGAGTCCCTCTCACTGCAGGATTTTGTCTCCATGATCTAGATTTGAATCCCTCTCACTGCAGGATTTTCTCTCATGATCTTGGTTTGAATCCCTCTCCCTGCAGGATTTTGTCTCCATGATCTTGGTTTGAATCCCTCTCCCTGCAGGATTTTGTCTCCATGATCTTGTTCTGAATCCCTTCTCACAGCAGGATTTTCTCTCATGATCTCTGGTTTGAATCCCCTATGACAGCAGCATTTTGCCCCCATAATCCCTGGTCTGAATCCCTTCTCACAGCAGGATTTTCTCTCCATAATCTCTGATTTGAATCCCTTCCCACAGCAGGATTTTGTCTCCATGATCATGGTTTGAATCTCCTCTCACAGCAAGATTTTCCCTCCATTATCTCTAGTTTGAATTCCCTCTCCCAGCAGGATTTTTTTCTCCATGATCTCTGATTTGAACCCATTTCTACAGCAGAATTTTCCCTCATGAGTTCCAAACCCATGGACAATGACACCCCTCAGATGAGGTTTTTTTTAAACACAACACAATTTCCATCATTGGCTTGCACCAGACTTTTGGATTGGTGCACCCCAGGACATGGAATATCTTGAGTTGGAAGGGAACCCACATGGATCATGGATCATCCATCCAAACCTGCTTAAGGACACTTGACTAACAGGATACCAAACTACACAAAGCTTTCTTTCAGCCTGAGAGGGAAAAAGAAATATGATTATCTTTCTCTCTTCTATTTTTTATTTTTTTTTAGCAATTATTCCTCGTTTCCAAATTCCCATCCATTTCCTGGTTCCAGCCAGACGTGCCATGGGAAAGGCAGTTCTCACGGCGCTTGCACAAACAGGAAGCATGCAAATTTTCAAAAGAGACCCTATTTTTGTGAGAGCTCCTGCTGAGTTCTGCTGACTCAAGAGACCTTGGCCTGAATTTAAATAAGCAGCTTTGGAGGAACCAAACTAATCCTTGTGTCTCCAGACTCCTTATCTGCCATTCATTTTCCCAAAAAGAGCAAAGAGCCCAACTCAAAGCTCTGCCCACAGCGTGGGCTCACTCAGAGCCTGGTCCAGATGCTGTAGGACAGGGAGGCTCTAGGATTGGAGCAGTTATGAAGAATCCCATTTTACTGCTGCCAAATATTTAGGGAATCCCTGTTTCTTTCCACTCCTGGGCAGGGGATCTGGCCAGATGTCACGCCGAGCTGTCAGAAAGCATCACCTCCCTCCTGATGCTGCCCAGACCTTGGGATGTCAAGAGCCATCAGTCCTGAAGGGGATGTTTATTCCTCTTGATGCTGAGGTGGAGATTTGTGTCCTCCTGGCATCCTCTCAGAGCAGCACCATTCTCTCCAGTCCCCCTCCAGCTCGGCTGGGTTTGCTCAGCCTTTCCAAGGGATGGATTCTGATGCTCTCCCTCCTGGCAGGTGCCATTCACTCCCATGGAAATGAGCCTGAACCCACCAAAACCTGTCCAAGCCTCATTTTGGGGTCTGAAGACGGTGATTTTTATTTCCCAGATGGAAACTGAGGCTTTCAGGCAGGTTGGAAGGGGTGGCTGCTGTGGGAAACAACAGGCTTTTTGAAGAATAAGGTGAAAGGACCTTTTCTGTGGCTGAAATTCTTGACTCTAATTTTAACAACTCTTCCAACCCCTTGAAAATTGCCACTCTGAAAAAATAAACAGGGCCCATATTCAGCCACTGAACTGGCTTTACTGGGCCACCACTGGGAATGGCTAACAATAGCCAGCCTTATTCCTGCCTGCAGAAAGGATGGGAGAAAGGGAGAAAGAAAAGGGAGAGAGGGCTACTCCAGCCTCACTGGTGGCTGCATGGGGCTGCTGACTTTGGGCTGGTTTTAAGTTTCATGTGAGCAAGTGAAATGGAATATAAATAATAGCAGGGGGAGAGCTCCAGTGGAAAAGCCAGCCAGTGTCTGCCTGGCTGCTCTGGCATCCATCAAGCCCTGCTGTGGTTTGTGTCACTGGAGCAGGGAGCTGCCCTTGGAGAGAGCCCACCAGTGCTCCAGGGATCCTCTGGGGAGAGATCTGCCACCCCAGGCTGGGAGAAGCCCCAGACAAGGCAGCCCTTGGTTTAGAAGCTCTCAGTGAGCTCCACTGAGCTGTAGATGCCCAGGGTGCAGTTTGGGGTGGGTGTGGGGAAGGGTGGATTTGCTTCCAGCGTTGCTTTCAGAAAGGCTGCAACAGGCTCAGCACATCCTCTGCTTTTCCCAGAGATTCTCCAGCACAGGGTTTTAAATCTGAATATCAAGCCCTGCTACACCTGCTATAGGTGACAGGGATTTCTGTAATCCCAGCTCCCTTTAATAAACAGTTCCTTCCTATCAATTCAGCCCATGTATGTGTTTTGCCATCAATAGTTCCATTTGTTCTTTTCTTTTTCCATTTTTTTTTTTTATTATTTCAATTTTCATCTGAAATTTTAATTGAAAATTTTCAATTTTCAAGCACAGGCAGCCTGCAGTACTTATTTGGAAAATAAAAATTTTAGCATTCCTCCTACAAACACAAATATGCCCCTCAAAGGGGTGAGTCCCCTTCATTTCATATATAACCACAGTTCTGTCTCCTGTTTCTTCCTTGGTCTTGTTTGCAAGGCTTGTTTTTCCCCTGTAATCTTCTTTAAAAAACCAAATTTGGTTTGATTTTTAGTTTTTTGGGGTTTTTTTCCTCTCTGCTACATTTCCTCTTCATTCCTCCATCACTCCCTGCCTGTATTCTCCCTTCCATCCTTCTCTTTATCTCTGCTGACAGGAGATTTCTCCCCATCTCTGACAAGTCACATTTTCAACCCTGGTAGATAAATGGAGCTGGGTTGGTTTGTTTGTCATGACACAGTGGAGATGCTGAAATCCCTTTATTCATCAACTTCTATATATTTATAACTGGCATCCCTGAAAAAAATCTGCTCTATTCGTTATCACCATGGGTGCATCAAGTTCTCCTGTTCCAGGACTTTCTAAGGCTGCAAGGGAATCACAAATAGAGAAAACTCAGGAATTATTTTCTTGGCAAATCTGAAGCATAAATATAAACCCAGCAAAAAGATTTGGAGAGGAAACACCCCAAAACCAGGGCAACCCTTTGAGCAATCATGATTTTCCCCCATATATTTGTTCCCCACCTACCTGTTCCTCTCTATTCCTGTTTTCTGGCTGGGAGAACATTAAACCTCACTCTGAATAAAATCCCAAAGGGCAAATCAAAGAATAAAAAAGCTTTACCACAGAGGATGAGTGAAAAAATAATTTGTTTTAAGGTCTTACTCCCAGGGAACACACTTTTTTTTTGTTACAAACACCCCAGTGGCCGAAGCACCAGGAGGAGACAAAAAGAAATCTTTCTGGGATTGTTGAGACAATAATTATTTGTCATAAACACTGGAAGTTTGTCCTGCAGACGTGGTGTTACATCACAAACAGGATGATGTCATGCTGGAAGTGCCAGCCTGGAAGTCTGAGGCAGCATCTTGGAGCCCTGGGAAGCAGGGGACAGCTGTCCCTGTCCCCAAAAATGACCCAGAGCTTTGCCATGAGAGGTGGTGGGAGCAGAGAGGGAAGCAAAGGGCAGGTGGAATCCTGGAAGAGCTCAGCTCCAAGAGTTACTGCACTGCCAGGATCAGTGGGGGAGAGGCTTGAGCCCCTGAAGGGAGGTGTGAGAGCTCCAGGTGGAGAAATGACTGAGGTTCAGCAGGAAAGGGGGGCAAATGCTGTGGGGGGGACAGGTGAATATGAAAGGTGAGAGAAGCTCTGGCTGCCCCTGGATCCCTGGAAGTGTCCAAGGCCAGGCTGGACAGGGCTTGGAGCAGCCTGGCATGGTGGAAGTTGTCCCTTTAAGATTTTTCCCGCTCAAACCATCCTGTGATTCCATGAAATTAAACATTTTTAATCTTTTTTTCCCCCATTTCATTCACTGCTGCTGTGTGGTCATGGAAAGCTGCAAAGTTCTCCCTGCTGGATGATGTCCTGACCTTGAGTTCAGCTGAGGAAACCTCAACCTGACTCCAAATTTTGCCCCTTTTTTTTGACCCAAAATCCTTAAGGCTGTAAAAACCCTCTGAGGTCATCAAGTCCAGCTCTTAACCCAGCACTGCCAAGGCCACCTCTCACCCATGTCCCCAGGTGCCACATCCACCTGGCTTTTAAATCCCTCCAGCACTGCCCTGGGCAGCTGTGCCAGGATGTGAGCTCTTATTCTCAGCCTTATTTCAGGAGCCCCTGTGGATCAGCCCAGGAAAAGAGAGGGATCCATGCTGGAAATGCCTCCAGGACAGGCTGGATTTCAGGGGAAAGCCCAAATGACCACAGGTCAGTGTGTGCACATGTGGGCACATTTCTCTGTGTGAGAGCACACCCCAGTGCACCTAAACCTCACATCTAAAAAGCCCAGGCTACAAAATAAAAGATAAAAAGAAAAAGAGGGAAAAGAAAAAAAAAAAACCAGAAATATTTGGGCAACTGGAAGGAATTATTCTCCTTCCATAGCCTGGGCTCTGTCCATAAATCATCCATAATTTTTTAGATGTCTAGGGCAATGTTACCATTTGATGAAATAAAATACTGAACCTCTGTGACATCATCTTTTATCTAAAGAGTCCTGCACACTTGGTCATGTTCCTGAGCCACATTTGTTCTGCAGATATTTAGACCAAACCTGACATTTTATAGACTTCCTCCTGCTCGTGCATGTGTTGGAGACAGTTGTTTGGATTAGCACGATCAAAAAATTTAACACAGCCTTTCAAGATCCCATTTTCATCTGGATTTGCACAACACAGAAGAAAGCAGGATGCCAAAAATATGTTTTTTAGAAAACACATCCACTTTGTTGTGACTGTTTCTAGCTGGTGAAATCCTGGGATGCCCTGATTACCATGACCTGTGTGTTTTCATACAAGGCTGAGATAGAAAAGCTCTGTATACAAATGAAAACCGTTAACTTTCATACCACATGTGTTGTACTCATGCCAGTGGGAAATGACAGAGAATGTACAAGGTCATGGTTTACTAAAAATATAAAAGTTTAACATGTGGTGTTAATAGAACACACAACAGGGGTCACTGGTACAATGGAAAATAATTCATTTCCAATGTCAGGCCGAGTAATTCACTAGGAAAGAACATTTGAAAATGTGTTACTTATATCTTTCTCTTTCTGTTCTTTAGGACGGGTTTCAGGAGGGAAAGAAAAAAGCAAAATTGCTGCTAATACCAATGCATAAATAACAACCATGGTTCAGATTTCAAGTGTGTCAGAACAAACCAGGCCCATGAGCCCTGCAGGAGCTGGCAAAGTTCCACCAGGGTGTGCAGCACACTGGGACCCTCTTGTCCCTCCCTCATGGTTTGACTGGAATGAGCACCAAACCCCCTCAGGATGGTTTTAATCCTTGATCAACACCTCTGCAGATATTGGGGTGCCTCAGCCCCCACCCAGGTGCCACAAAACCCCTCCACAAGCTTTGCCTAATCCAGTAAAATGTCAAAGACAGGAACAGCTGCCCTGGGATGTGGTGGAGTCTCTGTCCTTGGAAGAGTTGAGGAAACCTCTGCATGTGGCTCTGGGTGTGCTCTGGTCCAGCTGACAAGGTGCTGATCACTCCAAGGCTGGACTGGATGATCTCAGAGCTCTTTTCCAACCTCAGTGATCCCAGGATTCTGCCAGCCCAGCAGGAGTCTGTGTGCCCAGGGTTATGAGCCACAAGTGAGTTATGTGCCCAAAGCTGGTGTCTCCCTCCACGTCTCAGCTCCTCTGGTGGTGCTGCCCAAACGATGAGCCAGGCTGAGCCTTGCACAAGCTGGAGCCACAGGGCACAGTTGCAGTGTCCCCTCTTTTCCCTCTTTTTTCCCTGCCACCCCTTCTGCCCACATCCCCTGGCACCAGCCAAGGTCCCTCCTGCCCCAGCACCTGCACAAGACCCAGCACTGACTCCACACTTCACAGGCATCTCCAGTTATTTGCAGGAACAAATAATTAGAAGCAGAGGTGAGAGAGTTGCTTGCTCCCAGCCATGGATAAATCTGTGCAGCCAAGCAGTGCTGGGCACCAAGGAATGCAGCTCTGGAGTCACCCAGCTGAGAGAGCTGATGCAACCCCACAGCTGGCCAGGAGCATCCCAAAAAACCTGTCCCTCAGCTGTGCCACACGCTGCCCTGGCAGCAGCTTTTGCCTGAAGACAGCAGCAGGTGAAACTGCTTTTCTTTCCTCCCCTCCCTTGCCTAAAGTGCTTTGATTCCTGGGTTGGCTCAGTGAATTTCTGTAACATGCATGTCCCTGTCTGGCCAAACTGATGGAAAACATGCTGGAGCTGGCTGTCCTTCCCTCCCCTGTCACTGCCACCCCCGGTGCTCACTCACAGAGCTGCCTGGCACCAATGCTGCCAGAGATGGTTCATGCTTTTCAAGCAGAAATGGTCATGGTCAAGCTAGGAAAGCTGTTGGAAACCTCCTATCAGCTGGACCACAGAGACCCATCTGTGGTGGTGCTTTGTAGGGCTCAGCTCAAGCCACAGCCAAATTTTTTAGGTGAAATCTTGGAACAGTTTTTCCTCCCCTGGGAGTCCCAGGAAGGATTGTGAGCGAGGCTGCAGCCTGGATTGTGCCCATGCACATCACCCCCAGTGTCACTGCAGTTTATGGGATTCTTCCAGCCTGACTCAGTCAAAGGATCATTAAAATAATACAGTGAGGAACAGTCTAAAAGCCACGGTGGAGCAATTAAAGGGAGCAGACAGATGGAAAGATGGATCAGAGGGAGAAGTGTGCTGGGCACTGAAAGCACAGCGTGGGGGCTGTGTGTGGCTATTCCCAAAAACAACTTTGTGGCTCCTCCTGACTGTAAAACACTCCTTTATAAATTGTTGTCCTATTTCCTGCACCCCTTTGGATGCCCTGAAGCAGCACTGATGGCATTGGGTAAGAATATTCCTTTTTCTCCCCAAAGCTTTGAGTGGCAAATGCCAGGGTGGAATTAATCTTTCCTACACAAACGTGTGTTCCACACATCCTGCTCTCTGCCATTAACAACCTGACATAAAAAAGTTACAGGGCATAGAACACTCATAATAAATTCCTAAGAGATGATATTTGCTGGCTGTTGGAGAGGAAGCTGTGTTACAACACACTGAGCTCTCTCTGAAGGATGAGATTCAGGGAGATTTCATTGCAAGGCTGTGAATTATGGGATTTTTTGTAATTAATCCTCCAGTTTTCTCACACTGTCCAAGGATTTGAAATGAATTTTTTTTAAAGGTAATGTGTGTGATACATAACAGGATTTTCTGTGTGGAGAAACCTGCTGAGGTGAGGGGAGTCATCCCTCTGATGGGAACACCAGTGCATCTGCAGAAACACTGAGGAAAAATAAAAGTAAATAATTGCAGCACTTGGAAAAGTGAAATAGTTCATTTCACAAGCTCCTCTCCTGCTCTTGAGTTAGGTCAAACCCTTTTCTTGGCAGCACAGCCAGCCCTGCCTGCAGTGCCCCACAGGTGAGTGTGGCTCACAGGGTGACTGCTAACATTTTAACCCTTTGCACGACCACCTGCAGCCTGCTAAACCCACCCAGGCGTCCCTCAAAACACATTCCAAAGGGACAGGATCCTTTATTTTTTATCTCTGTGCACATTTACAGCAGTTTCTCACCTCCCAAGGAATAGCAAATCTTGTTTTCCATAGCATCCGTTGATGATGCTTGAGATTATAAAGAAAATAACCCATTTATTTTAAAATAAAGCATTAAACAACCCTTGCAGATGTGTCCATGTGTATGCTCAGACAGACAGATACCCTGGCAACTATCACAGGGACATTTTTGGAAAATTTCTTAATTCTCTGGCCCAGGGTTTTGTTATGACATGTAGCTAAGAGAAGGGAGAGATGTGGTTTCTCCATCCCCTGCCAAACCCTCTGATTTTTCACTGTTTGCTTTGTTAATTTTAAAAAGTAGCAGCAATTTCAAGAAGTTGCCCATAGGATCAAATACAACTGGGTGTTGCAGCCTCAGCTGGCACAGGCTCTGGGTAAGGAACACGTGTGGGGAGGTGGGGAGGGAAGGAGAGGATGCACAAGACACTGAACTGCTTCCTTTTGCAATTCTCCCTCTCTTGTCACTAATAAATTATAAAAAGTTAAATAAATTATTTCATATATCATCTCAATTATTTGGGCTATATCCCTTCTACACCATATCCATCAGGATGTCCCTGTAAATCAGGGAATATGAGCAATATGTCCCAGAAAAAAATAATCCAAAAGCTGACCAGTCAGGTGTCAGTACTTTTAGGAAGATTTCCTGTTAAAATAATTTCCATACAGCTGCAGGCAGATATATTTCAGAGTAAATCACTTTTAACATCCATCTGAAGGGAAAACTAAGGTGAGATCCTCATGGGAAGGAGGATTGGCATGGCTGAGATTCGGGGTCAAAGGGAAACTTTTAACACAGAGCCATAAAACACCCAGGAAGAGCTGAGCTCCCAGACTGTTTGGCAAAATTTTTAATGATCCTGGAGATCTTTTCCAACCTTAATAATTTTATAATTCTGTGATACCTGAGCCATCAATGCAGCCCAGGACAAGGAGATTTAGGGGAAAGCAGATGAAAACCAGCACCCAGGGCTGCCACAATGCCTCTCTGCCCATGGAAAGCCTTTAAAAAACCTGAGATCCTCAGTGTGACCACAGAATCCAAGACATTTAGGTTGGAAAAGGGCTCTAAGATCATCAAGCCCAAACTTTGATGACCAGTTTGTCAACTGAGTGCCATGTCCAGTCCCTGACAACATTTAATTGGGGTCAGGGCCAGAATCAAGGCTGAAAATAGGCTTTTTTTGATTCTTGCATGAATTTATGTCCATCTAATATCCCCATAAAAAGCTGTATTTCAGCAGGACAAGTCTGCAGAAGAAAAGAGTGGCACAAACTCAGCAGCACCCCTCAGAAATAAATCACTCCCAGGCCTGAATGTGGCAAAAATTGGTGAGGCCAACAACTTCAAATTACCAAATTGCACGTGATGAGGAAGAAAAGAGGGTGTAAAACCCAGCTCCAAGCAGCACTGCTGCAGGTTCCAGCCCAGGTTACTTTCCCTCAGGAGTGCTCCCAGCTTAGTCAGATCTCTATTGAACTAGTGCAGAAACAAAGGCAGATAACCAGGGCAGGGTTAGTGCTGTGTGCCTGGGGCAGGCAGGGTTGCACAGTTACACAATTAAATGCTTTCTGTTGGGGTAATTAGGAGAAACACGCTGAGATTTACAGAGCCCTGATGGTGGCAGACATCCTCAGCTCCCTGCTTGAGGGACTCGGCCTGTGCTGCTTGCCAGGCTCCCTTTTCCACCACATTTCTGCAGTTGCAAAATTAGATTAAGAAAGGAGACAAAGGCAAAGGCTGCTGGCATTTTGATTTCTTTGCTTCCACAGACTTTGTTTGTGTATTTCTCCACTTTAAACAAACTCTCTCTTTGTCTTTTCCTTGACAAGTGCTGTCGAGATGGAAATAGAGATTGAGGCAGCCCTTGGACCTCTCTGGGAAAGGACAGAGCAACCCCAACCACTTTTATCCCATTAGAACATGTGAAAAAAACCCCAAACTGGCCTTGACACAAATGGAGCTGGGCAAAGCAGAGAGCTGGCTGCTCGTAGCCAACGTGGCAGCAGTGCAAGGCCTCGGGAGATGTGAAGATTCAGGGCTGTGACTCACACACAGAGCAGAGGAAACTCAGGCTTCCCACAGCTTCCTGCCCTGTCCTGGTTTAAATCCTCCCTTCCCCACAAACCCAGCCCTTCAGCAAAGGCAGCCCCATGGCACCTGCCCCTTCAAAACCAAGGGATTTCAAACCTGCCCCTTCAAAACAAGGGATTTCAAACCAAGGGATTTCCAACTTGTCCCTTCAAACCAAAGGATTTCAAATCTGTCTCTCTTCAAACCGAGGGATTTCAAACCTGTCTCCCTTCAAACCAAAGGATTTCAAACCTGCCCCTTCAAACCAAGGGATTTCAAACCTGCCCCTTCAAACCAAAGGATTTCAAACCAAGGGATTTCAAACCTGTGCCTTCAAACCAAAGGATTTCAAATCTGTCTCTCTTCAAAACCAAAGGATTTCAATCCTGCCCCTTCAAACTAAGGGATTTCTAACCTGCCCCTTCAAACCAAGGGATTTCAAACCTGCCCCTTCAAACCAAAGGATTTCAAACCTGTCTCCCTTCAAAACAAAGGATTTCTAACCTGCCCCTTCAAAACAAAGGATTTCAAACCTGCCCCTTCAAAACAAAGGATTTCAAACCTGCCCCTTCAAACCAAGGGATTTCAAACCTGCCCCTTCAAACCAAGGGATTTCAAACCAAGGGATTTCAAACCTGCCCCTTCAAACCAAGGGATTTCAAACCTGCCCCTTCAAACCAAAGGATTTCAAACCAAGGGATTCAAACCTGCCCCTTCAAACCAAGGGATTTCAAACCAAGGGATTTCAAACCTGCCCCTTCAAACCAAAGGATTTCAAACCAAAGGGATTTCAAACCTGCCCCTTCAAACCAAGGGATTTCAAACCTGTACCTTCAAACCAAAGGATTTCAAACCTGCCTCCCTTCAAACCAAAGGATTTCAATCCTGCCCCTTCAAACTAAGGGATTTCAAACCTGCCCCTTCAAACCAAAGGATTTCAAACCTGCCCCTTCAAACCAAGGGATTTCAAACCTGCCCGTTCAAACCAAAGGATTTCAAACCTGCCCCTTCAAACCAAGGGATTTCAAACCTGCCCCTTCAAACCAAAGGATTTCAAATCTGTCTCCCTTCAACCAAAGGATTTCAAACCTGTCCCTTCAAACCAAAGGATTTCAAACCTGCCCCTTCAAACCAAAGGATTTCAAACCAAGGGATTTCAAACCTGTGCCTTCAAACCAAAGGATTTCAAACCTGCCCCTTCAAAACAAAGGATTTGTAACCTGCCCCTTCAAACCTGCCCCTTCAAAACAAAGGATTTCTAACCTGCCCCTTCAAACCAAAGGGCTTCAAACTTGCCCCTTCAAACCAAAGGATTTCAAACCAAAGGATTTCAAACCTGTCCCTTCAAACCAAAGGGATTTCAAACCTGTCTCCCCTTCAAACCAAAGGATTTCAAACCTGTCTCCCTTCAAACCAAAGGTTTTCAAACCTGCCCCTTCAAACCAAAAGAAACCAAAGGGTTTCTGTGCCTTGCCCCATTTTTACATGGGGGAAAATTGAGGTGAGGAGATGCTTTGCTCAAAATTTTTAGGACTGTGTTTCTACACCAGCATAAAGACATCTACTAAAAACCTGCATGGGTATGTAGGCAGCTCATGGAAGTTTCTCAGAGCTGGAAATCAGGTTTTAAGGACTGTTTTTTTCAGTCCCTTTCCTCCCATGACTTGCCCTTCATGCTACAATAGAGTGGGCATCACCCAATATCTGAGTGTCAATGAGAATAAATCATTATTAATAGGACAGAAGAGTTTCCTGTCCATTTTCTTAGCCCAGGTGAGCATGAAATGATGAGAAATCCAGGTAGAACTTCCCTCCCTCTCATAGTTGGATCTGGGATCATGATCAGCAATCATATCCAGATTTAGTATTCACAGCTGAACATCTCTTGGACTGCCAGTCACATCCCCACTTCACAGCCACGAGCACCAGTGTGAGCTAAAATCCAGTGGCCAGCATTAATAT
Organism: Luscinia megarhynchos; assembly: GCA_034336665.1. Taxonomy (NCBI): domain Eukaryota; kingdom Metazoa; phylum Chordata; class Aves; order Passeriformes; family Muscicapidae; genus Luscinia; species Luscinia megarhynchos. The sequence continues at coordinate 2,731,942 of CM067574.1, read as the reverse complement.
GGCACCACAATTCCATGGGAGCCCCAGGATGGCAGGGACAGGTGTAAACTCAGTCCTCAGGAGGATTTTTCCTCTGCAGGTTGCTTTCAAAAATATCTGGTGCAGTGGTGCTTCCTTCAGGGGATTTGCCTCCTTATCAGCATTTAGCATCTGCCAAGGTATTGAAATGTGATTTAATTTCTCATCTATGTGAGCTGGACATTTGTGTTCTGCTTCAGTGCTGAAAAGTTCAGAGCAAGCCAAGAGGTTCCTGGAACACAACAGTTAATGAGGAAAAGTTGTCTTGGCAGGAGAAGTGGTCTCATAGGCTGGTTCGAATATATTAAAGGTGAAATGTTTTGCAGTGGGGAGGATGCTCTTTCCAGCCCGAGCTTTTGAGGTTGAGTTTCCTGATTTGCATTCTTTTGAAAGCACAGATAAAAGCTTGGAGCCATTTCTGCTTCCTCTGCTGTTTGGAAAAGTCCAGGGGCTAGCATGGAGATGCTGAGGGATGTACTTGGCACACACAAAACAACAAGAAAAAAAACAAAACTGAGGGGAAAGAAAAACCAAAACAGGAAGAAATGAAGAGTTTGGGTGTGTGTGCTAACAGGAGTTATTGCTCCTCTGGTTTGAAAGCTGGTGACTTCAGCACAGTGAACAAGTTCTCATGTCCTGCAGCTCTCAAATGGCATCAGCTGCAATGTTTCACCAGGGAAACGTGGAGTTATTCTGTCAGATTGAAGGATGCCAGTGGGACATGGCAGCCTGGAAGCTCCTTCCCACCTTGGATATCTCTGGACAGCCTCCTCTGCTGCATTTCACCTTTCAGTGGGGCACAGCAGCTGGAGCAGCCTTGCTGGCTTTGTGAAGGAGCTTTCCCCGTGAACCAGCCCCTGCTGGAGGAAAAGCATCCCTCTAAACCATCACCACTCACCTTGCAGCGTGAGGGTCCCTCCTGCCCATTTTCACACATCCAGGGGGGAATATGAGATCTCATAATCAAGCTTTCAACCTCCCTGTGTGGCTCCTGCTCCAGGGCTCCTTTGAAGTGGGGCAGAGCTGCAGTGGCTCCTGGGTGACACTGGGGTGACACCTCTGCTGCATTCTTATCTCTGTCAGAGGTCTTTGAGTCGCTGACACGCCGGCAGCCCCACGGCCCTTGTGTCCCCTGTGTGACCTTTGGCTTTGTGAAGGAGACACCTGAAACCCCAAATGGAAGGGATCAGAGGAAGGGGGAGTCCCACCTCTTCTTCATCAGCTGCCAGAGAGCTGTCTCCCCTTCCACAGGAAGCAGCATCTGTCTTATCTCTTTATTTGTCTCCCTTCTGGAAACTTTTCTTTTAGACCTTGGACCTTTTGAAATGGCATCTTGTTTTTCCTCCTTTCCAATCCACTTTCCTGCAAATAAATATCCCTGCAGAAGGGAGGGTGGGGAGGGAAGGAGGCTGTGCTGCTGCTGTGCAGAATAAAGATGAAGTCCCAGAAAATGTGTGAGTTTTTGATCAGCTGCACGAGCTCAGGACACAAACCAAGCAGCATTGCTGCAGCAGAGAGCAGGTTTCCCTTCTTGTGTCATAGTTGCCTTCATTTCAGTGTCAATCCCACTAGAAAGGAGTAATGGATAATACATTTATATAAAGATTAAAATAAAATTCTAAAATGAATCTCTGCTTGATTTTGGGCAATGTTGTGGAGCATCAAAGAGTTTCTGCCTCTCCCCATCTTCACCTGCGCTCATTTCTCATTCTCATTCCTACCACGTAAAACACTGACAATAAATCTGAGCTTTATGAGCTGATGAGTTATTTTGCATGTTCTCCAACATGAAGGGAACAACCCCAGAAATGGCACCAAGCCTGGGACCTCCTGCCAGAAAACTGCACTGCAGTCACTCGGGGTGGCCAGAAATGGAACTGTTGGGTTGATGGGGCCTGCAGGGTTTCAGTGCTCACTGCCAGGCCTGGATTTGCTGGGCAGAGCTGGCAGAAGGTCCCCTGAGCAGTGCAGGGCACCGTGGATGTGTCACAGGTCCCACTCCAACCCATCACTCAGGACTTGCCTTTGCTTCCTTGCCCTGGGCAGCAAAACAGAGCAGCTCTCATTTCTCCTCAGAGGACCAGCCTGGAAACCTGCTGCCAGCACCATTCCCTCTTCCAAGCTCCCTTTCCCTCCCTCCCCTGCTCCAGATCCACAGCCACATTTGCATTTGTGCTTTTCAGCCATGTAACAGAGACCAGAAGGGCTGCTGTGATGGACAGAACTGGTCCAACTCTCGCTGGATTTTGATGAAAGGCAATTTGATTTCCACAGCCAAGTTATTTAATGAGCCTCTAAAATTACAGCCACAAATTATGCACATACAAAACTATGCATTTGTGCACCGAAGAGGCAAGATTTCCAAAACAGGAAGCCCTTGGTCTGCATTAAAAGCAAACCCCTGCCTGCCTAGCTGGGTCCCCATATCAATGTGTGCAATTATTCAGGCTGCCCAGCCAGCACAGTGCATTGAATGCACAATGGGCCTGGGGGTACCTAAGTCCCCATTTTCACATTACAGATGTCTCCTGCTGTGTTTATACATCCATTTGCTCCAACTGGGCTGCACATGCCAGGTCTGGAGCAGGGGAGGACACGGCTCCCACCACGCAGGGAGCCCTGCCCCATTTGCTGCTGTTGAGCAGGAGGGTAAAGCTGCCTTAGCCTCCTCCTTCCACCCTCCACCTGCACAACCACATTTCTTTAAGATGCCTGAGATGCCCCTAAATCTGAAAACTTTGCACCCCAAGCACTGTGGGGGTGCTGAGGCTCTGGCAGAGGTGCCCAGAGAAGCTGTGGCTGCCCCTGGATCCCTGAAGTGTCCAAGGCCAGGCTGGACAGGGCTTGGAGCACCCTGGGTCCCTATTAGAAGGTCATTATTTCACTCAGGTCTGTTCTTTTACCACAAAGTATTTCAGTGGACTTGCAATATCCCCTTTGAGCAGCCTTTTCCACATTTATGCCACAAATCCATTTAATAATAGCAATGCTCCTTGCTCAGTAAAACCTACTCTCACAGAATGATGCAGGAAGAGCTGTCAGAAAGGGTCTTGTACTAATTCCTCAAGAAGCTCTCCCAGGAATAGCAACTTAACAAATTGGATTTCTGTTCTCAAAGTGATTTTTGCTGCAGAGAAATGAGGTGCTGGAGTGACAGCCCCGTGGATTTTCCAGAGCCCATGGGAAGCATGAGGAATACAGGAATTCAGAGCAGCACATATTATCCTTACAGAAAGTTGTCTCCAGAACAGTTTAGTGCAGTTTCCAAAATCGCCAGAGTTCTGAGCCACCAGGGGTTTTTTAACCCTTGCAGACCCTCTGTGGGCGCCATGAGCAGAAGGAAAATGATCTGACCTTTTTTGTTTTATTTTGTTTTCTGTTCGTCTCTTTCTTGAATAAAATAAATTGTCTTTTTTGCTAATTCCTCTTAAAAAGAACAAGGTCTCAACTTTTGCTTTTAAGGACTCACACAGCCACTATCAGTGTGCAAAACCCAGCAGCATTTAAGTGATCTCAATGCACAGTCAGCCAGGGCACGAATTTATTTTTATTTCCTTCTCAGACAAAATGCACGTCTTTGTTTTTCATCACGTATTCCCTAATCCAACCTGAGCTGCTCTTTAAGCTCAGCTTTTTTATCTTGAATAAGTCCTTTGTGCAACCTGACCATTTATAGAACATTATAGAATGAAAATCCCCCAGAAATCAGCAACAGCTCCCAAAAACTGCAGCTCCTGGGAGAGGCACAGAGCTTGAGGAATAAGGAGAGTTTCCTGTGCAGCAGGAAATGCCACCACACACCTCCCTGGGCAGAGCAGGGTTGGCCGAGTGACCCGAGGAGGAGGTGACAGCAGGGCTAGAGAGGCTGAGCCTGGCACTGCCTAAACTTAGCAACACATGAAACTCAGGATAAAGCTCAGACTTTTCAACACAGCCATTCTCTCAGCAGTTCGAATGTGGGAGCTGGAGAGGCACAGAGAGCTCAGGCAGAAAAGGAGATGCTTTCCAAAAAAGCAAATATATTAAAAAAAAAAGGAGGAAAAGACTGCAAGGAGGTCAGGGCAGAGTATGGAAAGATTTCATCACCAGCAAAGAGTTCTGAGATTTCTTCCTCTTCCAGCTTTTTCTGGATATTTGAGTATTTTGGGGGCGCTCCTGCTGGACAGCACAGCACTGAAGTCTGCTGGTGAAGATGGAAGGAGCTGCCAGATAAATCTTAAACACTGCAGGAGCTGGAAGCAGGGCTTTACCCCAGGAGGGGATTTGAGCCAGTGTGGGGGGGGAAATCTTCCCAAGAGCATCCACAGTCAGCTCAGCTCCAGTTGAGCATCCAGGAGGGAGAACATGGAGCATCACTGTGGAGGTTTAAACACCCAGCTCAGGAACCAGCACTCAACTTCTGCCAAGCTGGACACAACCACCCACAGCTGAGCCTTGGAAAAGTGCAGCAGAGCATCTCCAAGAGAAATCTTTTCAAAAGCCTGAGCAAAGGAAGCAGCAGAGCTGCTTGGAGCATGTGGAGCTAATGGAAACCTCCAAAGGATGCAGAGAAGTGGAAGGGACAAGTTTCCACCCTGCGTGCCAGTGCTGGCCCTGGGAACATGTAACATAATGTAAAAATAATATGCTATTAAATATAATGGACTGCTTGACCCAAATGAGTCAAAGGAAGAAAATCAAAATTAAATGTCTCTGTGGCACTAAATTAAAATGACTTTGCCATTATTAAAAAGAAGTGGGAAAGCCAAAATCCGATCTCTCACCTTTCAGGGAGTTGTAAATTTATCCCAAATTCCTGCATTTCGTATATAATTTAGACAGCATTCCAGTGTGGGTAGAAAATTGCTCCATCAAAAAATGTTGGCTGGCTGCACCCAACAATTGTTGATACGAGAACCAAAATGGAATTTGGGTCAGCATCTTGGTCAGAGCAAAATCCCTGCATAAAAATGCACACATCCTACCCTGATGTAATAAATTCAGCAATAATATCCTTACAAACATTGCTTTCCTGCCAGCAGCAGTCCAGATTCAAAGCAAATTCCAAGGCTGTGCTTGAATCCTCTGCTCCCTCCATGTCTGTGCACCTGTGGGAAGGGAAAAGGACACTCTGTGAGGTTTGGAAGAATGAGGTGTGTGCCATGTGGGGGGAAAAAAAGCAATTTAGGCACTATTAGTAAGTGCCAAATATTTGCCACTATGTAATAGGAATGGGAGTTTTATTTTGGAGGATGTCTGAAGCCATACTGACTGCTTCTCTAAATGCAGAGCCCTCAGAGGTTCAAGTGCTTCAGGATGTATAAAATGTGGATTTTCCTCTGGCATATTTGCTGTTTATAAGGAGTGTTTGTGTGCTGAGGATGAGAGGGGGAGAAGGTTTCACTTATTTCCAGAGACCTTGCCAGTTCCCAAAAATCTTCCACTTCTTTTAACACCAAGCTAGAAAACAATAATCTTCAACTGACAGCACCACAAAGCAGATGAGGCTTGAAATAAGCTGAACCTAACAAGTGCAGAAAGACCCAACTTAGTATTTATTTCCCAGCCATGAAAGTGGGCTCTAAATTCACGTTTTCAGCTGCTTTGCAGGGACAATTATTAACACTTCTCTTGCAAATTGCATCTCCAGAGTTCTTGGCAAACGTGGCCTGGGGTAGCCCTGAAAGCAGCCAAAGGTGGTTTGTGCTGGAAATATTGAGGTCTTTGTTGAGCCAGATCAAGGTCATCACCTGCAGGTCACTAAAAGGTGCCACTCCTGGAAGCTCAGGTGGGAAGAAAGGGCATAATCCCTATACTTCTCCTAGCAGAAAAAAAAATAATGCTGCATTTTTCTCCTCTCCAGAGGATGTTTTCCATTCGTATTTGATGCCTGTGGTGATCATCACTTCAGCTTCTTTCTGCTTTGATTTCTAATCCTGATTTTGCTGAACTCAGGTCAGCAGCTTTCCCTCTTTCATGTGCCCAAAAGGAAAACCTGTGGCTGTGTCTCTGAGCACAGCCTTGCCAAAGACAGTATTTTCCATGGCATCACAGCTCCACCATCCAAACCTCCCCTCTGAGCGTTTTTCTATTACCCAGGACACAGCAATCCCAGTTCCTGCAGCCCCTGCTAGGGGAGAGAACAAGGCTCTGTCACATTTCACTTGTGTTGGGCCTTTTATTTTGTAACTCCCCAGCCAAGCAGGCAAAGCGAGGGGAAAAAAATGATGTGGGATTTGGGTACACACAAACCATCTGAAAGGGACGTTTTTGGAACGTGGAGATTGCCAATGAAGAAAGAGGTGACTTGAGATTTTTGTGTTTGCTCGAGTCTTTGAGGATGTTTTGGGCCTTTCATCCCTTTTTGAAGGCGTGTCACCTAATTATGACTCTTTCATCCCTCCATTCCCTAGTTAGAACATGCCAGTCCCTTTTAAGGCAATTGATTATGACTTGGAGGTTTCCACATTCCAGCCAGTTCAGAGAGCTGGGATATTTGTGAGTACCTGAATAAACTCCTTTAATCCAAAAACAAACTCCACCTGAAAGCAGCAATATGAAAAGGCCATTCATCCCGTGTTTTCCAACTTACTGCTTCATGGTTTCTTTGGATTTGACCCGACTTCCTGTACTAATGGTCTCTGAATGCATTCCCAATTGTGGCTTCTTGGTCTACAAGGTGCCCAGCATTTACAGGGAAGAGGAAAAGGAGTCACACAGCAACTGCTTACACAGAAAACTCTGCCTGCAAGGGCAAAAAACTGAGCTGAAGTTAAAAGGAAATATAAAGTGTACAAATAGCCAACCCCTCATGCTAAAATTTTTAAAACAAATAGTCCCTTGATGTCGCTGCTTTGAAAAGGTCTTGGCTCCTCGTGGATGAAAAATACCTTTAAAATTACCACTGCAATTGTCATTCCCAAGTGTGGGAATCGACACTTTGCTGATTAAGGTAGGCTCTGTTGAAGTAATGTGGGAACAGAAGTGCAAATGTGTCGATGATCTCATGGAGAGGGGAGAGACCCCAGAGGAGATCCCTGCTCCTGATAGCCAGAGGGACAGCAGGGGAATGCTGGAGCCATGGAGAGCACAGAACCTCAGCTGTGCCAGGATCAGGCCCAAGGCAGGGTTAGAGTTCACAAACACACATGATCACCTACTGCAAGGAGCAATTTTGGAGGATGTCAGAGAGTTTTCTCTCTACTTGCATATTTTTCACTCTACTTATATATTTTTAAATGTATTTTTCTTATACATTTCCACTGCCAGAAATATGACTCTGGTCTAGATGCTTTGTTCAAACTTGGTGTGATTACTTTGTGTAATTTGGGGCCAAATTCTGCATCAGCTGCCGAAGCTGAATCCACCCAAACAAACCTTCTCAGCCTCGTGAGTTCCCACAAAAATAAAACTTCTCAAGGGGGTTCATGTTTTTGGATATTCCAGTTTGAAAGCTGCAGGTGGGCTTTGGTGGCTGAACTTTAACAAACTGTCTCTGAATTAGAAAACTGTTTTCATCAAAGCCCTCCAGCCCCATATGTGAGATGAGAAATCCCTCCTTTCACAGCAGCCCTGCTGTCCCCAAAATCTCTTCCTGGTGTTAAAATCCTGATGCTGAGGCTCAGCAAACCCCACTCACGATGACAGACTTGCACCCAAGAGCCTTTTTAAAAAGCTCATTGGTGCTTTTTAGTAAAACTTTTCCCTAATTATTGCACTTCCTTGTAAAGTTTTACTGGGAATGTGAAAACATCAGGCCCACAGATAGGCCCTTGTGTGAGATTTCCCTTTATTTGAGGTGATTTATCTGTCTGTGAGCACAGATCTTGATTCCAGCACCCTGTGAAAGGCAGGACCTAATGAGGCAGAGGAAAGAGGTGACAGATTTTGGGAGATGAAAACTCCTGGTGCTGATGGACCAGCTCAGCTGAGGGATAAACCAGGATGGATTTGGGCACCAGGCCAAGACTGGGGTGATTCCTCCTCCAGGAGAAGATTCCTGAGTTTTGGGAGTGGCACAGATATTCAGGACTGGTGTTAAATCTGATTTTCCTCCTTGCAGCAGTGACATTCCCCTTGCTGGTGTTGGCTCTCTGCATCACTCACTTGGTTGCCCAACTCACCCCTGGATTGCTGAGGACGTGCCAGAAGAGCCTGTTCCTTGGAAAACAGGCATTCCAGCCTGGAGAATTTGGCAGCTCTCCTCCACATACAATACCCTGGGCAAAGCAGATTTTTTTGGAACCTATAGCTAACTCTGCTTGCTGGTAGTGGCTTTTTGCCTACAAAATAAACAGGCCCAGAATATGCCTCATTACAGTCACACAGTGGGGTTTATTTTTCTCTGACATTTCGGGAGGTGGTGCAGAAAATGAGCCTCTCTCCAGAGTGATTCACTCCGTGGCCAAAGAGGTCTCTGTGGCTGACAGCAAACTGTGTGACCTTCCCATTTCCCAGTCAGGATCCAGTGCCCGGCGCCAGCACGGGACAGCAGGGAAAGAGGGAGCAGGGACAGAAGGATCTTGGGTTTGGAAACATCTCTGGGTGAAATTTTAAGGCAAAAAAAAAAAAGAGGGAAATTAAGGCAAAGTTTAAAAAACACCAAAACAACTAAACCTCCTCAAACTGAAGCCAATCTTTGATTCCTTCTCTGAAATGACATCACTGCATACCCAGGGCAGCCACAAAGCATGACAGCTGTCCTGGGCCTGCCCTGGGAAGGATATATCACTTCCCTCTTGGAAATCAGGAAGGTATTGTCTGCAGTCACAGCCTGCCCGGGCCGGGCAGGGGGGCTGGCTTTTGCAATTCGATCCTTCTGCAGCTCTTTTTGTTTTGCTCTTGGTCTTTCACGCAAATCAGACGACTCCCGAGCCTGGGACCCTCTGCACAGTGGCTGTTCACCTCCCCAGGGAGGTCAGAGAGGCTGGAGCTGGATGGAGAAGCCTGGATCCTGTGGATGGGGCTGCTCTGAGGTGACAGCTGCAGTGTCCCCTGGGGCCATCTCTCGCTGGTGGCATTCACTGCCGAATGTCCTGGTGCTTAACCTCACGTGTGCCAGGCTGTCACTGCCTCCTCCAGTCCTGCCCTGCTTCAGGATGGACCAGGAGGACAAGAGCACAGGGTGTGGTTCTGCAGGGTTGTGGACAACCAGATCCACAGGGATTGCATTTCCAGGAATCACCTGACCCCAAAATCATCCTGGGATGATTTACCTCATATTGCCTGGGTTGGGAGGGATCTTGAGGATTATCTGGTTCTCACCCTCTGCTATGGGCAGGGACACATTCCAACATCCCAAGGGTGCTCCAAGCTCCATCCAGCCTGGCCTTGGACACTTCCAGGGATCCAGGGGCAGCCACAGCTTCTCTGGGCATCTGTGCCAGGGTCCCAGCACCCTCACAGGGAAGGATTCATTCCTAATATCCAATCTCTGCCAGTGTGAAGCCATTCCCCCTGTCCTGTCACTCCAGCTCCTTGTGAAACATCCCTCTCCATCTTTTTTGTAAGCTCTCTTCAGGTCCAGGAAGGCTGCAATGACAGAATCACAGAATATTCTGAGTTGAAAGGGAGCCACAAGCATCATCAAGTCCAACTCCTCATGACTGAGGTTACCCCAAAACCTTCTCTTGTCTTGATGTCAGAGCAGCTCATCACAGAGAATGGAGGAGCTAAAGCCCCAGGAGCAGAACTTTGGTCTGGGATTAGGCACAATGCATATAATGGACAACAGGAGTTACACAATCCATGACTGATAGAAAAGGAGATTAAAGTTCTGCAGAGACTTGGTTTTGGATGGTCAAATGTCCTGCAAGAGCATGCAGACATCTGCCTTTCAATAGACAAAGCTGGGCCAGGACTTGCTCCCCAGGGAGAGAGATCAGGGCCCTGCCTCACTCCACAAGCTGCAGTCTGGCAAAAAGATGGACAAATTCCCTAGGAATCTGAAAGATGTGTTATTAGGGTATGTGTAGCTCATATTTCATTCTTCCAAAAGTCTAGCTCCATTAATGAAACCCATGTTTCATTGTTTCAGGGCATTTTAGGGCCAAAGGGACCATTAGATCATCTGCTGTGACCTGGGGAACACAGGCCAGAGAATTCCATCCACAGAGACAAATAATGTGTGTCTGATTAAGCTCAGTTAGCACAATGTTTCAACCAGACAATAGAAATGGAGGCACTTTCATAATCCATATTTTTAGGCAAGATCTCACCATTTACGTTTTCCCTTTGGGGATGGGAGCTCAGACTTTATTGTTCTGCTGAATGGAGATGCTGCCCACGCTGGTGGCCTGGCCATGCTCCCACCCAGGGGGAGGATGGGGAGAGGAAGCCACAGCCACATCACAGGGATGGCACCACTGGAGGTCCTGCCACTGGGGCTGGAGCCAAGCCTGTATTTATTCCATGGGCAGGTGGGCTCTGCACACCTTAAATTGCAGAATTCAATCAGCAAAATACTCCCTCCTCCCAAAACCAGCTCAAACGAGCAGTGTGCAGACCAAGCAGAAGCTGAGAACTCTTCTGCTGTTTGCCATTATTATTATCAATATCAATATCAATATCAATATCAATATCAATATCAATATCAATATCAATATCAGTTATTTATTGTTGTTGCTGTTAGCAGAAACACAGTGGAAGATACTCAGACGTTCTGGCCATGAGCAGAGAGGGAAGCTTTGAAATAAAATATCTTTATTATGGCTGCACATTTCAGCTGGCACCAGATGAAGCCTGCTGAGATGAGCACTGCACAAGGAATTGCTGGAAGACACCAGGAACAAACGGCAGAGGAAGGCTGACTAGTGGTGAGAAACCCAAAATATCTTCAGAACCACTGGGAATTATTAAAGTTTTGAATGTGTTTCGTGGCGTCCCTCTGCTCTTTCATCAGCTGTGGAAGTGGTTGGCATTTTTTCTCACTCCAGTTTTGGCAATAAGCTGCGTTTTGCATCCCACAAAAGAGGATCCCATGTTCTTATTTCCTCTTCCCAAAGTACTGAGTGATCAACAAAAGCACAAGGAGAATTTCCCAAGGTCATACAGGAAGTTTAAGGATGGGGAATCAAAACCTGAATTTCTGAGTCCATCACTACAATCCATAGAGAACATGATTGTAAAGGATGTGTAACAGGGGATTTACAATGCACATTCCTTAGCCTAAGTTATCTTAGATGGGGGTAGTTAGGAAGTTAGGAAGAGCTGAATTTGGCTCTTTCAATTGGAAAATTTAAATTTTCCAATTAATGCCAGTGCTCATGCAGTTCTTTAACCTGTTTAAATGAGGGCACAAAGGTTTATCACACTGCAATCACCACCACTTTGCACTTTTCTGCTGGAATCCATGCAAATGGTGATGATCCTGAAAGAGAGGGATTTTTCACCATCATCTTTCACCAGGCTCTCCATTTCCTAACTGGTACAGCTCATTTGAACAGACAATTTTGGGAATGCTGTTGCTCAAGATGTCCAGAGCACCGAGCAGAAAACACTGACTCCACTGTCTTTTCTCCTTTCTTTTTTAAGACTCCCTTTTCAGTTTTTTCTCATCCTGTGGTCCACATTACTCACGGACTGCAAATGATTCCCAAGAAAGCCACAATCCGTGGATTCTCCCTGTGTCTGCACAAACAGGAGCTGCCCTGAGGTCACTGTTTGCAGCCTGTTTTTGGCCAGAGCCAGTTCCCACACACGACCACCCCTCATGAGGGCTGGAGAGCACCAGCAGAGCTCCCATGGTCACTTCCCAGGCTTTGGGTCAGTGAGTCAGGACATCCTTGACCACCCTGTGTTTGCCACGCCAGCATCTCTGGGAGGGAGTGATGCTCTTAGAGCAGTGAACAATGAGAGCAAAGGGTGGGTGAGGGCAGGCAGTGGGGTGTCCCAGCAGAATCCTGGGCTCAGCAGCTCAGTGTGGCACACACAGGGTGACAGAAAAGGCTCCTCAGCTGTGGGCAAAGTGCCACTGGGTTATCTGGTTCCCAGCTCTGTTCCTGCAGCTTAGCCCAGCACTGCTCATTTAGCACCAGCACCCTGGCTGGCAGAGCCAGCACCAAAATCCTCCTGGCCCTGTGAGCTCTCCTCAGTGGAGCTGTGAGTCACTCCCAGTGCTGGGAGATGGGTGGAGGAGGTGAGGAAAGGTGTCACCAGGAACAATCCTCGTCTGTGCTCCATGCCCTGCACACAGTGGCACTTTGTTCTCCCACCAGCTCGCACCAGCACAGGCATCCCTCCTCCCCAGCCAAACAGTAGGCAGAGGGAATTAGCCCTCAGCACCAGGAGCTCCAGGAAAGGCGGCAGGTTTGAGCCTTTCATAATCACATTGGAAGGAGGAATTAATTTGGAGTTATCACAAAAGGTGACAGAGTTGTCTTGCTTATGAACTGCTGCTGAGCCTGTGTGTACTGATCTGTCGAGGAGAAAAGAGCCAGAAGCCTTTATTGGCTTTGCTGTGCCTAGTGAAAGTGTCTGCCCTCTTGCACCAGATAAGTTCAGCCTTGTTTATTTTCATTTTAGCTGCTCGGAAAGCGCCGCTCTGCGCTGTCCCAGACAATATCCCTGCGCCTTTAAAAAGGAAAGGAAGTGTGGTCCTGGCAAGCACAGCCCGAGCAATAAAATATAAATCTTTGTAATTGTTGTGGAGACAGAAAGCAAAACAAACTGTACTTAAGTACATTGTAAGAAAATGTCAGAGATTTGAGGGAATGGTCATTAGCATACGAAATCATTTATCTCCCCTGAGTAAGTGAGTTGGACGCAGACCAGCCCATTTAATTTTCAGTATTTTTCCCTTTGGGATTTCTTGGAATGTCAGAACTACTATTTTTTCCTCCAGGAAAGAAGATTGACTTCAAGGCTGATGTTCAGAGGGCACAGAAAGGAGCTGAGCACGGTGCCAGCTCCCCAGTCTCCCCTGCACACGTGAGCACACACAGGGGTGGGGATGTCCCTGCACCCCAAACTCTCATGCAGGGCCCATCCGTGGTGTTAGAGCCCATGGGCTCCTCCTGGCACTGACATCCAGCTCCTGAGACATCATCCCCCTGCCCATGAGTGTGTCCCCAGGGGGTTTCATTTGCTGAAATGAAAATTATGGTTTGCTGGAGGTCTGCAATCCCCACACCACTGCGTGAAACCATCCCAGGAACAGAGATTGTCTCAGTGTCACCTCAAACCACCTCTGCTCCAGCTGGTGCCTTCCCTGCTGGGAGGCTGGCCTGGAAAACAGTCACAGACAGCCACAGCTCAGACTCTGTCATCCCACCAACATCTCCTTTCCTCCTTTCTTCAAAATTTACGTCCTGGAGGGAGAAAACTGTTGGGAAAAATGTGACAGGAAGTATCTCCATGTACCTGGTGGTGGGTGAGGTGTCCCCAGTCCCCTCCAGCCCCCCAGAATGGAGCCTGTCCCAGGGGTGGGTTGGGGTGATGGGGAGCCCCAGGGCTGCTCTTGGTTACACAGCTGCTGTGCATGAAGTTTTTGAGACATTTACAGAAACATTTGGGCACCCTGAACTTCTCCCTGCTGCATTCTCGTCCCAGATGGGAAGAAAATGAAGTTCAGATCTTCTGGGATTAATATAATCAGAGAATCTGAGAGGGAAAGCTCATGAGTGGTTTTGCTCCTTTCTTTGATGGGGGGAATGTCTCCAAGGTTAATGAACTGCATCCCTCCCAGCAGGCAAAATGATCCCACCCGTGTTTCAGAGCAGTGCAGCCTTGGAGGAACCATGGAAAAGGTTTATTCTTTTAATTCTAGAACAGGAAAATTGTGTTCCACCTCTCTGGCAAGATGTTGCTAGCAAGAAAGTACTGAACAGTACCAAATGCAAATATCTGGACTTTTTTTTTCCCCTTTAATAAGGTGGTCAAAAGGTCTAAGGGGAAGCAGGGATTTTGGAAGTATGCATAAAGTCAACAGTGCAGTTAGCAATGGGATAGTAAGATTTCACAGCTCTGCTTTGATCAGGATTTCAGCAAAGTGAAGCCATAGCACAGAATGTCCTCTGAACTGAAACCAAGGCAGGCTTTGTCTTTTATCTCAAATATCAGCTCAGAAAATGAGAATGATATGAAAATGCTGAACTCATTACATTTCACTCGTGGTTTCACAAAAGTGCTCCAGTCAGGGATATGGGTTCCTAATGGAGCTAAAACATTCTGGGATGCTCTGAGTGCCTTGTGGGGTCTCTGTGGGAGCCAGAGAAGTCATTGTGTCCCCAAAATGTTTTACAATTTGAAGCTGCTGTCCCTTCTTAATTGTCATCCTGTTTTGGAGTGGTGGTTTCACTTTCTTTTCAGAAGACAGAGATTTAACCTCTAAGAAGTTCAGTAGGAAGGGAATGACTGATTTTGCTTTTCAGCCTAATTATTTATTTTCTCCTTCCTCACACTTTTCAGTCTTTTTTCATTATTTTGTTTCAGTGCCAAAGCCCTTACAGTGTTTGTTTGAACTCACACACCAGAAGAGAAAAATGCCCATCCATAATTTGAAGCAGATGCAGCCCCAACACCCAGAGCTTGGATTGTACCTGGAGGTTGTGTTGGGGATTTCTCTTCAGAAAATAATTACAGATGGATTTGGTGGCATCTGTGGCTTTGTCAACTTCAGTGGATTTGGGTCAGGCCTGTAGCTGTATAATAAACATTCATTTTAATCCAAAATTATGTCCACCACCTGCATTTCCATGGCTAAGTGGAGATAGCCCAAGGTGAAAGAAATTTAGCAGGCAAAACAAACATGATAATAAGAATTTTACTAACAATTTCCTACCTATTGCTGTTTTTCTAAAGCATTTTCTTCCTCTTAAAAGAATTATTATTAATAAATAGATAATTAAAGCTCAGGAATGTTCTTTGATTCCCCTTGTTCTTCTCAATGTGTGATTTCAGACAACAAAAACTCCTCCCAACCATCTCCTTATCCAGAAACCTGCAGGACCACAAGTGGCAGAGAGGGAAGGGACAACCCCAGCCTGAATCACTGAGCTGGTCCAGATCCAAAGCAGTTGGATTTAATGGGAGATCAGCCTTGCTTCTAACTCCAAACTGAGTCCTGAGATGCTCCAGGAAGGTACTTCCAGCTCGAGGGGCACAACCAGCCAGTTGAGGAACAAAAACCACAGGGATGTTGATTTTGGGATGTTCTGGCTGCTGCTTGACCCTGCAAAGCCTTTGGAGCCAGGATGCAGCTTGGCTTGGGTTGTGCTTTTTGCAAAGCTGGCAGGTGGCAGAAATGCAATTCCCGTGGCCACCCCAGGAGGTTTTTTGTGCTGAGGACACTCCAGCATCCAGGCTGGGCGCTGGCTCAGCAGGGAAAGGCAGAGTTCCCAGCCCTCAGGCAGACCCACATCCTGCCAGAGGAGCAGTGCCACGCTGAGCTTGGCCAGCTGAGCCCCAGCTCCAGGGGCTCCTTTCCTGTGCTGCTCATTCCTGAGCTGCCTGCTGCACTGCAGGATTATTTCTCCTCTTCACCTTCTTGGTGCAATGTGAGGGTGTTATCAGCTAAAATGAGGCTTTACCCAAATCACCTTTACAAATTTTTCTCCCTTCTATTTTTTTGCAAATTTACTGGCTATAAACCCATGAAATTACTTCCTATTGTTTATTTTCTTCCCACAGCCTTCTCCAGTTTCTGGCAGAGGGAACAGCAGCCCAGCTGCTCTACTCCCCATGAACCCACTCCAGTTTTCACCCCTCAAGACCAGGAGATCCAGTAATCCCCTAGAAGCTGCCCTTATCAGAAATGTGCTGGAGATGGGGGCAGCCTGAATCCTTCACAACCCTCTGCATGTGGTGAGAAACAAGGGATTTTAGTGGTTTAAAAGTGCATTATTTGTAGAGGTGGTGAGAACCAAACCATGGCTGCTGGAAGGAGCAACCATAAAATATTTTACATTTTCCTTCAGAAACAACAGGAACCTTCCTTTGCATTGAGGGACCTTTTTGACAATAAATGATGCACTACTGAATTCAAACTATTTTCACTTCTTGATTTTTAATGAGGTGAGATTTATAGGAACCTCCTCATATTCAGAGAATCCATTCAACCCTTGTTGCCTGTACATTTTCCATGGCTGATGTTCTGGGATGTTCTCTCAAGAGCTTCTCCATCATGGAAAAATTATTAATACTAATTAATTAACACCTTCACTTCCCCACTCCACTGTACAATAATGGCACAGAAGTGCTGACTTAGCAAAGCAGATGCAAAAGTTTAACAATAAATTGAATTTTTTTTTCATTTCAATAAAACCTCTCCCAGCCTCACAGCTAAGCCATGTTTAGACTCTTTGCTGTGTCATTGCCTACATATAGAAAATAAAGAAAATAAGAAGGTTCTTTATTTCCTTTGGCTTCTGTGGTCTTCGTGTCATCACTGTGGTGGTGACAGTCAGTATTTTCCTCAGGAGCATCATGGTGGTTTGTGTTTGTTAAAGAGAGTTCTGTGTCAGGAGTTTTGTGACAGGAGTTCTGCATTCAGCTTTACTGCAGGAGCTGAAATGGTGATAATTCAGATTTTATGTTCTGTTCTCCAACCCCTGGGAGACAGGGGAAAAACAAGCTCAGGAAAGGGTTGAGCATTTCCACAATGTGGTGGAAATCAAACCTCTCTTCATCTTCTCCCACTAGATACATTTTTATATTTAAAATTAAAAGAAAAGCAGCCTTCCAATCATTACTAAATATTAATATATATTAAAGTATTTTTACCTGAATACAGAGAATGTGCCAGAAACCTGCTGGGCCTTTTCCCTTTGGAAAAACCCTCACCTTCAGTAGATAAAAGAGGGACGAGATGAGGGAGCACTATGGAATTACCCAAATGTCAGTCAAACTCTGCATTGCTGTGCTCCTCCCTGGTGTAAATCCATTTATAAGAGTTTATAAGGGTTTAAGTAACACTCAAAAATTTATTTCACTGTAATCAGCTTGGGTGGGGAAAAATAAGGGAGGGAAAGAAAGGAAAAAGATGAGGAAAATCAAAAATTTATTTCACTGTAATCAGCTTGGGTAGGGAAAAAATAAGGAGGGAAAGAAAGGAAAAAATATGAGGAAAAAAAATTTATTTCACTGTAATCAGCTTGGGTAGGGAAAAATAAGGAGGGAAAGAAAGGAAAAAAGATGAGGAAAAAATCAAAAAATTTATTTCACTGTAATCAGCTTGGGTAGGGGAAAAATAAGGAGGGAAAGAAAGGAAAAAAATGAGGAGAAAAATTCCCATACAACAAAAACTCCCTGACAGCAGAATGCAGATAAACACAGGACAATAATAATAATTTTAAAAGCCTCCTTTGATTTTTGCTGGGTGCCATGGCTTTCCTGGGCTGGCTGCAGGAGCTGAGAGCCAGAGCCCCCGTGCAGCCCCAGCCCCTCCCAGCCCATCCAAACAGAGGAAGTGGCTCCCTGGGAACAAAAGCCACATGAAAGTTGTGCTGGTGGTGCTGTGCTTGCTGCCATTTCCTCTCTCCACGTTTCACACGTGAACCCCCAGCAGCACAGAGCACCTGGTGCTGGGGCACTGCTGTTATCTCATCTGGGAGCAGAGGGCACAGCTCAGCATCCAGGATCACCTCCTGTTGGAAACCTTGCAAATATGAGTGCTCAGATTCTGAAACCATGGACGAGACTGACATGAAACCACTTTTGAGATGCCAAGCCTCAGTTACTGAATTACCATGAAACAACGGGATGGGCCCTGAAGGAAATCCCCTCTTGATAGAACAATGCCCTCTGCCTGATAGCAACTCCAAAGGGCACAGAAAGACTTGCCAGGGCCCAAAGAGTAGATTTTAAAGTGTAACACACTATGGTTGTGGGGGTCCAGGGAGTCCCTCTGGACCTTCCAGGAGAGCGGAGACCCCCCTGTCCAACCCCTGAGAGACCCCCGAGCGAGGCCAGGGGGGTCAGAGAGCTGGATTCAGCTCCTCAGGGGCATCTGCTTTCTTGCAGAGGAGAAATGCGACCTTTGAGAATAACTAGGGTCTGAATTAGATATTTAACATGTAGAAAAGATGGTTTTTAGGATTGTTTATATTATCAGTTACAAAGCCAAGATGGAGAATTTGGGGTGTGGTGTCTTTTTTCTTCTTCTTCTTCTTACCCTCCATGTTGGTGTGGGATGCTGGGAATCACAGATTGGTTGGGGACAAAACTAGACATAGTAATAAAACTTTGTAGTATTGGAATATTATTGTAAACATAGAATACGTAGTATAGAGTATAAAAGATAAGTTCAGCCCTCTTTGGGCAGACTTTCGTCCTGGACATGGTGGTGACCAGACTGCTGCTCGCGAGCAAAGAACACTTTATAGATAACAAATAATAAACAGACCTTGAGCCCGGACGACTGTCTCCTGCGGTTTCTCTTCGGTTGCTTCAAGGATTCCCTGCGCCCTGAACCACCTTCCTATGTCCATCTGAGTGGTCTCGGCCACAAAGAGACCCCCAGACAGTGACATGTGGTAATGTAAGGATTCCTATAGGCTGTATGTAAATGCTACAGAATTTGTATCTTGTGTTACATTGGTTAGTGGAAATTAGAATATTCATCATGAAAGGAGATTTATTGTATTGTAAATGGGAAATTGCTCTCTTCTCGTCTCTCTCTTACCTCTAACTCGTCTTCTCTCTCTTGTTCTCCCTCCTGCTCTTCCTCTCTCCCTCTTCTCTTACCCCACCACCCTTTTATCCCATTGCTCTTTCTCTTCCCCCTTTTATCTCTGCCCTACTCTGGGCTGTGCCTGGCAGCTCCTAGCAGGGCTCTGTACAATAAACTGACACTGGAACTTTCAGCTTACACAGAGCCATGAGTTTTGTCCCTTAGACCATCAATCCCAACACAAAGACTCCCTCCCAAGTCCCACCACACAGCTGGTGACTCCTGGAGCAGCAGAACTCGTGCCAGGCTTGTTTGGAGTGGGATCCATCCATGAGGGCTGGGATAAGAGGAGCTGAAAGGATTTTTTCCACTCCTGCCATGGCCATAAGGGGCCTCAAGCCACAGGGATTTGTGTCTGCCCCTATTTAAAGTGATGGTTTCACTGTGATTACTTTGATTTAAGAGTTAAGTGGTGGCCAAATCAAGTTCCAAGGGGTTGGGTATAAAAACACCTCTGGAGTAACCAAATTTCTGCAGTGTCCTGGGCACTTCTGGCCTCACCCTCTGCAGGCAAGGATCACCCAGGGGTGACGTTGCACCATCAGCCTCCAGACCTTCCCAATTCTCCTGTAATAAAGCACAAATCATGGAATAGTTTGGGTGGGAAGGGACCATAAAGATTACTCAGTTCCAACCCCAACACTTTCCATCATCTCATTGTTGTTCCAAGCCCCAATGTCGAGCCTGGCCTTGGACACTTCCAGGGATCCAGGGGCAGCCAGAGCTGCTCTGGGAAATCTGTGCCAGGGCCTGCCCACCCTCACAGGGAAGAATTCCATCCAAATATTCAATCTAGACCTTCCCTCTCTCAGCTCAAAGCCAGATTTTTAATATTTAAGACTGAAGGATTAAAACTTAGGTGCTTCCATAAGCACATTTCCCAAGTCATGGCAAAGATAAAAAGACTCTAATGGGTTAAAACTCCCTCCTCCTGGTCAGGGCTGCATCCAAAATATTGAATGGAGTGTCTTGAATGTGGCAGGAATTTCGTGGAGCAGAAACATGCCTGGGTTTTAAGGAATAATCTTAAATACCTTTAGTACAGCTTAGTTAAGTGTTGCTCAGCCACTGGACTTTTAATGAAAATAGTCTGATAAGACTAAAATAATCAGGGAGCTCAGAGTCAAAAATTCTATTTCAAAATCAAAGTAATTATGCCTTTCATTACAAAAATGGGATGTTTTGTCAATTGCCTGATTTTAAAATATTGTAATTCTACATTTTGCAGAACCCTGAAGAAGGGCACGAGGGAAGGTTCTCTGCTGAACACCTCAAATGTTAATAAACTGCAGGTCTGCCAGTGCTTTATGTCTTGAAAATTAAGCCTTTAACATGTGTTTGAAGAGTCAAACTTCAGCTGTTTCAGTTAATTACCAGGCTTAAAAATTGCAGCTTAATGAATTCAGTGCTTGTTTATGTTGAACTGTCAAGGAGTTAAGCAAGGAAAAAGTGTGATTTGGGGAACATCTGATTGCAGCCCATGTGGAATTCCATATGTCAGAGAAGCTGGAAAGCATTTTATTGAGCCATTGTCTAGAATGTGAATTAATTCCCTACTACTTCATGAAAGGCTTCTTAGTAGGGTTGACAAAGGATTTATCATAATTATTGCTCTGGCCTGGATCATGATTATAAATGATACTTGTGTGGATTTTGTTTATAAAATTCCCAGTTTGCAATTAAAACAAGCTGCAATTTGCTCTTTTCCTGCCTTCTCCTCAGCAGCTGAGCTGAAAATCTACCATTTGTTTTCAAAATTAATACCTGTCAAACATTTCTTTTGGCTTTGCAGGGCCAGAAAAAGGGAAAAAGAAGAAATGTTTGAAAGATTTGAACAGAAGAGGATTGGTACCAAGGATAAATGATGCTTCATATTTGTTGGGACAAAAGCTGCAAGCACTTTTCCTTTTTTCATTGCTGCAGAGCCAAATCAAACACTCTTAATTATGTCAAGCAGTTGTTTGCTTTTAATGAAATCACTTTGGAGGTTCTTGAACTTGGTTTTTCTCTAAATTATCCCTGAGTTTGCATGAGTTTTGGGGGCAGGTGTGCATGAAAGGGATGTGCTCAATTATCAGGCTCTTTGTGCTCCTCCAGGCAGAGGTTGGATGAGTTTCCAGCCAAGGAACTGAAAGAGCATCCCAGAATTGACCTGGGGAAGTTGGGTTGTAAAAGAAACCTCTGAGGCAACAGAGATGAAAAGGAGGAAAAGCAGAGGGCTTGAGGTGTCCAGACTGATTTACCTGGGCAGGATAAATATTGGAGCACACAGGGTGAGGGATTTCAGGGATTTACCCCTCTGGAATGAGAGGAGCAGAGGACACACCTCATCCTGGGCTGCCTCTTCATTTCCAGGCTCTGCAAATGCCAAATTTCTGGCAGTGGTGATGACCCCGAGGTGTGAGAGCCATCTCCCCCTTCTCACTGCACCCTTGATTTATTCCCAGGTTGCTTTTGCTCCTGCTGGAGTTCAGCATTTCCCACAGAAACCCCTCCAGGACAGAGGAGCACACTCACTCCTCATCCTCAAATGTCTGTGGCCACTCCAGATTCCCCACCTTGGCCAGGTCAGTCCTGGGATGCTCTTTCAGTTCCTTGTGCATCCTTCACATCCTTCATTTCTATTATTAAATGAGTCTATCTCATAAATAATAAAAACTACTCAAAGAGGATTCTCCAAGTCCACTGAAATAATAGTGAAAGAACAGACCTGAGTGAGGCTGAAAACAAACTTGTCATAAAATCTGATCCAAAGAATCACTTTGGACACCAAAAAAAATCCATTTCAGCTCAGAATGTCAAGCTCTTAGAAGTTTCTGATAATCTTTAAGTCTTTCAAATCTAGTTTTTCCTGCTTGATACCACCTCAGAGTTTGCAAGGAGAGCCACAGCCATCCTGGGCTCTGTGAGTGCTGCAAGAACAAACAACTCTGCAGCCATGGCCAAGCCTATGAGTCACTTGTGTCACTGGTGGTTTTCCATAAAATCATGGCCCATTCCTTTGGAAATTTTATTTAAAATGCTGTTGCAAACATCAGTGGTACCAAGTAAGCCCAAAATCAATAGATGGCCCATTAAACATCATAACTGCCTATGGAAAAGCTTTTCCCCTCTCAGCAAATCAAATTCCCATTTTCCATTCACAAAATCCGTGTGTTGTTTTTTGAAGTTGCCTGTGCTGGATGGTGTTCAAACATCAATACATTTTTATCACAGGTTTTGGGGTAGTGTTTGGGTTTTTTTTAACATCTGAAAGTTAAAAGCCTAATGGGATTGCTGCACAGAGAGGGAATAGTTCCCAGGGAGGAAGTAATATATGATAAAAAGAAGGGTGTTTGATTTCAAAGACTTCTAACAGAAAGTTTCAGAAAGCCATGAATAGAAAACACTTACACTAATACTGCCAGCCTACATTATGTATATCAAATAAAAATAGGGGAAAAGGGTTCTTTTTTTAGCTCTTGGGGGAAATTAAAATAACATTCTTGTACAGGGGAATATGCAATCGAAATGAAGGCTTTGTTTTTGTTTCATGCAAGGCAGGGAAAGGATTTTTGAGTTTGCTGGAGCAAATCAAGCTGGATGCATTTCAATGCCCAGGACTGACCATTGCAGTGATCCTTGTGCTGGCCTTTATCCTGGTGCTGGAATTATTCCTGGGTGCAATCAGCCCTCACACTGGTTGCACTGATGGCCACCACCAGGGCATCAGACTAAACTCAGACATGAACTAACCCCCTCTTCATAATCTCAAATGGGCTTCACTTCTTCTCACTCCTTCTTTTCCTTGTTTGATGTGAAGTTTTCCAGAGTGTTTTTCCTTGGTTGGGTTCCTAATTTTTTTTCCCTGGAGACAGGGTTGCATCCATCATCCTGAGAACATTTCGTGTCAGTTCCCTGTCCCAGTTCCATAAATACATGTGAGTTCATAAACCTTTCCAAAGGCCAAGTTTTCTCTGAAAAAAAGAAAAAATTTTAACACACGATGAAAGTGAAAAATAAGAGCTGTTTGCATGTGCAATGTGAAGGTTTATTGGAGCTTCAGGCAGCTACTGGAACTCCTGGAAATGTAAAATGGAGATCTTGGTGTTGTTCCTGCAACACTTGGACCTTCTGAACATCAAAGATTTCATCTCTGTGGAAACATCCCACAAGGAAAATCCACTTCTGCACTCAACCAGCAGAAGTTGTGCAAACCTCGGCCCACACTGGGATGTGAGCTTGCAGAGAAGCTTTAAATATCACTTCTTTAACTTTTAAAAATGTATTTATTTCTCTTTTCCCTTTCTCAGCCGTGTTTCTGAGCAAGTCTGGCTCAGGCAGTGCTGTGTTTGATCCCAAGCCAAACCCCACTGGGGATTTTCCTCCCCCAGGACACGTGGGATGCTCAGCTGTGATGAGTGGGAGAAGTGGTGGAGTCACCATCCCTGGAAATGTCAAAAAAAGGAGTGGATATGGCCCTCGAGGACACAATTTAGTGGTGGTGCTGAGCTGAGGGCTGGATTTGAGGATTTTAGATGTCTTTCCCAACTTTAACAACTCTACTGAGCAGCATCAGCCACCACAGGCGCAACAAGGAAAAAAAGGAAAAGTGTGATTGTATTCCAGAAATCAGGATTTATCCCTCATTCCATTGGATGTGGCAGGACAGTAATTTTATCCCACATGCACATCTTATCAAAGTTAATTAAATATGTGAATTTATATAGTGAATTAAAATATGTGAGATTGCCTTCCTCCACTGATTTGCTGCTAACAATGTTTGGCTGGTATTTATTTGTTGGAGTGTTTGAAGAGGGACTTTTATCCACGTGAATATGGGTATTCATCATGTAAATGAATGTATTTATTCTGTAAAGGCTCACCCTGTCTCTGCTACAGTTACTTGATAGGAATGTGACAAGAGGAAATTGAATATAAAGTCTACTGGACAGCCAATAAATCAGGCTTATATCTTTCTCTCTACCTCAGACAGGAAGGAACCCAGCTATTTTTAAATCTCTGGTCCATAGAACCAGCCAGAGCTGGTTCTCCTGTTAAAAAACAGAAAAGAAAAATTAGCAAGATTTGAAATGCCCTATAATTTGTTTACCTGGCCATGCAGCTCTGAGGGCATTGCCTCCCCTTCTCAGGAGTGCACAACATCCCAGCCAAAACCCACCCCAGGACCAATGTCAGATCCAACACAGGGCACATTCATCAGCCCAGGCCAAGGGCTGGGTAAAACAGAGCAAGAAAAACAGTTTTCAGACCACTGCCAGCATGGAGAGAGCTGGTCACCATCCTGGAGCCTCCCTGCTCAGAGGTGACAGATCCTGTGTGCCAGGCAGGGCTCTCAAAGCCATTTCTGCAGCTCAATCCTGGAGCCTCCCTGTGCAGGACAGATCCTGTGTGCCAGGCAGAGCTTTGAAATGCCATTTCTGCGTCCTGATCCTGGAGCCTCCCTGCCCAGATGTGACACATCTGTGTGCCAGGCAGGGCTCTCAAAGCCATTTCTGCAGCTCAATCCTGGAGCCTCCCTATGAAGATGGGACAGGCCCTGTGTGCCAGGCAGAGCTTTGAAATTCCATTTCTGCATCCTGATCCTGGAGCCTCCCTGCCCAGATGTGACACATCTGTGTGCCAGGCAGAGCTTTGAAATTCCATTTCTGCATCCTGATCCTGGAGCCTCCCTGCCCAGATGTGACACATCTGTGTGCCAGGCAGAGCTTTGAAATTCCATTTCTGCATCCTGATCCTGGAGCCTCCCTGTGCAGATGTGACACATCTGTGTGCCAGGCAGGGCTCTCTAAAGCCATTTCTGTGTCCTGATCCTGGAGCCTCCCTGCCCAGATGTGACAGGCCTGTGTGCCAGGCAGAGCTTTGAAAAGCCATTTCTGCATCCTGATCCTGGAGCCTCCCTGTGCAGATGTGACAGGCCCTGTATGCCAGGCAGGGCTCTCTCAAAACCATTTCTGCAGCTCAATCCTAGAGCCTCCCTGCCCAGATGTGACACATCTGTGTGCCAGGCAGAGCTCTCAAAACCATTTCTGCATTCTGATCCTGGAGCCTCCCTGTGCAGATGTGACACATCTGTGTGCCAGGCAGGGCTCTCAGAGCCATTTCTGCATCCCAGTCCTGGAGCCTCCCTGTGCAGATGTGACAGGCCTGTGTGCCAGGCAGGGCTTTGAAATTCCATTTCTGTGTCCTGATCCTGGAGCCTCCCTGCCCAGATGTGACACATCTGTGTGCCAGGCAGGGCTCTCAGGGGCATTTCTGCAGCCCCCAGTGTTTCAGTGGAGCCTGTTACTCACACATGACCTCGCCAGGGCTGCCAGGGAGGAGGGATTCTTTCCAAGCAATCCCCCAGTGTGAATCTTTGCTGATTAACCTTTCCATTTGTCTTCCTCTAACAAGCAAGTTACTGCTGATGAGGAGATGAGGGATTCTTAAATTTCCTAGAACTAAATTAACTATTCCTACTCGATTTGCTCTGGCTGAACTTAGATTATATTGCCCTCAAGGCTGCTAATTTGAAAAATACTGTTGGATATTTTTTTTTGTAGGTAATTTTTTTTTTCAGTGTTCCTGATAGGGATCCAAGTGCTAATAAGGAGTTAAGTTACATTTCTTGGTAAGATTTCTTAATTGCCCATGTTGGCTGAAACTTGAACAGTTCAGAGATTCTGTTGATTGTGAAGGCCTGAATATTATTACATGGAAATCCCTTCAGGATAACTGCAGCTTTTGTTGTATCCATTGCATCATCTTCCTAATGTTGTTCAAACCTAGTGCTATAATAATTTTGTGGATTGGAAGGAAATTAAGTGTGTCCATAAAGCTGTGCCTCTCCAGTAGGGGCTGCACTGTCTCAGAATCATGGAAGGGGTTGGGTTGGAAGGACCTTAAAGCTCATCCAGTGCCACTCCTGCCATGGCAGGGACACCTTCCACTGTCCCAGGGTGTTCCAAGCCCTGTCCAACCTGTCCTTGGGCACTGCCAGATATCCAGGGGCAGCCACAGCTTCTCTGGACACCCTCTGCCAGGGTCTCCCCATCCTCACAGGGAATAATTTCTTCCCAATATCCCATCTAACAAAATAGGCTTTGGCCCTATTTGCTCTATCACCTGGATGAAGGTTCACAATATTTTCAAGGAAATATTTCCCACTATGTAATTAGCCACACAGACTGCTCCAATATTTTAGGACAGTGTGGGATAATTTCCTGCATCCATGAGCTCAGAATTAAGGGGCTTAAGATTAACAAGGGGATCTCTGATTAATCTGTGCAAGAACTCCAATGAAATTCAAAATGAAAGAGGGGAAATTTTAGTCAGATGTCTGGAAGGAATTCTTCCCTGTGAGGGTGGGGAGGCAGCTATGGCTGCCCCAGGATCCCTGGAAGTGTCCAAGGATGGGGCTTGGAGCAGCCTGGGGCAGTGGAAGGTGTCCCTGCCATGGCAGGGGTGGGATGAGATGAGCTTTAAGGTCCCTTCCAACTGAACCACTCCGTGATGATTCTACAAGAGGATTTTCAAAGCAAGCAGCACTGGGACACATCCGCAGCTGCTCATCCCAAGAAAAGCCACGGGGATCAGCCAGGACATGGGGCCAGCCCCATCCCCACGGCTGCAGTGCTGTCACAGCCATCAGGGCTCGTTAAAAACACTCCTTCCTACACATGCCCCAAAAAAACCCTGCTTCAGACAGCTCATCCTTTACCCCAGTCGCCAGCAGCTCCAGAGGCCATTTGTTCCCTTTGAAAAATGGGGTCTCTGAAGGGACAATATTCCCCCTAAGCCGCAGCTCTCGGTGTCTCATTTATCAGCTCATTAAGAAGCGGGCTCGCTGGGGCTGATGCAGAAGATAAGACAGACACATCAAGCACAGCCCCTGACAGCAGCACAAGAAGCCCTGGCCGGGCTGATGGGACTCAGCTGGACTTTCCTCCTCCATCAATTCCCACCTATCTCTTATTTTCCTGGCTGCTTTTATGCATCTCTCCCTGCTTTGAGACTTCTCGTTTTGTTTTTATTCTCTTTTCGGGAAATGCATCATTTTCCTCCTCGTTGGAAGAGGTGCAGCCTCGCTGAGTCCCCGCAAATCCTCGCTCCACCGAGGAAATGTGTTTCTCGTTTTGCCAGTGTCAGATTCTCAGAAGTAATTTCTGAATAAACTTTCCACCCTTCTTCTCCCGCTGTTTTCTGTCTTGTGTTCAAAAGGCCTTAAAAGCGTGTCAGTTTTCTGTTCCCCTCTGTGGCACAACAATCTTTTTAGCAAATCTCATCAACATCTCTGCTGAAGATGCAAATATAATCCACTGCTGCTGGCTGAATATTTCCTTCTTGTTGGGTAGGCACCCACAAAGCCTCAGAATCAATGTAAATATTAAAAATATACAATGGAAAAAAATTATTATTTGTTCTATTTTTACATGTGCTTGGTTATTGTCAGTATTTCCTAAACCAAGGAGGATTGGCACAACACTGATGCTGAATTGAGGTTTTACAGGTACCAAATGTGGGTTAATAAGGTATTTAAAGGTCTCAGGAATTTTGCTCCTGTAATATTTGATAGGTTTTCTCACAACTCCCCTTAGAGATGAAAATCACAAGAACAGGAATGATTTTGTCACTCGATCAACAAAAGTTTTCAGCTTTCTGAGCTCTGCTACCAGCTGTGGCTGTGGTTGGATCTTTTAATCTCCACTCCAACAAAAAAACCTGGGACTTTGTCACTGCTGCGACAAGAAGCAGGTTGGAAGTTTCAAAATGAGAAAATGCTCTTTTTTTTGTTTGTTTGTTCGTTCTGGTAACTTTTGGGTTAACAAAGAAACTTTCAGTGCAGAGGAGTCCTGCTGGCTCTCCTCATTCCCCAGGGCATTCCCCACCCATCCTCCTGCCCTGGCACTCGGCGATTCCAGCCCCTGCTCTCTGCTGCAGGTGATGCTGCCGCGGGAGCATCGCCTCTGTGCAGCACTGAAAGTGCCAGCAGGCTCTTACAACGCTAAAATTCCGGTCAAAAACGGTTCCATCCCGGCCCTTCAGCCCTCCTGCCATCACCCTGACCCCTGACAGGCAGGATCAGAGCTCACATGACGCCCAGGTTTGTTTCTCCTGGTTGCTCTTGCTGTCGGTGACTCCGGGGTTCAGTCCCTCTCTCTCTTTTCACATTAATGTTTCACTTCTTTGCACTGTTCCTGGTTGGGTGGATGAGATCATGGGGTGGCAGTGTTGGTTTTGGACAGCCTCTCACCTTATCAGATGGGAGCAGAGTGTCCCCTCTGCCTGACAAAGCTGCACAGCCGGTGAATTCTGCTTTTTGTGGGGGCTCTGCTCCCAAAAACTCCGACAACTGAGTAGATTTGTGTGTTTGTTTATCGACCTGAGCATCTGCTTGGTGAGAAAACACAGTGCTGAGCCCCCTATCCCAGAGCTGGGCTGGGCACTGATGAGTTTCCCTGCCCCAAACCCCCTGGGAAGCAGCTCCAACACATTTTGGGAGCCTGGGAAGTTTGGAGGGAAAGCAGCCAGTCCCAGGGGTGGCTGTGCTGTGACAGCACCTGCAGGGTGATGTTCTCTGTCATCTGCTTGGCCATTCCCAACTGCTGTGAACTAGACAAACAAGGGGGAAGGGCTTTTATTTTTTTTCCCCCATTTGGTCAGAATTGGAAATGTGAAGAAATCTTTTCCTGACTCTGAGGGTAATGCTGCTGTTCCCATGTAAAAATGGGAGAAAATTGGAATACACCATACAACCCTGTGAATTCTACAAACAAGGGTTTTCCAAAGAATGAGAATCAGATTATTTCCCCCCTCCCTTTGCCTTAACAAAGATCACAACCCTCCAACTGGGGCAGCATTTCATCTTCCAGTGCAGCTCTCTGAAGGATGAAAGGGTCTAGAGCAAGTGATAATCTAATTTATTAGCACCAGGGCTGGGAAAACAGGGAGGAGAGAAAAAAGGGGAATGAAGGAGAGAATAAAAGGTGGAAATAATAAAAAATATGTTCTTGTACTGAACTTCCCAAGTCCTTGAGGCAGCAGGTCCCACCTTGATGGCTGAACTGAACTTGCAAGCCCACTTTTAAATGCCATAAACTGACCCCTGGTTTGGGATCCCCAGAGATCTCCAGGCAGAAAAAGAGTCTTTAATATAATAAAAACCCCTCAAATTTCCATATCCTAATGAGTCAAAATGGCAAGAGCTGACCTTTGTCAGATGAGAAGTTTTTGTGGCATTTCTAAAGACAGACAAGCTCTGAGTTCAGCTGACACTCAGGAGAGGCAAAGCTGATTTAGGAGGAACAAAATGTCTGGGGATGAGCCAGGCAAACCCTTAATCACCTGCCTTCACCCAGCACCTCTGACTGGCATCCCACCAAATGCATCCAACATTCAAAACATTCCCTTGTTTTTCTTTTGGGGTTTTTTTTTTTCTGCCTTTTCAATTTCTTCACTTCTAAGTCCCAACCAAGATGAAAAGAGCCCAGAGCAGAGTCAGAGACAAGAGTTCACTCTTCACCAGGAACAGGGGGAGAAGAAAATCAGAACATATTTTCAAACCAGATAAACCAGTTCCCAATATTTATCTTCTGTGATGCACCAGTTTCATTTTTTCTAAGTGAATGGCTCATTCTCTCTTCAAAACTCACTTGCCAGAAAGAAGATTGATTAAAGCAAAGGAAAGAGGACATCCCCAGAGCCAGGATTTGGTCAGCAGATGAACTGTCAGAAACTGAGGGAGCTAAAGGATGATTTCTAGTCAGAGATAGTGAAAAGGAGGGGAAAAAACAGGGAAAGTTTAAGGCAGGATTGACTTAAAGATCACCTGAAGTGGTTGATTGTGCCCCCACTGCTATTTTCTGCACACTCTGCTCCTTTTGAAGAAAACACTAAAACTTTCTCCCAAAGGTGGGTGATTTGGTTTCCATGTCAGAGCCTACAAAAGGTGGATCCTGCAGCACCCTGGAGCAGGATCAGGGATCTCTGAGCCAATGTTGCACCATGGCAATGACTGCAGCTCTGCTGGGCCAGGCTCTGACTGCAGACAGTGAGGGTGCAGTGAATCCATTAAAGCAGCACTCCTGCTATTCCATGAGACAGCAGCCAGGGGAATCTGATTTCTCCTCTGCTGTGCTGTTTCCTCAAAGCATTTACAATCTCAAATAACCTTTTCCATTTAAGAATGGAGGAGAGGTGAGCACCGACCCTCCAGACTCCTCTGCCCCGAGCTGTGAGCACTCAGAAGCAGCACAACAAACAGAATAAAGGGATTTACAGCCTAGGGTGCATGAGGAGAGAGGCATCACTCTGAAAGTGAGCTCAGGGAGGCAGGAGAAGTCCTTGAGCCCAGCCCAGCATCCCTGTGGGGTGGCTGGAGGGGATGGGGATGCAGACCTGGCTCTCACCCTTTAAATCAGAGAGGAGCTCCAGCACAGAGGAGCAGCTCAGAGAGCTCCCTGGGCGGGTCCCAAAGGCCAGAGGGGCTGAATCCCTCTGATTTATTTGTCCTCACTCCCAGAGGCACCGGGAGAACCCAAACCCAGCCGGCCCCGGGCGGGCTCTGTCCTACCCGGTGTCACCATCAGAGGGATCCTTTCCCTGTCCCTGGAGGCTGGCCTGACATTTCTGGTGGAAGTGAAGCGAACAAAAGCCGTGCGAGTTGAGTGAAAGTGCAATTACACAAGGCTTTGAAGTGCCCTGCTAATCCTCTCCTCCCTCGGGACATGGGGCACAGTTCCGAGCAGGGACAGCTTCGCCCAAATGTTGGTGCTGGCTGGGAGAAAAGGTGGTGGGGGAGCTGCTGCCCCAGGGCAACGCTGTGCACGTGGGCAGAGAGTGGCAAAAAAGCCCTTCCCCCCCAAAAAAAAAATAAATAATAATTTTTAAAAATTTCCTTTGCTTCTACCATGAGTGTGGAGGAAGAAGCCCGGGGAAGGAGGACAAGCCCCAGCAGTGATGAGAACCCCAGTGGATGCAGCAGCCCCAGGGCTGGTGATGTTTGTGATGCCCATCTCGCCTCCTGGGACGAAGCTGTGCCAGGAATGAGGTCTCCACATTATTTTAGGATGCATCAGTGCAGCTCCCAGGATGCTCTGAAAAAGAAAAACGCAACATGAGGCTGGTGTGGGCTGTACATATCCTGCCTTCAGCTCAGAAACGAGCTGAGATTTTGCCTCCTGCCTTCCACCAGCTCCCTCTTGGACCTCAAAGACACCAAAAAATCCCGGGACTCTCCAGAGGGGCTGGGGAGAGGCGTTCCCACCTGCCTGCAGCACCTTGGCACTGCTGCTGGTCCCAGCCTATTTACACAGCCTTTAACGCTCCTGATGTCAGCGTGGAGATGTGTTAATAACCCAATTAAAGTGCTCACCCAGCTGTGCCAAATCCCAGGCTCGGGGGTTTGATTCGGTGTGTTTTGCTTTGCCCTTCCTGGGCCGGGTTGCAGCACGCCAAAGCCACAAAGCCACAAAGCCACAAAGCCACGTCCCCGTGGCTGGCACAGCTCGCTCAGAGGGGTCTGTGCAGGGCTGGGGCAGGGAAATTCTCAAACCTGAAGCTGGGTGGATGTGTGAACACCAGCAGCGTGTCCTGCCTGTGTCTCCTCACCCATCGGGAGGATGGGGACACGAGAGTTCATGTGTCAAACTCGTGCCCGTGGCTTCCAGAGGTGAGGAACCACAGGAGGAACAGGATTTTTGGACAGCAAATAATTATGATTATGCAGAAGATGATTTATTCTTTACTTTTTAGCTTTAATTATACATTTTAAGACTACTGTTTACGTGATTACCCATTTTTTGATTGGTGCTTTTGGTGCTTTGCACCAGCCCCTCAGGTACAATGATTGGTGGCTGTCCAGAACTTCACCACCCACCTTTATTTCGGGTCTTCAAACTTCACTATTTTGTTTTTCAGCTCCTTCTCTCCCGATATAGCACAATTTATGTTTCAGTGGCCTTGAAGGGTCTTAACAAGTTGTAGAAGAAGACCCAAAAATGGCTCATCTCATGCACCTGATATAAACATTTGTCTAAACTAAGAAATATACAGAAAAACAGCTAAGAAACTGCAAAATATGCAGGAAAACAATTAGGCAGCAAAATATGGAGAAAACCAGCTAAATACAGTTTGGCTGGTACATAGGATACAGACTATGGCTTAGATGTTTATATCTCAGCATATCAACCACAAATATTTGAATATTGTGTTTGTATTTCCTTTAGGTTGATCCAACTTCCTTCTGATCAGAATCTGTGAGCTCAAAATGCCCTCAACTGTTCCCTGAGCTATGAATTTAATACAAACTCCTGCAGGACCAAAGAAATTGAAAATTGTGTCACTAGATGAAAAAAATTCCCCTCCCAATAGTCCTTAAGCTTGGATTTGATTGTGGGACATGTTTAATACCAGCTGAGATCCCCAGAGCTGGAAAACACATCCACAAAACTGCAATTCACCCATTTAACTCCAAACTGGGACCAGCTTAAGCCTGTGCTTAAATATTTTTCTTGAATCTAAGCCTGTATTAGTGGAAAAGTCATTGTTCCATAGTAGATTTTTATAGGTCTGTGACTTTGGGGCAGTTTTAGTATTCTCAATAGTTGGTTTTTTTGTTTTTTTTTTTACTTTGGATGGCTTCCTCCACTCATCATTAATATCTGGCGTCAACTGTCTTTCTTTCTCATCCATTCCCAGAGACAAGGAAAAATTTTCCCTTCTTTCCACAGATGTATTTATGTTCCCCATGGAAATTCCTCTCTGTGATATATGAACTATTTTCAGAGAAGTTTAGCAAAGCCTAAGTCACAAAGGGGAAGAAAACCTCCTCGGCTTGAGTTCACGAGGGGAAAAGTTGGGATTGCAGTGACCTGTAGTGTGAATTTTTTTCTTGAGTTTAATTGTTATTTCCATTCAAATCCCATATATCCTCAGCCATAAATAACACTCCTGAATAATCCTTAATTTTTGTCCTTGCAACAGCCTCCCATAAAATTAGGAGGGAACATTTAGGATCTGCCAAGATGACAAAGTGTCCTTTATGGTGGCCGAATGAAAGGAAGAATATAACTTTGGGAGAAAGCAACATGCTTTTCTTCAGCGTAGGATTTCCTCCACAGAGACATCATCACAGGCTGTCAGAAGCTGGGCAGCTCTCCAAAGGTTAGAGACAGGGCCAAAACTTACAATTTGTGCTCTGCACAGGGCCAGCTCTGTCTCGGAGATTTTTAAAGGCTGTCTCACCACAGCTGTGAAATTCGGAGCTCGCAGATTGCGGCTCCTCACGGTTTATCACAGCTCCCATGCAGGCTGCTCCGAGGGAAACAGCTGGGAAATGGCTGTAAAACTAGTTGGGAAATGGCTGTAAAACTAGTTGGGGATTGGTAGTAAAACTAGTTGGGAAATGGCTGTAAAACTAGTTGGGGATTGGTAGAAAAACTTGTTGGGAAATGGCTGTAAAACTAGTTGGGGATTGGTAGTAAAACTAGTTGGGAATTGGTTGTAAAACTAGTTGGGAAATGGTTGTAAAACTAGTTGGGGATTGGTAGAAAAACTAGTTGGGAAATGGCTGTAAAACTAGTTGGGGATTGGCTGTAAAACTAGTTGGGGATTGGTTGTAAAACTAGTTGGGGATTGGTAGAAAAACTAGTTGGGAAATGGCGGTAAAACTAGTTGGGGATTGGTTGTAAAACTAGTTGGGGAAATGGTTGTAAAACTAGTTGGGAAATGGCTGTAAAACTAGTTGGGGAATTGGTTGTAAAACTAGTTGGGAGATTGGTAGAAAAACTAGTTGGGGGATTGGTAGAAAAACTAGTTGGGAAATTGTTGTAAAAACTAGTTGGGGATTGGTAGAAAAACATGTTGGGAAATGGCTGTAAAACTAGTTGGGAAATTGTTGTAAAACTAGTTGGGGATTGGTAGAAAAAACTAGTTGGGAAATGGCTGTAAAACTAGTTGGGGATTGGTAGTAAAACTAGTTGGGAATTGGTTGTAAAAACTAGTTGGGAAATGGTTGTAAAACTAGTTGGGGATTGGTAGAAAAAACTAGTTGGGGAAATGGCTGTAAAAACTAGTTGGGGATTGGCTGTAAAAACTAGTTGGGGATTGGTTGTAAAACTAGTTGGGGATTGGTAGAAAAACTAGTTGGGAAATGGCTGGTAAAACTAGTTGGGGATTGGTAGTAAAAACTAGTTGGGAAATGGCTGTAAAACTAGTTGGGGATTGGTTGTAAAACTAGTTGGGGATTGGTAGAAAAACTAGTTGGGGATTGGTAGAAAAACTAGTTGGGAAATTGTTGTAAAACTAGTTGGGGATTGGTAGAAAAACATGTTGGGAAATGGCTGTAAAACTAGTTGGGAAATTGTTGTAAAACTAGTTGGGGATTGGTAAAAAAATAGTTGGGAAATGGCTGTAAAACTAGTTGGGGATTGGTAGAAAAACTAGTTGGGGATTGGTAGAAAAACTAGTTGGGAAATGGCTGTAAAACTAGTTGGGGATTGGTTGTAAAACTAGTTGGGGATTGGTAGAAAAACTAGTTGGGAAATGGCTGTAAAACTAGTTGGGGATTGGTAGAAAAACTAGTTGGGGATTGGTAGTAAAACTAGTTGGGGATTGGTAGAAAAACTAGTTGGGAAATGGCTGTAAAACTAGTTGGGCATTGGTTGTAAAACTAGTTGGGGATTGGTTGTAAAACTAGCTGGGAAATTGTTGTAAAACTAGTTGGGGATTGGTAGTAAAACTAGTTGGGAAATGGCTGTAAAAACTAGTTGGGGATTGGTAGTAAAACTAGTTGGGGATTGGTAGAAAAACTAGTTGGGAAATGGCTGTAAAACTAGTTGGGGGATTGGCTGTAAAAACTAGTTGGGGATTGGTTGTAAAACTAGTTGGGGATTGGTAGAAAAACTAGTTGGGAAATGGCGGTAAAACTAGTTGGGGATTGGTAGTAAAACTACTTGGGAAATGGCTGTAAAACTAGTTGGGAAATGGCTGTAAAACTAGTTGGGGATTGGTTGTAAAACTAGTTGGGGATTGGTAGAAAAACTAGTTGGGAATTGATTGTAAAACTAGTTGGGAAATTGTTGTAAAACTAGTTGGGGATTGGTAGAAAAACATGTTGGGAAATGGCTGTAAAACTAGTTGGGAAATTGTTGTAAAACTAGTTGGGGATTGGTAAAAAAATAGTTGGGAAATGGCTGTAAAACTAGTTGGGGATTGGTAGAAAAACTAGTTGGGGATTGGTAGAAAAACTAGTTGGGAAATGGCTGTAAAACTAGTTGGGCATTGGTAGAAAAACTAGTTGGGAAATGGCTGTAAAACTAGTTGGGCATTGGTTGTAAAACTAGTTGGGGATTGGTTGTAAAACTAGTTGGGAAGTGGTAGTAAAACTAGTTGGGGATTGGTAGAAAAACTAGTTGGGAAATGGCTGTAAAACTAGTTGGGCATTGGTTGTAAAACTAGTTGGGGATTGGTTGTAAAACTAGTTGGGAATTGGTTGTAAAACTAGTTGGGAAATTGTTGTAAAACTAGTTGGGGATTGGTAGAAAAACTAGTTGGGGATTGGTAGAAAAACTAGTTGGGAAGTGGTTGTAAAACTAGTTGGGGATTGGTAGTAAAACTAGTTGGGAAGTGGTTGTAAAACTAGTTGGGAAATGGCTGTAAAACTAGTTGGGAAATGGCTGTAAAACTAGTTGGGGATTGGTAGAAAAACTAGTTGGGAAATGGCTGTAAAATTAGTTGGGCATTGGTTGTAAAACTAGTTGGGGATTGGTTGTAAAACTAGTTGGGAAGTGGTTGTAAAACTAGTTGGGGATTGTTAGTAAAACTAGTTGGGGATTGGTAGAAAAACTAGTTGGGAAATGGCTGTAAAACTAGTTGGGCATTGGTTGTAAAACTAGTTGGGGATTGGTTGTAAAACTAGTTGGGGATTGGTAGAAAAACTAGTTGGGAAATGGTTGTAAAACTAGCTGGGGATTGGTAGAAAAACTAGTTGGGGATTGGTAGAAAAACTAGTTGGGAAGTGGTTGTAAAACTAGTTGGGGATTGGTAGTAAAACTAGTTGGGGATTGGTTGTAAAACTAGTTGGGAAATGGCTGTAAAACTAGTTGGGAAATTGTTGTAAAAGTAGTTGGGAAATGGCTGTAAAACTAGTTGGGGATTGGTAGTAAAACTAGTTGGGGATTGGCAGTAAAGTGTGGGCGGCAGAAAGGATGCAGGCCAGCCCTGGGAGATGACTGTGCTGCAGCCACATGGGAAAGCTCAGCTGCACATCCCTCTGCCTCCCTCCCTCCCTCTGCCTCCCTCCCTCTGCCTCCCTCCCTCCCTCTGCCTCCCTCTCTGCCTCCCTCCCTCCTCTCCCAGCCCAGGGCAGCCCAAGCCCACTCCCCACCCAGCCCCCTTCCCCCAGCTGGGTCCCCCCAGCGCTGTTGTTGAGGCTTGGCTGTTTCACATCAGGAGCTTCCGTGCTCCATAAGCTCATCCTCTGGGCTGGACACGGCTCAGGGCTCAGCTCCCACGCCGGCCTAAGCCAGGCAGAGCTGTGCAGACAGGCCAGGCTCTGCTCAGGCCGCCCAGGAGAGACGTTCTGCTCCCAGAAGCCAAAGGCTGCTGCTGGAGTTAGTGACTCGGGGGTCTCTGAATTCTGCAGAGAGGAATCGGAGTGCAGGGATGGAATTAAAGCCTTTGGATGCATTGAAGGATATCAAGCCACTCACAAAGTAAAAGTGAAGTTTAAGTTTTAAGATAAGTAAATAAGTCAGTAAGTTTTAGTATGAGCTCTAGTGCTTTTAGTAAGTAAAAGGTTTAGATACCAAAGTAGAAGTGCGAGCTTTTTGCCATTTGCTTTTTGCTTTTCTGCTTTTCCTACCACTGCTTTTCTTTTTGATTTTGAAACTGATGTGCTTTGTAATGAATAACCTTTTAGCAACTATTATCTGCTTTGCTCACCCAAGAGAACCTGACAAAGTTGGTGCCTAGAGCACCAGAAGGTCGTATCCTCACAGGCTGCCTCGTCAGCTGCCCTGGACACAGGCTGGGTGATTCACCTTCAGTCCCACAGCATTCCTTAAGAGCAGAAGGAACCTCCTGGAGAAACAACCCACGCTGTGGAAAACCCCACAGGCACAGGACTGCAGAATCCCCACGGGCTCTGTGCAGCCACGACCTTGGGTTTGCACCCCAGCACTTCCCAGTGGCCACAAAAAGCAATCCAGGGAGAGCCTGAGCCTGGGAAAGCTCTGCACAGCCCAGCCCAGCTCTCTGAGCTGCTGGTCTTACCCTGGCTGGGGCAAAGGCAGCCAGGATTTATGGGCTCCCAAAGCCCCAGATGAACAGGCAGGAACCCCTGGCTCATCGGCTCACTGATCCCAGCCAACCTTAGGAAATCAGAGGAGATGGATTTTCCCTCAGACATCACAACTGCAACAGAGCTGGGGAGGCAAGCACAGAGCCCTTGGCACTGAGCCAAGGGAGTGAGCCTGGGATAGGTTTTCTTTCAAGAATTCCAACTCATTCATGTACTTTCTTAATGATCCAGAGTCTTCGAGGAGTTGCCTTTCAGCTTCAGCTCCCTTTCCATATTTGTCATGTGTGTCAAAGTTGATTCTTCACCTTTCCTCTGTAGGAACGTTCTCAAGGAGAAACTTCATTCCTTAGACATTTGTAAGATATTTTCCCCCCCCTATTGATTTCTTTTTATTTAATGGAAGAAAAGAAGATCCCTTCTAAAGCAAAGGGGGTAAGAGCAGAGGGAAGTGTGTCTCATTTGGAGATGCTGACAAAGAAATCTTAACAAATTACTGGAAAAGCCATGGAGTCACTAATTCTGATATTATTTGGATAGACAAGCAGCAATCTACAAGCAGTGACCACTTGCCCACCAGTTCTGAGCTCTTGGAAACCCCCAGAGAATGCCCTACCCCAGCTGGCTCTGCTGAGCAGCAGAGTGGGAACCCTTCATCCAGCTTTTCTCAGAACCTTCCCCCACCTTTGGAAACTCAAGGAAAGGCCAAAAGGTCTCTGCTGAGCCACCAGGGTGGAGTATGACGAGTCCTGTCTTGATGCAAGGCTTGACAAGAGAAAGCAAGGCTGGCCCAGCAAAGCTTGGTGGGTGCCTGCCCAGGCAAAGCCTGAGTGCTGCAAATTAAACACTCAGCAAAGCTTGGCTGAGCCTGAGAGACAGAACCCCCAAACACCTCCCTGCTCCCCTGGCAGGAGCTGCCACAACCAGAGCCCTCTGGAGAGACAGGAGAGCACCTGGGGGTTTTTGGGTTTGGGGTGGGATTTTTGTTCTCCCCAGCAGCAGAAATCATGCATGGGTACAATAAGAATTAGATCAGGAGACTTCAAAGGGCTGAATCACATCTCAGTCTGCTCTGGGGCTGGCTCTGCTCAGCCTCAAGCCTTATCAGGCAAGTTTGGCTTCGTGACTGCATTTCACACTCTAAACACAATTATTTTCCCAATTGTCTGTAAACTACGCCTACAGCTTTTTGCAACTTGCTTTTGCCAACAGCTGACCTGTTGATGCTCAAGCAAAGTGAAATATCTCTGAAATTAGCTAAGAAAATAAAACTGGGCAATCAAAGGCTCCAAGACAGGCAAAGCAGTGCAGAGCAGCAGCTGAGTGCCCTGTTTCAAGATTTAACTGCTCCTATTTACTCTCATTAAATCCAGAGTCGTCTGGCTTCATTTGGTTTGCCAGAAATTTGCTTTAGGATAATTTAGATCAGAGTCACCAGGCTTTCCCCCACCACCACCTTTTTAGGACAGAGGATAATAATAGAGGATTTTTTTTTCCATGAAAGCATATGCAATTTCCTCTCTAACCATCCAAAACAAATAATCAGGAGATTTCCCCGTGTTTACAATGGGTCTTTCTACTGACCTTCCCTGCAAAGCCCTTTAGGAGAAATCAGTGAAAAATACTCCGTGAGAAGTGGGTCACAATTGCTGTTATTGTTACTCAGAAATTATGTAGCGTCTAATCTGAGACCAGACACAACAACCGAGGGCTTCTCTTTGCCCTTTTCATAACAAACCAACTCTATTTAACAGTAAGTACAGTTAAATGGGGATAAATCTGGTTTGTACAGAGAGACATTGCATGTTTATTAATAATCTTTGTGTTTAGTGTTTAGACCAGTTCCAAATCAGAGCTGTAGCAATGTATAAAAACTTTTCTTTTGGCATGGTTGAGTCACTGTGACTGACTTGGCTCTGCCACTCTTTCTGAACAAGAAATTACATCAGTTTCAAACTGGCTACATGAGCCTCAATTTGCAGCAAAGCAAAGTTGGGCAAAATTGAGGGTAATTCTTTCAGATGTTGTGGGCAAAGGGATTTTATTCAGCCCCTAGTTTGAGGAGTTTTGACAGATTTATTTATCTTTTAACTCGAGTTTTGGGAAGAGTTACTGGGGCTGCTTTTTTTATTTGGGAGTTCTTGCTGTGAATCCTCAACACAAGGAAACCAGGGAAGCCTCACCTGCACTGCCAAGAACAGGTTGTAAGGAAAATAAAAGCAGACTTTTGGGGACAGAGACGACAGTTTAGGCAAAGGTTGCATTTGTTGCAAGTGAAATTCCACCTCCTCTAATTCCCTAAACCACAGGTTTTATCCACATATAACCAAAGGGTGATTCCACCAAGGCTTGAGCCTCAGGTGTTTGGGAGTTTCAGCCCTCTGAAGGTGTTTTGTGCCCTGGCAGATTCTGGAGATAATTTTGACAGCCAGCTCAGAGCAGGAATGGAGCTGTTGTGTGATGAGTGTTGATGGAGGTGAATCTCCAAAGTGCCCTGCCCAGCTTTGCATGAGTAAGGATGGAAAGAGATGCCTGGGAAAGAGAATCCTCACCTCTTTTTGGGGATGTGGTTATGAAATGTCACTCAGTGCATGCCAGGAGCTGCAGGTCCATACTGTCCTCAGGACTTAGATCCTGTGGTGGAAATGAGGGAGTGCTTCTGCCCAGCTCAAAAAGCACATTTTGGGGCTCTTGTTCCCGTGATGAGGCTGATCCTGAGTGCCAGGGACCTCCAGGGGGTCTCACTCCTGTGGAGCTGGTAATGAGACAGGCACCAAAAGGAGAGAGATCCCAGGATCATGGAATGGTTTGGGTTGGAAGGGACCTTAAAAATTATCTTGTTCCACCCCTGCCATGGGCAGGGACACCTTCCACTGTCCCAGGGTGCTCCCAGCCCTGTCCAGCCTGGCCTTGAGCACTGCCAGGGATGCAGGGGCAGCCACAGCTGCTCTGGGCATCCTGTACCTCACAGGGTAGAATTCCTTCCTACTATCCAATCCAAGCCTATTCTTTCCCATTGTGAAGCCATTCCCCCTCGTCCTGCCACTCCAGTTGCTGATGAAGAATCCCACTCCAGCTTCCTCACAGCCTTTTCAGATCCTGGAAGGTGCTGTGAGATCTCCAAACAATTTTCTCTTCTCCAAGCTGAGCAGTCCCAACTTTCTCAGCCTGTCCTCACAGAGGAGCTGCTTTAGTCCCATATCAACTTTGTGGCCTCATCTGGACATTTTCCAACAGCTCCATGTTCTGATATTGGGGCACCAGAACAGGATGGGGTCTCACAGGAGCAGAGTAGAGGAGCAGAATCCCCAGCCTTGAGCTGTCTCAGATTGTTCTTCAGGTGGAACAGGGAAGGGCAGCACTGGAGCTCTCCTACATTTAATTCTCTGCAAATCCAACCCTGCACAGCTCAGGAAAACAGAGAAAGGCACAGGAAGAAACGAGAGAGAGCAGAGATGATGAAACACAATTTTTATCCTATTTTATCGGTTTACCTTTGGGGAGGTGGATGCTTTCTGGTGCCCAGCCATCCCTTCTCTGGGGCTCTGCTGTGCTGATGGACGTGGCAGCAGCTGGGACACGTGGCAGGACAGCACCAGCTTTTGCAAGGGATGAAGAGCTCCTTACACACTGTGAGATCCCAAATCCATCACATGGAGCCTAATGAGGGGGCTGAGCCAGGCCAAGTACAACTGTTTAACAGTTTATTTTAACCACCCAATCACAGTGAAACAACTTAAAAGGATTCATGCTGCCAACAATCTTTTCCTCACTCTTCCCCTCCTTGCATGGCATTTGTTAGAAATCAGGATTTTCCTTAACTAAATGTCTTGTGGTCTCCTTAGCTTTGTTTCTTAACAGGGTTGTCTTTATGTTAGTTTTCTTTGGCTTCCCAATAGAAGAGTAACAGATTTCTTTTGAAGTTTTTATTGATGAATGAGCTCCTATAAATAACTCTCTGTGGCAGCAGCTTGATCTCAGAGTTTACTCTGGAATAATAGTAGCAATGGGAATGGAGGAAATTTATGGCAGCATGACATGAAATAGTTTAATGGGCTTCATACTGTTTAACTTAATCTTTACAGATGTAAAAACAGAAATACAATTATTGTAACAACTATTATTACATATTGCTCTTCTAAGGAAAACAGAAACTCAGTAAGCAATTTGGAGATAGGTAGTGAGGAATTGGGGGCCCAGCTCGTCATGGATTTGGGAATTACTGGGTTGGGCCAGTGGATTTGCATCTGGAGAGATGAGGCAGCAGGGAAGGATGGGTCTGCAGGTGGGATTTGGCACTGCCATGGAAAGCTGAGTCATGGGATGGACGTGCTGGAAGCTGCTGAAACCAGTGGAAGTGGTGGAGCTCTGTCTTTGGAAGGAAAAGGAATAAACCCTGGTTTTTGTGCCATTATTCCACCTGTGTGCTTGGGGAGGAGCTGATCCCAACCCCAGTAAAGACAATTGGACACATCCCTTGTGGAGCAGAAACACTGCACTCACCCCAACCAAAGGGTGGGAAGGATGGAGGGAGACAATGAAAAGTCACCTGGTAAAAAAAGAAAATTAAACTGTTTATCACACATCTGCTCATCCTCCCACCATGGGTTCATGTCTCTCAGACAATGTCACTTGAGGCAAAGGTGACCTAGATGTGCCTCTTGAAGCTATGGAAGCTTAGGGAGGTGAAAAGGAAAATCATAAAAATTTTCTGTCTAAATGCCCAACCCAGAGGTTGGCTGGCATTTCACCCAGCCCAGGATCCAGCTGGGGGATGTTTGAACCAATGTGCAAGAGGTGGCTGTAAAATCCAGTGTCAGAACCACCAGGAAAGGTCAGGAGGCCTAATCCAAACCTGAGATTTCCTCTGGATGTGGCTCGTGGCCCAGCCCAGCTCCATTTGCTTCTCGGTGCTTCGCAAAGAGCCTGGGTAAATATTGAAACATGTCGGTGCTCTGCGTAATTTCTATTTTAAAAAAACCAACAAAAAACTGACAGCTTTTGTTTCCTCCTAGAGGGAGCATTATTTGAAAGGAAACTGCAGTGAAAATGCTCAGTGCTGTGCATTTCCAGCTGCCTGCTCAGTGGGAAATTTGCATCCAACCCACGGAGATCGCCCGTGCGAGAAAGAGCTCGCGAATTCTCCCTCCATTTCCAAAAATGTGGGAAAGTTTATTTATTTCTCCATGCATTCCTGATTCGCAATGTGCTCTCTAAAAATGTCCCTAAGATTTAGGCTAACCCAGCTCATGCTAAATTTAGCAACTATATTTTAAATAAACATTCTTTACGCTTTGCCGAGCCGGCTTTGAAGCCGGCTTAAAACAAATTGTGTTCGCATGAACATGGGCAATGTTTGACTTTGGCCTAAGCGAACATCTGAGTAAGTAATAATGTATTATTCCCTATAATCCGAAAATGAGATTTTAGAGACTTAATTCTGCCAATTTAGGAGAGGTTCCTGTGAGGGATAGCGAATCAGGCCTGGATTATTCCTGGATTATTTCTCTCTGACCACACAAAATTTCCTTTTGGTGTCCTGTGAGATGCTGGAGCTGCGAGGCTCAGTGAAATCAGCTGTGACTTAGCACGCACTGCATTTGAGGAATCTGGCCCATTTTAAAGCACTTAATGATTTGTCTGGATAAAGCACTAAAAATATACTGTGGGGAGCAATTATGCAACGTCCAGACTGATGGATTGCATAACCTCATAGACCTTTTCCATCTGTAACTTCTCTCATTCTGTGATCTTGTCTTCTTGGTCTTTCACTTCAAATCAAATATGTGATCTGTTTCATATCCTGAACGCTGTCTCCTGGGAGATCTCTTCTCTGGGTGTGTGGGGCCATGAATCAAGTGAGGAAGCAGATCCTCCTTCCTCCTTTTGCTTCAGGAATTGGCTGCTCCTCACACCAGGAGCAGTCAGCAGGAAGCCAGGGGGTTTGGTGTGGAAAGGGATGGTCCCTCCTTTATGTGTTTTCTGTGGTGAGGAATGGAAAGAGAATTATCTTTTTAAATGGGATGGGGGAAGGAGAAGAGGCTACAAAGTCACTCCAATTTATGTCACCTTGGATAGCCACATCTTGAGTGACAAATCCTGAAGTGCCTTCTGCTCATGCAGAAATACTTGATTATGTTTTATACCTGCTCTGGGACCAGCTTTAGGAGAACACACACCGAGCCTATTAAAAGAATGGAAGCCCCATTTATGAGAAATGAAACTCCAGAATTATTTTGATATGCCAAATTTTCAGTTCCCCTCATAGGAAACTGGTGTTTGGAGCAAAGCTGTTCTGGGAACCAAACAACTCCTCTGTGAGCCTCTCCCACTCTGTGATCTCCCCTGCTCCTAGGGGTTAAAACTGGCTGCAGAGCTGGGAGATGGGAAGCCTTGCTGGGCTGGGAGAGGTCATTCCTCTGCAGAGGAAGGGGAAGGCATCTCCATGGCCCACACAGGCAGTGTGCTGTTTACTCTGCACCCCGGGCTGTTTTCTCCACTTCTCCCCACTATTCCAGACTGATGTTTACAGCCAGCCCTGAGAGGTTGGGGAAGCCAGGAGGAGGAAGATTCCAGGGATGAGTGAAGTGCTGGGTGGCAGTTCTGTGCCTGGCAGCTTTTTTGGCTTGTGGAGCAGGTGTGAAACCATTGGCACCGATTCCCTGCAGCTTGCAGGGCCCTTGATGTTTCCATTTGTGGCACCAAAACCCACATGGATGTGGGCAGGATTAAAGGATGCTCAGCCCCATCCAAAGGGCAGGGATTGCTGTGTTGCCTGCACACTCACTGCTCTGCTGTTGTTTCCACTGTGTGTTTTTATTTTATGTTTTTACTGTATGTTTTTATTGTATGTTTTTATTGTACCATGACTTCTCCCCTCTCTGTAAACAGATGACGTGCAAGAGCCGTGTGTGGTTACTCATCCAGCCTGCTGGCAGTGAGACCCTTTTTCTTGGTATTCATCCCCTGTTACAGCACTGGCCTGATCCAAATTAATTCCAAATTGCCCCTCAGAACTGCTCACCGGGTCCTGAGCTCATTGAAGCTAGTGTCACTTTTGTGCAGGGCATGTTAAGTTTACTGATTTCACTCCCTCAAGCAAAACCAAAATCAAGCTCAATGTGGCTTTTAAACACTGCAGCTGTACTTGGTCCCACTCCACTCCACCAAAACAGAAATAAGATCAAATGTCAAAGCAAAGCTTTGCAAAGAAACAAATTCCCATTGCGTACAAAAAGCTGGGTTTCCAAAAAAAAGTGTCTGTGATAAAAATATTCATCGTGCATTAAACTAAAATTCACTTTTTTGACCATTAAGAAACTGCTCTTGTGCAGAAAGGGCTCAAACAGGGAGAGTAGGAAAGGAATAAAAGCTCTGTTTGAAGTTTCAAAAAGTTATTTTGGGGGCTGGAAAAAGAGCTGAGAGGTGACAAAACTGGGGGTCACAGCTGGGAGGCCAAGTTAGGAGAAACAGGGGAGCTGAAGACACAGGTTAAAAGTGGTGGGTGAGAGCATAAATATCCAATTTTGGGGGGTCAAACCTTTCCATGGGCTGTGGGGACGCTGGGGATGCAGGATCCCTCCCTGTGGGAAGGGTTTGGTGGAAATCCATCAAACGAGTTCTGGGAGGCAGCACCCACCTCCCACCTCACCCTGAGCCCAAATCATCACACAGGGGTGGCGAGAGGAGCTGAGGGCTCTGCTGGGCTCGTTTTCCCCCCCCCTGCAGCTGCCTGTGGGTGATGTCACCTCCCAGACCCCAAGCAGGGCGGTGATGTCAGTGCCCAGCCTGGAATGGAACCACAGCACCAGGCAGCTTTAACCCTCTCAGCTCCCAC
Source organism: Luscinia megarhynchos (assembly GCA_034336665.1). NCBI lineage: Eukaryota > Metazoa > Chordata > Aves > Passeriformes > Muscicapidae > Luscinia > Luscinia megarhynchos. Next base: position 2,687,161 of record CM067574.1, on the reverse strand, counting down.
CCAGCCCTGGGATTACGGTGGGGACTGAGCAGTGACACCTTCACAACCTCTTACAAGTGTTTCTTCATTTTTTAACTCAGTGCCAGAACTTTAAACAACGGGCTCAATAGATATTCAAACAGCAGCTGTCAGAAATAGGAAGCAAATAAAGGGTTTTATTAAAGTCTGTTTTGCAAATCTGTTTTTTAAAAAATAAAATCTCTTTTTTATACTCTTTTTTTGGAAGCTCCAGCTCAGCCTGTGCAAGGATCTGCCTATGAGCATCCTTTTTTGGAGAAGCTAAATAACAATTCTCACCTTTTGGAGATTTTCTGTCCTTCCCCACATGAGAGCTCTTTGCCTTGGGCTGGAATGAGCAACCCTCATCCAAATATCAAGGAATTGATGCCAACCTTCCTCTGTAAAAACCGAATCAGAACTCACCTGAAAACCCCACATTTCCAATATCCAGGTGCTCATTTAGGAGCAAGCTTTGCTTTTGAGACAGGGTGGGATGAGAAAGAAGAGAAGGAGGAACAATCATTTTTGGGAAAGATTTCATCACTTTCAAGGAACAGGTAATTTCCTATTTGTAGCCTGTCCCATCATGTCAGCACCAGGATATTTTCTGCATCCAGCAGCAGGCCCCACTCCTCCATCCTCCAGCACAAGCCAAGGGGTGTTCCACATCACACCAGCCACACTCCTGAACAAAAATACCTTTATTGGATATAGGTTTGGTTTCATAATGAAAATTAAGAATATATATTTTTTTTTCCCAAAAGGGCATTTATCCACTAATATACAAAAAGCCTCTATTTACGGCAAACAAAAATACAAAATATTCCTGATTTCTTGCAATGTGTCAGGATTCTTTCTTCTTTACAAAAAAAAGAAAACTTTAGAAACTAGCTGATGTCTCTTTTTTTAATTTTTTTTTTCCCTGGTATATGTCCCGGGCTCCACAATCCTGCTTCAGTCTTTTTTTGGTCAGAAGATCCCAGTAAGACATGGAAAGCAGACAAATCTCTGTGTTTGCTCATCCATCCCCTCCTTTTTGGCCACATGCATGAGCAGAAACTCTGTGGGGATACTCCAAAGCACCAATGCAGGGCAGGAAACCAGTTCCACACCGTGCTGGATCAAAGCAAGCAGGAATATTCAGGATAAGCCTGGATTGCTTGGTCTGCCACGAGTCCAGCTCCATTACCCACTGGGAGGACTGGGCCAGTGGGGAATATCAGGAATTATTATGTGCCTGTGGCTTTTCCTGGTGAAATTATGAGCATTATTAATACCTGTGGGTATTGATGGCGAAACAAAACTCAGCCTCCTCCCCCCGGGATGGGGCTTGGTTTTCAAAGGAAAAATAAAAGAAGAAAACAGGAGACCTGAAGGGCTCGAGAGAAACCTGGTCTGAGGAACCTGAGGGATGCAAAGACTAAAGGTGCAGAGCAAACCCCACGGGGCTTGGGGGCCAGCGTGGGCATTCCCCCGGTGCTGCCTGAACCTCCACCGCCCTCGGGAAAAGAAACTTTACCTTCCAAAGCCGCTCTGGCAGGGGGTGGGAGGCACCCGCTAAAGAGAGTCCGCAGCAAGACGCGCCTTGAAAATGCCCTGAAATCCTGAGTCACCTTTAAAACATCGCTTTGGGGTTTGTTTGGGTTTTTTGGGGTTTTTTTGGTTTTTTTTTTTAAAGATCTTTCCCCTCGTGGTGAGGTCTGAGTCCGATCTCTCCCCCCACCCGCAGCCGCGCTAATTCTGGGGCAGCTACTGGAAATTAAACACGGCCTCGGAGAAGTGCAGAGGGAAGCAGGAGAGGAAGGGGATGCCGATGTGGTAAAGCCTCCCGTGCACCTGGGAGTCGAGCACGAGGGACGCGTTGAGGGCCGGCCCGAAGGCGCCGCCGGCCGCCGGGGAGCCGCCGGGGCGAGCGGGGCCGTCCCGGGCCGCCTTGGGCGCCGCGCCCGCCGGCCGCAGCCCCTGCGCCAGGATGCTCTCGATGCTGAAGCTGCGGCCCCGGGAGCCGCTCTTGAGCGGCGGGGCGGCAGCAGGGGAGGGACCCCCGGGACAAGGCGCTGTGCCCCCCGGCGGCCGCGGCACCCCCGCGTCCCCCGGCGCTGCGGCCGCGCCGCCCTTGGCCCGCTTGGGCTCCGCGGGGCGGGCGGGCGGGGCGGGCTGCTCGCCGCCCGTGCTGTCCGGGGCTGCTGCGGCTTTGGGCTTCCTCTTCCTGCGGCGGTAGTTGCCGTTCTCGAACATGTCCAGGCAGCGCGGGTCCAGGGTCCAGTAGCTGCCCTTGCCGGGCCGCCCCTTCTCGCGGGGCACCTTGACGAAGCAGTCGTTGAGCGAGAGGTTGTGGCGGATGCTGTTCTGCCAGCCCTGCTTGTTGTCGTGGTAGAAGGGGAAGCGGTCCATGATGAACTGGTAGATGCCGCTCAGGGTCACCTTCTGCTCCGGAGCCTCCTTGATGGCCATGGCGATGAGGGCGATGTAGCTGTACGGGGGTTTCTGCGGGGGGTCCTGCCGGGATATCGCCCCCCCGGGGGCGAAGCCGAGCGCGGCCGGCAGGTAAACCATGGACGGGCTGCCCAGCGGGGAGAGGTGGCTGCCGTAGATGTGGCTCATCGCCGGCGGGCTCGCAGCTCCGCGTCTTCTTCCCCCTCGGAGCCGAGAGAAGGGACGGGGCAGGGCAGCAACGAGGGACGAGTCCTGTTTGTGCGAGCTCAGCTCCCAGCCCTGCCTGAAGGAGCTCGCTCTGCCTCTGTCCCTGCCTCATAGCTCTTAAAAAAAAAAAAGAGAGAAAAAAAAAAAAAAAGGAGGAAAAAAAAAGTTAAATAATTGTTGTAAGTTTGCTATTATATGTTGACTTAGCGCTGGAAAATAAATTGTCTCTGATAAACAGTCGTTTGTGTTCTCAGCCCACCCACATTAATTAAAATTTCATTGCTACAAAACTCCGAGCTCTCTCCACGTGTCTCGCTGGTACCAGCCAATGGTCTCAGGGTTATTCCTTCATTTGTTTATAGAATTAGTCTGTTGATAAGTCTGCCCACCCAAGTCGAATCAAGCTGTGTTTATTTGGAAAAATTTCCGGGCACCCAATATATAAACGCACTGATCTGATGTTTGAAATATCACGTCCACCCTTTGACGCTGTAAGCACACACAGCAGAGCAGGATGTACACTGCTGGAGCTGGGGAGCAGCGGGCAGGGATCCCCGCAGCAAAACTGGGGCATGAAACAACACAAAAACAAAAAAATTTAAAAAAAAAAAATGAAGAAAGGAAGAGAAAGGGGTGGGTGAGGGGAGGAGGCAGAGCTGCGATGGCGAGGAAGGCAAAGGGAAGGGGGTTTAGGTGTGGAGGGGTCCTTTGCTCCTCCCGGGTTTCCATCCCAAGGAGACCCCGGGGACGGGCGAAGGGGGACCCCCGGTCCGGCCCCGCTCGCAGTCCGAGCAGGCAGAGCTGCAGCAAAAGGGGAATTTGGCAGGCCCGGGGAGCAGGGTCAGTATTTGTGAATGCGGGCCTGTTGCTTTATATTATGTACTTTCCTGTTTATAACAAGGAGGGGGATTATAACAACTTTACAAGTGCACACAGCTGGCCGGTGCTTACATTAGGAATTCGTGATGCTCTTTTTCTGTATAAACGTCCAGGTTTGGGGTTGTGTTTTCTGTTGTCGGATTTATTTTTTTTTAAATTTACTGACGTAACAGCTTTAATCCGAGGCCCCGAGGGATTCCGAGGCGGTGGGAGGTGTCGCCTGTGTCCCCAGTCCCCCCGCGGGTTTAGACCTGCGGCACCCCCTGTTCTGTGGAGCATCTTTTCTCCGAGGGAGAGAAGAAAATGCCTGAGGGGGATCCTTTCTCCTTCAAGGAGAGATGTCCCGACAGCGCAGCTCCCATGAGCCTGCTGGCGTTTTTACCTGGCAAGGAAAGAGGTAAAAGCCGAGCTCGGGGTGTCCTCCAGCAGCCCCGGCCCTGGCGATGCCTCCACCTCCCCATCCCCGGATTTCCCTGCAAGTTCCCCTTCACCCGTGGGGTTTCTCGCCCAGTGTTGCTCCCCTGTCGGGAGAAGGATTTTCATCCCCGGGGTGATACTGTGGAGCTCCGGATGGGTCCTGGAACTGCGAATCGCCAGGAGAGCCTGGGAAACGCAGCCGGGGTGCGCAGGGAGGCGGCTCCTCGGGCGGGGGATGTGGGGGTCTCCCCTCTCACTGGCTGCAACCACGCGTGGGAGGGGATCCCACCCCTCTAACACCGCCCTCGCCCGTAATTCCGCATCCCTCCCGCTCCCTGCGCACCCCCGCCGGCCCCCGGGAGCTGCAGCAGCCGCCCGCCGTGCCAGAAGCGCAATAAACCCCCAAATAAATAAAAAGAGAGGTGAAAGGGGGGGATTTGGGGGCTCCCCACCTCTCGACACTGGGGAGCAGCACTCCCGAGCAGCCTCCCCGCCCCTGGAGCATCCTCGCCGGGGAGGGATGGAGCAGAGCGCGGCTGCTCTGACCCGCCCGGCGCATCCTCAGAGGGTCTTTCCCCCCTCAGCCTCCTCCTCTCCCCACCTCGGGGAGTCCCCCGCTCCTTGAGACACTCCAGGCACGGATTAGTAAGATAATAAATACTCGCGTGTACGGCAGGAGACGGTCACACGGGCTCCCGCTCTCTCCCTGAGCTCCCTCCCCCAGTAAAATTCTTGCTTCCTCCCTTGTTTTCCCCTCTTGGCGGTGGGAAATCCTTGGAGGCGGGGATGCGGCTTTTCTCTCCGTTCCTTCGTCCCAGCTCGTGTGCTGCGTGTTATCCCTGTTATCCCTTTCCTGCCGGCGGCATCGCTGGAGCTTTTTACTGCGTTATCCGCACGGGATCGGCCTCCGAGAGGCTCCGACAGCTGCGGGGGGGCCGGGGAAGCGACAGAGGGTTGGTGTTGTTGGTACCGTCGCGCTTTCCCTAAACGGGAATAAAAAAAACAAACAAACAACGCGGAGCCGGCGATGGAGGCGCTGCTGGATGGGTTTCCCCTCCTCTGCCGCTGACGAGCCCCTCTTAAAGCAGCAGAGAGGAGAGGTCCCGCACGGAGCCCCCGGCGGGAGCAGGGCGCACAGGAGCTCTCCCCGTTCCTCCTGCATCCCGGGAAACGGGGGAAGAAGGGGTGGAAATCGGTGCTCCCCAATCCTGCTGCACCCGAGGATGGAGGGGAGCAGGGTTGTAAATCAGAGATTCCCATTCCTGCTGCATCCCGGGATAAAGGAGAGCGGGATGTAAATTAGGGATTCCCATTCCTGCTGCATCCCGGGATGGAGGAAAGCAGGAATGTAAATCAGTGCTCCTCAATCCCGCCGCATCCCAGTCTTGGGGGGAAGAAGGGGAGTGAATCAGAACTCCCCATTCCTGCAGCACCCCGGGGTGGGGGGGAGAGTGCTCCCCATTCCTGCAGCACCCCGGGGTGTGGGGCACAGCGCTCCCCGTTCCTCCAGCACCCCGGGGTGTGGGGCACAGCGCTCCCCATTCCTGCTGCCTCCCGGGGTGTGGGGCACAGTGCTCCCCGTTCCTGCAGCACCCCGGGGTGTGGGGCACAGCGCTCCCCATTCCTGCTGCCTCCCGGGGTGTGGGGCACAGTGCTCCCCGTTCCTGCAGCACCCCGGGGTGTGGGGCACAGCGCTCCCCGTTCCTCCAGCACCCCGGGGTGTGGGGCACAGCGCTCCCCATTCCTCCAGCACCCCGGGGTGTGGGGTCAGTGCTCCCCGTTCCTGCAGCACCCCGGGGTGTAGGGCACAGTGCTCCCCATTCCTGCAGCACCCCGGGGTGTGGGGCACAGTGCTCCCCATTCCTGCAGCACCCCGGGGTGTGGGGCACAGCGCTCCCCGTTCCTGCTGCCTCCCGGGGTGTGGGGCACAGTGCTCCCCGTTCCTGCAGCACCCCGGGGTGTGGGGCACAGTGCTCCCCATTCCTGCAGCACCCCGGGGTGTGGGGCACAGCGCTCCCCGTTCCTGCAGCACCCCGGGGTGTGGGGCACAGCGCTCCCCATTCCTGCAGCACCCCGGGGTGTGGGGCACAGCGCTCCCCATTCCTGCAGCACCCCGGGGTGTGGGGCACAGCGCTCCCCATTCCTGCAGCACCCCGGGGTGTGGGGTCAGTGCTCCCCGTTCCTTCAGCACCCCGGGGTGTGGGGCACAGCGCTCCCCGTTCCTGCTGCCTCCCGGGGTGTGGGGCACAGCGCTCCCCGTTCCTGCTGCACCCCGGGGTGTGGGGCACAGTGCTCCCCGTTCCTCCAGCACCCCGGGGTGTGGGGCACAGCGCTCCCCGTTCCTGCTGCACCCCGGGGTGTGGGGGGCAGTGCTCCCCGTTCCTGCTGCACCCCGGGGTGTGGGGCACAGTGCTCCCCGTTCCTCCAGCACCCCGGGGTGTGGGGCACAGCGCTCCCCGTTCCTGCTGCACCCCGGGGTGTGGGGCACAGCGCTCCCCATTCCTGCAGCACCCCGGGGTGTGGGGCACAGTGCTCCCCGTTCCTGCAGCACCCCGGGGTGTGGGGCACAGCGCTCCCCGTTCCTGCTGCACCCCGGGGTGTGGGGCACAGTGCTCCCCGTTCCTGCTGCACCCCGGGGTGTGGGGCACAGCGCTCCCCGTTCCTGCTGCCTCCCGGGGTGTGGGGGAGAGTGCTCCCCGTTCCTGCAGCACCCCGGGGTGTGGGGCACAGTGCTCCCCGTTCCTGCAGCACCCCGGGGTGTGGGGTCAGTGCTCCCCGTTCCTGCAGCACCCCGGGGTGTGGGGCACAGTGCTCCCCGTTCCTGCAGCACCCCGGGGTGTGGGGCACAGAGCTCCCCAGTTCCTGCAGCACCCCGGGGTGTGGGGCACAGTGCTCCCATTCCTGCAGCACCCCGGGGTGTGGGACACAGCGCTCCCCATTCCTGCTGCCTCCCGGCCGAGCTGCCCGCCCCTCGGCCCCCGGCCGAGCACGGCCCTGCACAGATGCTGTCCCTCGGTTCTGCCCCGGGATCAGGGATTTATTTCCTTCTCTCCCGGCCTTCCAAAGCCGCACATGGATTTTCGGCAAAAGTCCCTTCCGAAATGACAGAAGAGCTCGTGGTCTTCCCCAAAAACCTCTCGGCCGGCGCCTTGCCACGGGCCTCTGGGGAAGGTGGGATTGGTTGGGAGGGACGAGCAGCCCGTGCTGGGCTGTGCGGAGGCCTGGGGCGATTCCTGAAGGGAATGTGTTTCACCCGGGGCCTGGAGCACCGGGAAACGCTCCGTGACTGGGCTATGGGGACGAGATGGAGCAGTGCTGGCTCTTCTCCCCAAGACCGAAACTATCTCGGTTTTGGACAGGTTTGTAAAATCGGTGGTGAATGTAATACAAGAAAAAAAATTATGAAACCCATCCACCATCCTCATCCTCTTCCCGAAGCCACCCTGAGCCCCAGCTCGGGGCCACCGGCCGCGCAGCAGCATCAGCCAGTCCCCGGGGCCAAGCCCCCCCGACCTGCGGGGAGAGGGGCTGTGGGGGGCTTATGCCGCTCCTTCGAGGGGCTGCAGAGCCAAATCTGGCCATGGATGCCTCCAAAAGTTACCCTGGGCCTTCCTCCTTCTTTTACTTCTTCCTTCCTTCCTTCCCCTCTGCTCCGGCCAGGCTGGTTTCACCTGTCGCGACAGACTCGGATCGCGGTATGGAGCTTTTAAAGAGTCACCAAAGGATCCCCGCGTCCTGCACAGGGCGCTCGGCTCTCCTGAGCCACCAGCCCACCCCGAAGGGCTCTCCTGAGACACCAGCCACCCCAAAGTGCTCTCCTGTGACACCAGCCCACCCCTAAAGGATTTTCCTGCTACACCAGCCCACCCCAAAAGGCTCTCCTGAGACACCAGCCACCCCAAAAATGCTCTCCTGAGACACCAGCCCACCCCAAAGTGCTCTCCCGCGACACTAACCCACCCCACAGGGCTCTGCGGGGACACCAGCCCATCCCAAAGTGCTCTCCTGAGACACCAGCCCACCCCAAAGGATTTTCCTGCTACACCAGCCCACCCCAAAGTGCTCTCCCGCGACTCTAACCCACCCCAAAAATGCTCTCCTGTGACACTAACCCACCCCAAAGTGCTCTCCTGTGACACCAGCCCATCCCAAAAGTCTCCCCGTGGGGTGACCGGGACGAGGGACAGGGACAGGACGGGGCACAGCAGAGGGACGACGCTCGCAGCCCCGCGGGAGCTCTGCAGAGGGACGGGCGCGTTCTGCCGGGGCAAAGCGCGGCCAGAAACCCCAAAAAGGAGTTTTGGGGGGAAAGGGGATCCCAGGAACTGCCGGAGCCTGCAGAGCCCTGCGGCTGTCCCCAGTCCCGGTACCGCGTCCCATCCCTGCTTGAGGAAAGGGTCCCCGAGCGCCCTGGGAAGATGCGGGAGCAGCGGCGATCCCGGGATTTCTCGGCGCCTGTGGGAAAACCCCGAGCAGGCACCTGACTTCAGTCATCTGCCCCCACAGCGTCCCCGGGAGCCACGCAGGAAAGAAATCCCACGGGAAGAATTCTTTCCCAATTCTTTTCCCCCTTTTTTCCTCCTATTTATTTTCTTTTTCACCATTTGATTCCCTTTATTTCTTTATTTCCCTATTTTTAAATTTTTACACTCTGTTCTCTTATTAAGACTGCACTTTGACTTTTATTTCATTTTAAAAAAAAGGAGAAAATATAAAACTAAATAAAAAGCACCCTCTGAGAGCCAGGAAAAACGGCGGGGAGTTTTTTTACAAGAATGTTCCTTAAAATACAGATCAAGTGAGGCTCATTTTTTTCTCATTTAAATCGAGACTTTCGGTGCTTTTTGCCAGCTTTCAAGCGCAGGCGAAATTTGACCGATCAAAACCAATTTAGATCATCGATTTCAACAGCCTGACGTGGGTATAACCCCTCCCGAACCCCCAAAAAAGGGTTTTGAGGGGCACTGAGGGGCTGCGGGAGGTGGGATGGGGGCACGATTGGGATTTATCCCCGGGAAATGCTGGGTGGATGCGATTTTACAGCTGGGAAAGGAGCTTGGGTCTAGAGAGCCGGGTTTGCAAAGTTCCGAAGACCTCTGAAACTCTGCTCCAGGCTTTGCCGGCATTCCCAGGCTTTCGGGATTGCTAAATCCGGTTTTTTACCCTGGATTAAAGCTGCTTGAACGATTTAAAAGATGATTTGGGAAAAGCCAGAATATCTGGCAGTGCCTGGCCTTGCCAACAGGAGCTTAAATAGATGAAGAGAAAGTTAAAATCAGCCAATTCGTCAAACAAGGGAGGATTCCAAAACTGAAATGATTCTCCAGTGAACTTTCCACCTTTGTAAGACTCCGCAGCGAGGCCGGGTTGAAATGATCGCTCTCGCTGCCTGGCTCTCGGCACTCCTTTCAAGAAAACCAAATAAATAAATAAAATGGATTTTTAGGGAGGGTGTTTTTTAAAAAGAGGCGGCTCCGGGCGCGGAGACACGGAGCCCCGCGCAAGGGCCGCGAGGAGAAATTCCCCTCCCTGTCCCTGCTGATTTTTTCCCTATCGGAGGCCTGGGAAAAGTCCCGAAATTTCAGGAATTCGGGATTGAGGGGGCTCAGTCCCGAGGTGTTTTTCCTTCCCGCCTCCCCAGTTGTACAATTCCAGCTCTTCACGTGAATTCAAATTTTCTCCAAGAATGAAACCTTCAGGAAAACTTTGATTTAAAAACAACCTCTGCCACGTTTTGTGGGTGAAGGAAAGGTGAAGAGAGGAAAAAAACAAAACTAAAAGAAATTGTAAAAAAACCCCAGATTAGACACAGAGAAGACTTGGAGCAGAAAAAACCAGCATGGATTTATTTTAAGGTAAGTACAACAATTAGGACCACATAAGACAAACGAACTTTGAAGCAGGTTAAAGCAAATAGTCCTTAGGAATGGTAAAGGTGAAATCTATTATACAAAACATCACACGTCGTAAATAATAATAAAAAAGTATCAGATACTTTGTCTATTTTTTTTCCTTAAAAAAAAAAATCCACCAGCAAAAAATAAATTATTTCCTCGTCTTGCGAAAAAGAACAGCTCTAAAACGAAAGAAAAATCTATTGCATAATTGTACACAGAAGAAGAAGAAGAAGAAATCACTTGTCATTAATTTGGAAGTTAGGAACCGTTGGGCGAGACAAAAATAATCCAGTGAACGCAACTTTAAATATTATATTAATGGCTCTGAAAATCAGCCTGATTAGAAATCCACATATTTTTTACAGCACAACAGAGAACTCAAAAAATACCCAGGACATATATTTATATATATATTTATAAACTTTTTTTTCCTTTTAAAACGTATAAATGGTCGTTGTGATATTGGTCCATAACTTATTTTTTCTGAGACCTCCTATACTTTAGCATATAAAATTTGGCACTTTTAGATAGACATATATATATATAATTTTTTTAACCTTTTTCTTTTCTTTCTTTTTTTTTACTGTGGTTTTTCTTTTTTTCCTTTTTCAAATGAGACATCCCCCCTTTTTCAAGTAAAATATACTTGTCCAGAATTTAAGGAGGCCCAAAACTTTTGGCATCTTCAAACTTGCGAATTTCACTTTGAAGTGAAAACTTCAAAATTGTGGCCGCAAAGTCCACGGGGAAGCTTGTCAGATTTTTTTTTTATTGGTGTGGGTTTATTCCTCCCGATTTTTTTTTAAATAATTATTATTAATAATATTTTTTTTAATGGGCCTGAGCGGGGGTGGCGGTTACTCAGTACTTAGTGCAGTCGTAGGAGTAGGGGGCGGCGTGGCGGTATAGGGAGGGCGCGGATCTGTAGGGGATCTGACAGGCGGAGTTGCTGCTCACCTGGTGCTCGCTCAGCGCCGCGCTCTCCATCCCCAGCCGGTGCGACGTGAACATTTCCCGCACGTTGGGAAAAGTCTGCTGCTGAGAGCCGAAGGTGTGCCCGGGCAGGTGGCTCAGCTCAGCGCCGTGGTTCAGGTACCAAGAAGCCGCGGGCTGTCCCCCCGCCGCCCCTCCGCCAGCGCCGCCGCCTCCTCCGTGGGGATGCGCCGTGCCCAGCGCTCCGTCCTGCCCCGCGGGCAAGCTCAGCGTGCCCAGCGGCGACGGGGCGCCGGTGGGATGCTCGGCCAGCCCGTCCTCCAGCGGGGCGCACATGTGCGCCGGCCTGTCGCCGCTGTAGAGGCTCATGGCCCGCATGCTGCAGTGGTAGCTCCCACTAGTGTCCAGCGCCTGGCTGCACGCCGCGCTGTAGCCCGACGGCTGCCCCGCGGCGTAGCCCAGCGCCAGCCCGCCGCCCGTCCTGCCCGAGGCGGCACTCACCGGGCTCAGCTCCCCCGCGGGGGAAGTCCGCAGGGTCATGATGCTCTCCACGCTGAAGCCGGGCAGCCCGTTCCCGGCCGGGTGATGCTCGGGCAGGGCCGCGTCCGGCGAGGCGGCGGCGGCGGGCGGCGAGGCGGCGCTGCGGGGGCTGTCCCGCAGTGCCCCGCCGCTGGCCGGGCTCAGCGTCTCCACCTTGGTGATCACGGGCAGCTCGGGAGACGCCGTCTCGCTCTTGATCACCACCTTCTTCTCGGAGGCCGGCGCCGAGGCGGAGGAGGAGGAAGAGGAGGAGGAGGCTTCCTTGGGGAGCTCGGCGCCGGGCAGCCCGGGGGGCTTGGGCTGCTCCTTCAGCAGCCGCTCCCGGGCCTCCTCCTTCTCCTTGGAGACATCCTTCTTCTTGAAGCGTCTCCGGCGGCGCAGGAAGCTGCCGTTCTCGAACATGTTGTACGAGTCGGGGTCCAGGGTCCAGTAGCTGCCCTTGCCCGGCTTCTTGTCGTCGCGGGGCACCTTGACGAAGCACTCGTTGAGCGAGAGGTTGTGGCGGATGCTGTTCTGCCAGCCCTGCTTGTTCTCTCGGTAGAAAGGGAAGCGGTCCATGATGAACTGGTAAATCCCATTGAGCGTGATCTTCTTGTCGGGGGCGTTCTGGATGGCCATGGTGATGAGGGCGATGTAGCTGTAAGGTGGCTTCACCAGGTCCTTGGGGGCGGTGGGCTGGTGCGGGTGGTAGGGGCCGTAGGAGCGCCCCATGCCCGCCGCGTACTGCTCGGCGTGGCCCGAATAGACGCTCATGGGGTTGCCCATGCCGCCGTACGTCCCGGCAGCCCGGTAGTAGTTCTGCTCGCTTAAATACGGCACCACTCCCAAAGCGTTGGGGTCCGAGACGGAGTAGCGAGCCTGCATCATGGAGAGGGGCTCACCGCGGCCGGGCAGGCGAGGAGGGAGAGGAGGACGGTGGAAGGGCCTCACCCCCGTCCGGGACCCCTCCGCGGAGAAGGGAGAGAGGGAGAGAGCGGGAGAGAGAGAGAGAGAGAGTCTCGGAGCCGAGCTAAATCCCAGCGTGTCCTCTAGCAGCGGCACCGCAGCGGCATCCTCCGGGTCGCCGGGGGCAGGGTGGTCTCAGGCGGCCTCTCCCTCCCTCTGTATGACTGTGATTCTGGTACACACGCCTACGGGGAGCTGGGCTGGGGGGGGGCTGTTCTCGCAGAAAAACGGAATTTAAAAAAAAAAAAGAAGAAGAAGAAGAAAAAAAAAGGCAAACCAAAAATAAAACCGAAAATTTTTAAAAAAAAATTTAAAAAATTAAGAAGAAAAAGCAGCCTTGCGGGTAACCCAGTCCTTGTCACAACAGCGGCCCGAACCGTTCCGGAGCCCCCGGAGGGGTGCGGGAGCCGCCGAGCGCCCTCCCGGCCGCGCCGCGCAGCTTCAAAACTCGCCCCGCGCCGCCGCCGCGCTTTTACTCCCCGCTGGCCCCGCCCCCCGGCGCGGCCGCCAGCCAATGGCAGCGCGGGACGCCGCGGCCGCAGCCAATGGGAGCGCGCGGCGCCGCGGCCGCAGCCAATGGGAGCGCGGGACGCGGCGGCGCTGGCGGGCGGCCCCCGCGCCCTCACGGGCCGGGCCGAGCCCCGCGCCGCGCACCGCAGCCCCCTCCGCACGGCGCGGAACGGCGCGGAACGGCGCGGCCCCAAAAACCAGCCCCGGGGGGAGCTGCCCGCTGCCCGCCCCGCCGCCAGCTGCCGGGGTTTAAGCGTTTTGTGCAGGCAGGTTGATGCCCGGCACGGTGGGAGCGGTGGCACCGCGCTGGTAGCGCCGGTGTCACTGTGCCCGCAGCTCCCGCGTTCGCGTTTTTAAATCTATTTCAGCGGAATTCCTCGGGAGAGGCCGCTGGGTGCTCGCCCAGTGGCGGTGGCATCGCGCCTCGGCCCCGCTGGCGCCGTCGCTGCGGGTTCAGAGGTTCCTCTGCCGCTTTGGGGGAGTTCGGGGATATTTTATTATTATAGGGAAAAAAACGGCAAAACCAACAAAAACAGCGAGTTTAAGGGTTTATTTATTTTTTTTCGTTCCGGGCTTTGAGGTGGATTTTCTTGTGCCTGTGAAATCCGCCCCTCTGCCTTCTCCCTAATGAGTTCATTAGAGGCAATCAGAGTGGGACAATTAGGGACGCATGGTGACCAAGTGTAAACTCAAGTGTTGGGGGAAAGTGCTGCGAATTCTTCTGTTCCACCCGAGGGAAGCGTGGATCTGCCGGGCGAAGGAGCCGAGGTGGGAAAGCAGCGATTTCCCCACTCCACAGGAAAAAAAAATTAAAAATAAATCAGCATATATCTATAATCAAAAATAGCTCTGCAAAATCGATTGGAGCCCGAAAAGAGCGAGATAAGGTCGAAATGAATTTGCTGCCACTTCGGCCGGGCTCCTTCCCGCCGCCTCCCCCGAGCCTGGCTGCTGCCGCTCTGATTCCTGAGCGGTGATTTTTGGGTTTCTTACACTGTAATTTTGCCTTGCCCTCCTTGCAATTTGTGTGGTTTCGTAAGGCTTTAAACAAAGATATTTTTTTTCCCCCAAAGTCGGGCTGGGATTTTGGCTGGCTGTGGGATGGAGGGTCCCTTTCCCGCTCGCAGCCGGGGCGGTGAGGACGAGACCGCAGCCGGCTCCGGCCGTGGGAACCCGGCGGGGCTCTTAATTACCGGAGATTTTCTTAATAAAAAAGGAAACGATTTTATGCGATAAATGAGGGGAGGGAAAAAAAATTAAATTATGAGGCAGCTCCTCTACAAGGAGGGATGGTTAAAAATGATCTGCGATGGAAAAATTGATTTGGAAGTTTCTCCGGGCGCTTCAAAATTGTTGTTTAATTTTGACGGGAATAATTTTGAATGTTCGGGGAGGGTTTCGTCCGCTGAGTAAATGTCAGGGGATATTTTGTTTGGGAAAACAAATGGTGAATTCAGGGAGATAAGCTGATACTTTTCATGTAAATGTATGACCATAAGAAAAAACTTTTTTTTTTTTTTAATAATTTGAGAACGACTTCACACTTTTATGTTCGGTTTTCAAATAAAACACGTTTCTCGTAACAACTTCGGCTGCGTCTTAGCGTACACAAGCACATGGGATTTTTTAACGATATAACTTTATAAAATACAGGAATTTTTAAATGCAGAGCTTGAGCAAAGTCACCCCTGCAGTGTCCCAGTGCTGTCCCTTCCCAGAAGTCTGGAGAAATCCTGAATGGAATCTTACCTCTCCTCGGCTGAAAACTTTACCGAGCTGAATTTCTACAGAATCTCCAGAAGCAGCAAAAGTTCTTTGCCTGCTGCAGCTGGGCACCGAGCAGAGACTGAACCAGCTGGCTCGGAAAAGCCAAAAATTCGAATGGCTTGAAGAAAAAACAAACAAACAAAAAAAATCAACATTATGAAAAATACGGGGGGAGCGCGGAGAGAGGAGCCCCTTCGAGGAGGAGAGCGGGAGGCGCTTGGAAATGCGGGATTCCCCCGCGGGGCTCCCTCCGGCCGGTTCTCCGGGACAGCCGCCGGTTTTCTTCTCGCAGCCTTTACCGGCAGCGGCAGCGGCGCTTTCGCAGCGCTCGGGGCGCCCCGGGGCCACTCCCGGTGTCATTCCCGGGACCGCTCCCGGTGTCATTCCCGGTGCTGCTCCGGGGCCATTCCCGGGACCTCTCTGGGGCCGTTCCCGGTGTCATTCCCGGGACCGCTCCCGGTGTCATTCCCGGTGCTGCTCCGGGCCGTTCCCGGTGTCATTCCCGGGGCCGTTCCCGGTGTCATTCCCGGTGCTGCTCCGGGTCGTTCCCAGGACTTCTCTGGGGCCGCTCCGGGGCTGATCCCAGTGTCGTTCCCGGTGTTATTCCCGGGGTGTTCCCGAGGCCATTCCCGAGCCGTCCTCGGTGTCGTTCCCGGCCCGTTCCCGATGTTATTCCCAGCCCGTTCCTGGTGTTGATCCCGGGCCGTTCTAGGTGTCGTTCCCGGCCCGTTCCCAGTGTTATTCCCGGTGTTATTCCCAGGCCATTCCCGAGCTGTTCCCAGTGTTATTCCCTGCCCGCTCCCGGGCCATTCCCGGTGCTTTTTCCCTATGTTATTCCCGGTGTTTTTCCCGATGTTATTCCCGGTGTTTTTCCCGATGTTTTTCCCGGACCGTTCCCGGTGTCATTCCCGATGTTTTTCCCGGGCCGTTCCCGGCGTCATTCCCGGTGTTATTCCCGGTGTCATTCCCGGGGCCGCTCCGGTCTCACCTGCCCGCGGGCGCTCCGCGCGGCGTGTGTCGCCCCCAAGGGGACACCGCGGGGACTGCACGGGGACAGGGACAGACGGACAGAGGGACAGACGGACAGAGATGGGGACACAGATGGGGACAGAGAGACAGAGATGGGGACAGACAGACAGGGACACAGGGACAGGGATAGAGGGGCAGGGACAGCGGGACAGAGATGGGGACAACGAGAGACTGAGCAGGAAAAGAGGAAAGACAGAGAAACGTGGGAGAGAGGATGAAGGTGGGAACAACGGAGAGAGAGAGGATGAGTGGAGAAAATAAGCGGGCAGAGGGAGAGGAAAAGTAGGGAAGAAAGAAAAATAACGAGAGGAAGGAAGGAAGGAAGGAAGGAAGGAAGGAAGGAAGGAAGGAAGGAAGGAAGGAAGGAAGGAAGGAAGGAAGGAAGGAAGGAAGGAAGGAAGGAAGGAAGGAAGGAAGGAAGGAAGGAAGGAAGGAAGGAAGGAAGGAAGGAAGGAAAGTCCACACTCCTTTAATTAATGCAAATGACATTTAAAATGCTTCCATTTAAAATTTGTAGCCTTTTTAAAATTTTCACTATTGAACCCCAAGCAGAGCATTATGGCTGGTTTAAAGCTCCTTTTTGGGTGCATTCGGGCTGATTTTCATGGCTGCCCAGGCATGTTCAGCCTGCAGTTCCAAGGAATGATTCCTGCAGCACAAGGAGTTGCTTTCTGCATTTTTCCCAGGGTTTGGATTCATCTGATTCATCCGTCCCTCCCTTTTTTTAGGTGTTTTCACAAGGGAGAGCTCAATTTCATTTGCTTTAAAAATCCAAGATCCTTTTTTAAACCCTTCCACTGAAATATTTGATTCAACTTGGCAAAAATAGATTTTAGAGGTGATTCAGGCACATCCAAAGATTGATTTAATTTATAAAGATGTGGTAGCTTTGTCTGCTTCCCAAAGAAAAGAGGTTTTTCTGTAGCATCCCTAAGAGCTGCTCCAGGCTGAAGGGACAGAAAAGACCCTGCAAAAGGAATTTGGAGCAAATTTCAGCCCTGTGGAGACAAACCAGAGAACTGAACCAGCAGGAAAAGATGCCACTTATCAGCAAACTCATCATTTTTTTTAAGGCAAGCTACCTTGATTTGTAGAAAACAGCTCAGGCTCTCTTTTCTGGAAGCAAATCCTCGGGAGGAGCAGCTTTGGGGGGAGATGCAGGTGGTCTAGAAGGATTTCAGCCCTTGATTGTTAAAGGATTAATTACCAGCACTGCTCTCCCTCCCTCGTTTCCCTTCCCTGGGGTGGGGACATGGGGTGACAGTGGCCAGGCAGTGCTGGCACTCCCAACCCCACAAATCTCTGCCCCAAGGCCTGAAGGGACAGCAGAATTCCCACGAGTTTTCCACGAGTTTCGAGTTTTCCACGAGTTTTCCACGAGTAGGAAGTGCAGGAATGAGCTTCAAGCACCTCGGCCCAGCTCCACATGGGTGGTCTGCTGTGGCTGGAAGGATTCCCACTGGCTCCAGCAGCATTCTGAGCCGAGGAAAGGCTCTTCCCAAACCCCACTGCAGCACCAGAGCTCCGGATTTTATTTTTTTGGATGCTTCCAAGTGAAGAGGTGAAGCCTCACCGCGATATGATGGGGATAATAATGCAAATTTGGGAATCGCTCAGAGCTGGAGGGGAGCACCAAGCTCAGAAGAGCCTTGGCCTTTGTGGAGAAAAAAAAAAAATTCTCAGAAAAAAAGAATTTGCATCTGCGGCCATCTCAGAGAGGAGCACCCGAATTTGTTCTGCCTTTTTAGGGTTGGCACAGCCACAGCTCTTGGATCCGGCAGCGTCCAAGCCAAGCACGGACTCTGAAGACATTTCCCCCTTTCCTGCCACACTTCGAAATAAACCTTGGTTGTTTCATTGTTCCCATGACCCCTCCATCCCCCCGCTCAGGAATGTCGGGATTCTCAACCTCCTCCTTCTCCTCGGGGTGGTTTCAGTAGAATACACTGATTCTATAAATAATAAATCATGCAAACAAGTCATTTATCGTCCAATTAAAGGCGGGCAAGAAGTGAACTCTCGGGAAGCCGGCAGACTGCGTATTGTTTTATTCACCACCAGCCAGCTTTTAATGGAAAAATAATTAATGTGAGGGGTTATTTTACAAAAAGCGGGGTGGGATTTTACCCCCAGCCATAAGACGCGATGGAAAGCCCGTGCTATTTGTATAACGCGGGCGGAAATCTCACATTAATGCGCCAGCACAGCCTTTTTGATCTTTAATTATAGAAGTAAAGCGGGCTCTGAGTGACATTCCTCACCGTGATTCGCCTTCGAGGCGTTTTGAGCGCTCGGAGCCGCCGTAGCGGAGGCGTGGCCAATGCGGAGTCCCCGCCCCTTTGTGTTGTATGCAGGGGCGTGGCCACTCGGAGGGACGAACATGGTGACGTCATGGCTGAGTAGAGTGAGGGGGCGTGGCGGCGGTGACGTCACGGCGGGCGGGTGAGGGCGGCGATGGCGGTGACGTCACGGCCAGTGATGGCGGGCCCGGGCCGGGCGCTGCCCTCAGGCGCCTCCAAATGGGAGATCCGGGAGAAGGTGTGGGAGCACCTGGAGGCCTCCGGCCTGGCCGAGTTCCCGCGGCCCGTGCGCGGCCGCATCCCCAACTTCAAGGTACGGCGGCGGCCGGCGCTGCCCGCCTCGGGCCCAGCTCCCCCCATTCCCCGGGCTTCGCACCCCTCAGACAAAACAAAACAAAACCAAACAAAACCACCCTGTCACTTATCACGGTTTGAATTGGAAGGCAGCTAAAGCTCATTGAGCAATAACACCTTCCGCTATGCCGGTTGCTCCCAGCCCTGTCCAACCTGCACGTTTCCAGAGCAGCCCCTCGATTACAAACGGGTGGAACCCGCCTCTCTGGAGGCGAAAGGCGCTGCGTGCCCGTCTCCGCGGCGGCTCCCGGGTGACGCGCTGGTTTTCGGTGCGAGCAGGGCGCCCCGCACGCTGCCGGCCGGCTGCAGGCGCTGCCCGCGTTCCGCGCTGCCCGCACGGTGAAGGCAAACCCCGACGCTGCCCAGAGGAACGCCCGCTTCCTAGCGCTGGAAGTAGAGTGCAGCTCTGCCCTGCCGCAGGGCTCTCCGCAGGCCTGCCGCTCTCTCGGGGAGCTGGACGCGTTCGGCAGAGCGCGGGAGGTGAAGGTGGATCCCGACAAGCCGCTGGAAGGGGCGCGGCTGGCGGCGCTGCAGGTACCCGGGGCTGGCAGGGACGGCGCCTGGCGCTGCAGCTTCGGGAGTTCCCGTGGGCTGCTCGCTGGGAGTCAGCAGGTACCTGCAATGGCTTAGCTTGGAAGGGATTTGAAAGGTAATTCTGTTCCAGCCTCCTGCCGTGAGTAGGGACACCTTGCACTGTCCCAGGTTGCTCCAATCCCAATCCAACCTGGTTTTAGACATTCCAAGGATCCAGGGGCACCCTGTGCCAGAGCCTCCCCACCCTCACAGGGAGGGATTTCTCCCTGATATCAAATCTAACCCTGCCCTTTGTCAGTTTGAAACTATTACCTCTTATAAAGATATTTAGAGACATAAGGAAATATATGTCCTCAGATATCTTCAAATGTATGTCTTACCTTTTATTCCTTCAATAAAACTTTCCATGGAGTTTTTCTGCATTGGAGGAAATTAACCTTGCAAGCACTACACAATGAAAAGCACAACAAATTAAATATTTTGCCACATAGTTTTTACTGTGTGACAACAAAAATATTTCTTCAGCGTAAAATGAATCTTTTCACGTGGTTCCCCAGGCAAGGAAGACTCTACTGGTTCCCACACCACGTCTGAGGACTGGGTTGTTCAATAGGATTGTTCCCCCTCCAGGTGCCACCAAGGAGATCCTGAGAAGATGTGCCACGTCTCAGGTGGGAGTGAGGGATGGGGGAGGGCTCAGGTAACTTGTGGGACTGTGTGGGCTTAGGATGGACCAGCTGGAAGTTGGAAAACCTGAAATATCTTCCTGTTAGGATGTTATTCCTGGGTTTGTGTACACAACTGCCATTGATAATATTGAAATCAGGAGAAGATTTAGTCTTAACAGGACAGTATTGACATTTCTGAGTGGTTTTTTGGAAAATCATGAGCGACTTGAGGCGAGTTAGATCTTTCTTCACGCTCCTGCATTCTGCACTTATGAGCTGCTGAACACTCGGGGGAATATTTTAGTGCTTTTGTGTGTTTCCAGAGAGGAAAGACGAGGGTTTTTTTTAAGAATTCAACATCCAAAGCACCGTGAATTGTGGCATTTGCACGCAGGGAGGCCCGGACACGTGGTGAGGGTTGGGTTTGCAGCGCGGTCTCTTGCTGCCCTCTCGTGTTACAATTTCCCTGTGCAGCTGCAGCCTCTGGCCAGAGAGCCCTGGCAGGTTTTAATATCCTTTATTTGCCGTGAAAACCCAACTGGTGCAGCATGAAGAGGTTACTATATGGATTTATTTCCTCCTTTATCTCCTGCTAAAGGCAGTAAAGTTCTGCCCAACCCCATAAACAGCTGAGGTTGTAAATGGCTGGTAATTAGTAGTGACTTTCTTTGTTGGAAGTTCTATTGAGTCATTAACTAATTAAGTTGTTCAGGGCTGAAGAGCACTTTTGAAAGAGACCTTTCTCTTGGCCTGCTGTCTGATCTGGGCTCTTACCACCCTGTGTCTGGTTTTTCCCTCAGCCCACTAATGAAAAAATGCTGTTGGCAGTTTGTGTTTACAAAGCACTGTGCAAACAATCCTTACCACACTGCTGGGAAGCGCCTGATGGGCATTGGTGCTGATAGTCAGCCACAAATTGCTGAATTCTTGGGGTTTGTGCTCTGCACAGAAAATGTTTGGCTCTTTATTGTGGTTTTAATATTGTTAATTTATAATTAGCACCGAGATGAGTTGGTGTGAGGAGCATTTACAATGTGCTGTCCACATATATTTGGAGTGATTGAATCAGGTGTATTTTTAATAGTTCTAAACCTCTGATATTTAAAAATCTAAGTAAACATAATTTCTGCATCTGGGCAGAAGTTTCATGAAGTTGAGAACAGATTGAAGAGGAATGGGTGGGGATGAACAGGGAGAGAGGAAATAAAAGATAATTGTATCACTTTGTGTCACTTCAAATTTCTTTGTGCAGTAGCTTTCTGTGTCTAAAATAACTTTGTGATTTGTATTTCAGAATTAATCAAAGTATTTGTAGTGCTCTGGTATTCCTCAAGTTTTTAGTAGAGTAGGGAGGTGTAATTAGGAAGTGTCACTTGCCCTCATTTTTAGGAACAGATTTCCAAAAAAGTGTTTCAAAATATCAGGTTTGGATCCTAAATAAATAACCTTGCTTCTAAAAGTGCCCACCTCCCTCAGCTCTCCTTGCAGTGTGCCAAAATTCTTGTCACTGTAGTGGGGAGTCTATTCTAGGATTCCCTGGGGGATAACTTCCCAGACGTGTACAGCTTGGCTAAACTTGGAAGAGACCCTTGGAAACGTGGGGAGTTACTTGGATTTATCAAAATATCCTGGATTTCTGCCTCAGTGCTTGGAAGACTGTGCACTCTGCAAACCTCAAATGTGGTTTGTTTTTTTTTTTTCCTGCAGGGTGTCAAAGACTACAGCGTGCCTGTGGGGCTGGATGGGAAAGCACAAGTAGATTTGGTTGTTGTGGGATCAGTGGCTGTCTCTGAAAAAGGTAAGGAAAAACTTGCAGCAGAAAAGTCCCAGTGCAGTGTCAGGAAGGCACAGACAGATTTAAAATTGGAGCTGAGCTGTGCTCTTGGCTTCTGCCTCTGTGTGAGACAGAGCCCTGCTGCCCATCCCAGCAGGAAGCAGCCCGTGCTCCAGGATGCACTGGGCACACAGCAGAGGGCTCAGAGATGTTCTGGCTTTCAGGAAAACTCTTGAGGCAAGCAGTTATTTGTGTTTTAAAGGAATCCAGGCAGGCTGCCTGGTCTGAGATCTGCTCTGCTCACACAGGCTGGTGTGTTAGACCTGCTGATTCAGTACCTGTTTGGGGATCAGATTTTGCATTTTCCAGTGTTTTGGAAACCTGCTGGTGCTGAAAAATTTTCCACTGACTTTATCCCTTGCCTAAAATAACACAATTTTTGTGTGTGACCCAGACTCCTCTTCACCCACATTAACCTGTGTTGGACATAAATAGAAGATTCTAAATACAATTGCTGAATAAACTGTTGTGTTAACTGCATTAAATCTGTTTATTCTGAATGGGAAGCTTCTAGGATCTTTCAGGAGTCATTGAAACTGATGTTTTATTTCATTTCAGTGCTGGTTTCAAGGAAATTTGCACTCTGTGAGAGATGCTGATCTGATTTTTTCCAGAGTTACAACTTGCAGACTGCTCAGTTAATGACACGATTTTAACAACAACTTTCCACTCTGCTTTTTGTTTTTTCCCACTTTCCTGTGCTTTAGGCTGGAGAATTGGCAAAGGGGAAGGTTATGCAGACATGGAATATGCAATGATGGTGTCCATGGGTGCAGTGCAGGAGGACACACCTGTGGTTACCATCGTGCACGACTGCCAGGTGAGCTCAGATGTTCACACATCCCCTCTCCAGCAGGGAGGGAGCTCTGGGACACTTCCTGCTCTGTCTGGAGAGGAGACATGGAATGATGCTGGTTTGGCATCTTTATTCCCATTGTCTTTGGTGGATTTTCATGTGACAAGACCTCAGGAATGGGGCACAGCTTTAGGGAGTTTGTTTTTAGCTACTTAACCAAATCTCTGCCTTGTAGGTGCTTGACATAGCAGAGGAGCTGCTGGATGATCATGATTTAACTGTGGATTACATCCTCACTCCAACAAGGACTATCCAGACTAATTGCAAACGACCTAAACCTCAGGGAATAATGTGGCACAAGGCAAGTTCAGTCTTAATTCAAGTTAAATCTTAAACCTTTGCTGCTGGTGGCTTACTGGTACCAATAAGCTGCTGATAAACCCCCAATTTTTATATATAAACTTTAAATAAAAAAAATAGAAATACTTGATAAAAGAGCAGATATGTGTCCAAAGCCAGGCTGGATGGGCTTGGAGCACCCTGGGATAGTGGGAGGTTCCCAGGGGGTTGGAACTGGTGGGCAGAAGTCTGTGCTGGTCAGATTGGGAAAGGAAGACACCAGCTGCTGGTGGAACATTCCTGTTTCTGCAGTGGATTCACTTTCCAAGGATAAATTTGTGGCTGGAGCTCATTTTCAGGTGGAAGAAAAGTGACTTTAAACATGGATCTTTATTTATTGGTAGTTCCTCTATTATGGATTTGGCCTTTTCCCCCTGCTCAGTGTCAGAAACTTCCTCAGCTTCCCAAATAGTTTCAGAAAAGCCTTGAGTGAATTGTTTTACTGGAGGTTCCTGCTGGGAAAACTTTTTGTTTGTCATTGGATTTTCATTTCCAAAATCATCCAGTTAGGGAGCAGACACAATCCTGCATAAGTGAGTACAGCAGGAATGCAGAAATGAGGAATTGTGCACCCACATCTTGCAAAAACTGAGGAATCTTAAGGGAATACTTTCAGGGAAATCAAAATTTGTTGGATAAAATTTGCCAACCAGCAAAAAAGAGTTAAATTTCTTTAGGTAATGTATCTACAACAAACAAATTCGAGCCAGGACTATTTTTATTCCAGTGGTGGGAGAGCATTTTACCCTGCCTGTGGTTGAGGATTTGAGGTTATAAATAAATAAATAACAGCTCTGTCTGTCCTAGTGCATTTTTTCCATTGAATTATTTTTGAATTGTAATTTTTTTAGGATATTATTGAATGTAATTGTGTTGAAGGCCTGCCTCTTGTGCTCCATCCATCTTGCCAACATACTTTTGATCGAGTTTGTCTGCCTTGGTGTCAGACTTCTCAGTAAGTGGCCTTGCTGACACTTCTTTATTTCTTTTTCTGGGCCTTTAGCAGAAACTGAATTTTCTGCAGCTTTCCCTGAGAATGGAGCACAGATTGACCCTTTATTTGAATATTTGAGTGTTGATTTCACACCTAGAGCTGTGTGGATCCAATAGGAATATTGGAGAAGACCAGGCAGAGCAGGGATAATCAGCACTTTTCTGTCCTTTTGGGACCAGAACAAAGTGTAGTGTCTATATGAAGAAGAAACTACCATTATTCCCCTGGGGAATGAGTGACATTTATTTTGTTTGTGCCTGTGGTGGTACAGCTCTTGCACAGAGGGGTTTGGAGGTGGGAGGTCTGGTTAATCACCAGGGTGTGAAAAAGGCAGCATTTGATAGGGGCTATTTAAGTGTTTGTCCTTTGGATTTTCCTGGCCTCTTCTCCATCATTTTCTGTCCATCCTTTTCTCCTTCAAATCCTGGCTTTGCTGGTGCATTCCTGTTCCTCAGAGCAAAACTAAATGAACCAAGAGGCAGTGAGTAAATAAATCATCCCACTTCTAAACGTGGGCTTTTGTCAACAGACAGTGGCTTAACTTCATTGTGAAGACCTGTGAGGTGGGAAATACATTGTAAAGAAAAGCTGATCCTTGGGGAGCAGGGCTGGATCAGGCCAGCACAATGTTTAGGGGTTTGAAATCCAGGTGTTTGCAAATATGGGATTACAGCTGAGGATTGTTGGAAGGATGTGCTGCCAGCAGTGCCCACTCTGGGTTTGCAGCTCCAGAGGGCAGGAAACAAACCCATGGCTCCATTTCCATGCTGAAGGAGGTGCTGCATTTTCCTGCACTGCTCTTGTGTGTTCTGTGCTGTTGAAGGACTTTCAAGGAAGAGACACAATATCATCAATACCAAAGAATCATTGTCAGGCACTCTAGAAACTAAATCCACAGTGCTGGGAGATGTTTGTGCAAGTTTTGTGCCTCTGAGGTCAGAGTTTTGGGACATCAGTTTGAGTTACTGGAGGGCAGCAAGAGCTGCTGAGAGCTGAGCACTCTGGAAAACTTTATTTGGATGCCAGTGGAGAATTATTTGGCTTCATCTGTCTTGAAAATCCAACCCATTGTTTCTGGGAACTCTAAATTCATGAAGCTACTTGCTTTCTTATTTAATATTTTCTCTGGGTAACTGTGATCTTTATCTGGAACTCTGGCTATTATATTTGTCCCAATTATCAAGTTATTTGTGCTGTGCTTATTTTAAATTGAAACTCTACAGACAAATTAAATATTTGGGTTCATGAAGAGGGAAATGAGAGTAGTTGGTGGAAAAATCACTATTTTAGCAAGCATTTCCTTCTGGTTTTGAAATAATTCTTTTGCTGAGAATTTTATAGCAGTAGGAAAAGAATTTTCCTGAAATGAAATGAACTGGGGGGTTGGAATCCCAGTGGCAGAGATGGAAACCCTCTGACAACAAACAGCTTTGATTTGGGGCTGTGATAGAATATTTGGAAAGGAAAGGTGGCAAATCCTTTAGCAGAAGGAAATGGCAGTGGGTGTTGCCAAGGGTTTGTTTTGGTGTTTTTTGGGCTAGTGGGAGCAGAAAAAACATGGTCACACATCTGAACACCTTTGCAAAGCTGAGCCTGGCTGCAGAGTCCCTGGAATGCAGCTGGCACAGATGGATTCCCAGTGTGGCTTCTCCTGAGGGACAGCAGCAGGCTCCACGGGCTGCCAGCTCCCAGAAATATGTCCTTGGATTGTGTGCACATATTTGGACATTCTGTGCAAATGAATGATAAAATGTTCAGCTGTGCTGGCCTTGCTGTGCCAGCCTTGTCTGTGCCTCACATCCCTGGTTCTCAGAGCTCCTGGGAACGAGGACACAGTATGAAAAGTGCAGGTTTTCACCACCTCTGAGGATGGGCAGAGATGAACCTTGCAAACACCTTTTGCCCACCTGTTTGGAAGGGCTGATGGATCAGTCTCCATCTTAAAATCATGGAATGGTTTGGGTTGGAAGGGATTTTAAAGAGAGTCTTATTCCAAGCTCCTGCACACCTTTCACTGTCCCAGGGTGCTCCAAGCCCCATCCAGCCTGGCCTTGGGCACTTCAGGGATCCAGGGGCAGCCACAGCTGCTCTGGGCACCTGTGCCAGGGCCTCCCCACCCTCACAGGGAACAATTCCTTCTCTGGATCTAAACTGAATTTTCCCCTCTTCTGTTTTGAGGCCATTCCCCTTGTCCTGTCACTGATGAACAGTCTCTCTCCAGCTTCCTTGTAGCCCATTCAGATCCTGACAGGTGCTGGGATATCTAAAGGCTGAGCAGCTCCAACTTCCTCAGCCTGTCCCCACAGGGGAGGTGTCCCAGTCTTACCAACTTTGTGGCTTCCTCTGATCCAGCATTCCATGTTTTTCTGTTGCTGGGGACACCAGAGCTGAGCACAGGATTCCAGGTGGGGTCTCACAATACCCACGTGCTCCTGTGTCAGTGAGGTGAGGAGCTGTGGGAAGCAGAATGAAATAGCAGGATAAGGACAGCATCCCATTATCCCATTATCCCATCCCATCCCTCTGCCCTGCCTCACTCCAGGGTTGCAGTGCTTCCAGGGAATTCTCAGTGCTGTTTGCCTTGGCCTGGGCTGCCTCAGGGGTCAGCATTGCTCACTCTGGCACAGGACAGACACATCCTCCATCCTCCCCAGCAGGATGTGAAGGTGGCTCTGATCAGAGCTGTGTGGGAGCAGGGCTGAGCAGAGCCCTGGTGTTCCAGCAGGGATGGTGCAGGACTCCTTCTGCCACCACATCTCAGGATCAAACCAGGTCTCCTAGCAGTGGATGCTGTGGTTAGGTGCTGGGAGATTTGTGTTGGCACTCAGCATCCAGGACTTTTTTCCTCAGGTTTCTGTCAGAAAGGGGCCACATTTCCCTCCTCAGCTCCTTTCCCAGTAATTGTGTGCCAGAAGAATTTATCCAGCCTGCTGTCCTCTTTCCCAAGGCTCTCCCAGCCATGGTAAGGAGTAGGCAGGATTATTAAATTATTAATTGCCTTTGGTGGAGTTATTTTTAACCCAAATCACTTCAGAGTTGGTGGCACAGACCCATGAACACTTCTGTTGGCCAACCCCAGAGGGCTGAAGTGTGGAATTGGTTTGGGAATTGGTGCTCAAGGGATAATGGCAAACTTCTTTAGCTTTGCTTTCACTACCAAAGCTAAATCCCAAGACTCAATCCAAAGTTTAAAAATCATCAGTAAATGGTTTGGCCTTGACTTTAGAGGGATGGGGGAGCTTCCAGTGCTGAGTTTGCCCATGTTCATATAGCTGGGTCAACCAGACTTGGGCTGGAATGTCCCTTAAATTCTGGCTTAGCCTGAAGCAATAGGTAGGACAGGGATAAGCAAGGCTAGGGAGGACTGGTCTGCCAGCACAACAGCCAGAAGTGTGCAGCTTGTTTGAAAGAGAAGAGGAATATCTTTGGCCTCTCTCCACATGGAAATAAATCCTTGCAATCCTCCACAGCTCACAGGACAAAAGGAACTTTTTGCATGATTGTAATTAGCAACACATTGTACTACCACAGGGTTCTTTTGTTTGCTCTTTTGCAACAGAGCAGAACAAGCTTTTTCCTCTGCCCTGCCACCCACTGCCCCCTTTGCCCTTTTAATTCTCACCCCCAAAACCCCATGGATTTATTTGTTTGTTGAATTGAAACCCCAAATCGAGTTTCTGCCTTTTTGTGGTGTAAATATGGGAGAAAATAGGGAAGAGTTTAGGTTTGACCAAGCTGAAATGTTCTCCTAGACCCCAGAGAAAAAAGCCCTTAAGGTAAATCCTCTGTGCCTCTTGTGACAGCAGAGTGTCAGCTGCCAGTGTCAGAACTTGTCTAATGTTCTTTACAAATCTTTGCTAATACAAAAAAAAATAGTTTGGTTTGTTTCTGTTTTATCTGCACAGGGCTGGATTTTAAGGGAATGGCAGAATCACTTCATGGTGCTGTTTGATCAGATCTTAAAAGAAAATAGTTTATAGCCCTTACAAAAATCCCAGGATTATTGAGATTGGAAAAGACCTTCATAATCATTAAGTCCAACCTGTGACTGATCCCAGAGCAGACAACTGAGTGCCATGTCCTGTCCTTCCTTAAACACCTCCAGGGATGAGGACTCCTCCACCTCCCTGGGCAGTAATTCCAGTGTCTAATCCCCCTTCCTGTGCAGAAATTCCTCCTCAGACATAAATGCTGTTGTCACTGCATCTTCCTGAGGTTACCAGGAGCCTGAAACAGTAGCTCCAAGAGCTGCAGTCTGATGCCAAAATCTCCTTAGTGGGAGGAGATGCCTGGTGGAAGTCTCTTCAAGATTGTGCTGTTCCCTGATTATCTAAATCCTGCCCTTGGATTGTCCTTGAAAGCCTGGGAATTCCAGAGTTTATCCTCTCAGTGCCCATCTCTGATTGCCCTAATCTCCAAACCCTGAGGTTTGCCCTTGGTAGCATTTCCCTTTCTAACCAGAGACCCAAGCCATGCCTTGGCAACTGAGTTTAATTTCAGGATGAAAGGAGCTGTTCTTGGGTTGTGCTTTGGGGCCAGGAGTGATTGGTTGCATGAGAACAGAAAAATGTTTTTCCTGTTTGGTTTAATTAACATAGAGCTTACATTTCACATCAAAATTTGACAGAAGACAACAAATGTTCTTAATTGTTGGCCAGGACAAACGAAGTGAGATCCTTCAGCCCTTGGTTTGATGTTGTATCACTCAGAGAAGGGGAGTTTGCTGTCAAACACAGCACCTGGAATTCTTGGCTGAGAAAAACAAACCAGCCCCAGAATCCAGGGAGTAATAACTCAGTAAAATCTGAAAATGGTCTGCACCTTTCTGAGTGTGGAGGCTCCTGGAGCAAGTCCCCAGAGCAAGTTTGCTGTTTGATGTTGTGTTAACAGAACTAGCAGAGGCTTTATGGAAACCATCTTTTTATTTAGTTCCAGCCTGAAATAAAACCTGCTTGTTGGCTCTTCAGCAGATGAGCCCTGGAAACATTAAGAGAATTCTGTTGAGTGACTTTGCTGTCACCTCATCCTGACGTTGCCCCACCCTGGCTTGGCTTTTCCTCGAGTCACTTCAGAGCTGGGCTGCTGTCCCCAGAGAGCTGAGCTTGATGTTGTGCAGATCCAGACTGGCTGTGCCTGTAACTGTAGGAGCAGGAATTCAGGGGCTCTGGGATGAGTGAGGTCTGAGCTGGGACATCTGCAGGCATGTGCTGACTGGGATCTACTGGTGCTGCTCCAGTCCAGCCTGCTGAAGGTGCTGCCCTGCCAGAGTGGCCCCCTCACAGTCTGGGCTACTAGCCTGGGTCTCTGCTAGCTCAGGCATTGCTTCCCCAGGCTGTTTTGCTCCCTAAATTTCAGCATTGGATCTGGTGTTGATGGATGTTGGACTTGTCCAGCAGCCAAGCAGGAATTCCTCCTCCTTCCAAGCACAGCATGCAAGCCAAGAGCTCGACCACATTAGCTGGGGAAGCACTGCATTTCCTGCCAGTGTCTGAGGCAGCCTGGGGCATCTCCTGCCTCACACGGATGGGGTTCAGCTGTTGAGAGGAAGAGCCCTTCCAGAAAAGCTCTCTGGGAGCAGGGCATGGATGGAAGGGTGGATGGAAGGAAGGAATAACAGGCTCACAGTGTGAAGTGCAGTGTCCGAGCTCTTCTGTTCCCTGCTGCAGCCCAGCAGATCCATGTGGGATCTGAGGAGCTGTGGGTGGTGTGGGAGGTGGGGTGGCACAGAGGGGATGTGCCCCAAGCAGGGGATGTGCCCCCAGCTAGGGCCCACATCCATGGGAGCCCTGCTCCAAGGCACGCTCCTGCTGCAGCTCCCACATTGTGTGACCCAGCCCGTGGGATGTCCTGCTCTGGGGGAAAAGCACCAGGAGCTCTGCAGAATGGAGGGGTCTGCTGGGTTGGGATGGACTCTGCCAGGGCAGGGATTGGGGTGGATTCTGTCAGGGCAGGGATTGGGATGGATTCTGTCAGGGCAGGGGATTGGGATGGATTCTGTCAGGGCAGGGATTGGGATGGATTCTGGCAGGGAAGGGATTGGGGTGGATTCTGTCAGGACATGGATTGGGATGGATTCTGCCAGGGCAGGGATTGGGATGGATTCTGTCAGGGCAGGGATTGGGATGGATTCTGTCAGGGCAGGGATTGGGATGGATTCTGTCAGGGCAGGGATTGGGATGGATTCTGGCAGGGCAGGGATTGGGATGGATTCTGCCAGGGCAGGGATTGGGATGGATTCTGCCAGGGCAGGGATTGGGATGGATTCTGGCAGGGCAGGGATTGGGATGGATTCTGCCAGGGCAGGGATTGGGATGGATTCTGCCAGGGCAGGGATTGGGGTGGATTCTGGCAGGGCAGGGGATTGGGATGGATTCTGTCAGGACATGGGATTGGGATGGATTCTGCCAGGGCAGGGATTGGGATGGATTCTGGCAGGGCAGGGATTGGGATGGATTCTGTCAGGGCAGGGATTGGGATGGATTCTGTCAGGGCAGGGATTGGGATGGATTCTGTCAGGGCAGGGATTGGGATGGACTCTGCCAGGGCAGGGATTGGGATGGATTCTGCCAGGGCAGGGATTGGGATGGACTCTGGCAGGGCAGGGATTGGGATGGATTCTGTCAGGACAGGGATTGGGATGGATTCTGCCAGGGCAGGGATTGGGATGGATTCTGCCAGGGCAGGGATTGGGATGGATTCTGCGAGGGCAGGGATTGGGGTGGATTCTGCCAGGGCAGGGATTGGGATGGATTCTGCCAGGGCAGGGATTGGGATGGATTCTGCCAGGGCAGGGATTGGGATGGATTCTGCTGAGGGCAGGGATTGGGGTGGATTCTGCCGAGGGCAGGGATTGGGATGGATTCTGGCAGGGCAGGGGATTGGGATGGATTCTGCCAGGGCAGGGATTTGGGTGGATTCTGCGAGGGCAGGGATTGGGATGGACTCTGGCAGGGCAGGGATTGGGATGAATTCTTTCAGGGCAGGGATTGGGATGGATTCTGCCAGGGCAGGAGCACTGGCCCTCAGTCAAAGCAAACACAGAGGACAAGGAGAATGCAGATCTGAAAACACTCAGATAAATGTCAAATTGGAATAGTCCTGACTTTGGTTGGGATTTGCCTGCTGGATCCACGTTGTGCTGCTCTCTTCAAGAGTCACTAATGTTTTTTTTGTCCTGCAGTGTGTATTTAGGGAGAGACTTCCCAATCAGGCCAGCAATTAGGAACATTTGGAATGCTCTGGCACTCTGTGTGGCAGCAGGATAATAAGGTCCCTCTCTTTTTATGGCACAGACAAGCCCTGATGCTCATCATCTTTTTTTGGAAGGCAAGGAATCCTTTTATAATAATTCTATCCATCTTCCTCCTTTTTAGGTCAGCTCTGAGATGCTGGGAAAAATCCCCATCCTAAGGACTCTTCGAAGCAGGGAGAAGCAGGCTGGCAAGGATGTCACCCTCCAAGATGAGCATCCAGCCTTGGCAGGCACCAGCAGAGCAGCAATTTCAAACAAGAAGGTGATGGCTGCAAACACCCAACCACGGGCTGCTCCAGGCTCAGCTCCAGTGGGACAATCTCATGTGGGAAATGATCCTGTCAATCCCAAATTTGAGGGATCTGACACAATTACCACTGTGTATGTGGGGAACTTGCCTGGCAGCCTGAGAGTGAGTGAGCTGAAAAGTGCTCTGAGGGAATTGCAGGTGATTCCTGTGAGGCTGAGCTGGCAGGGAGCACAGCACAGAGCTTTCCTGGATTACAGGGATGCAGGAGCTGCAGACAGAGCTGTCTCCTCCTTGCAGGGCCTGAGCCTTGGGGGCAATACTCTGAGAGCAGAGCTGGCCAAGAACCAGAGGAGCAAAGGGCAAGGAGAAATCAATACTCACAGATGAGTATGGAGAAGAAAAAAAAAAAAAAATCCAATTGTTTTCATTGTTTTGTGAGAAGCCAACCTGAAGTTTTAAGGTTTTTTGTAACCCCCAAGTTTAACAAAACCAAATTGCTGCACAAACTTTCCTCACTCCTGCACTTGGACATGCAAAGGTTTGTCCCCCACAAAGGAGCCATTTCTCTAGGAACAATTGCCCAAAGGATGTTGGAGTCAGTGAGTCAGGGCTCTCTCTGAATCCTTCACCCACACTCTGCTTTTGGTGCTGTTAGGTGTTTTTGTTAAGCCTGGCTTAAAGGCCTGTCCCTTGGCAGCTGCAGCAAGGTGGTTCCAGTCAGTCATTTAAGGTTACACCTACCCCTTATACCTGTGAGGTTAAAAGGCAGCAGCAGGAAATCTGTCCTGAGGGTAACAATTCTGTTTACCAAAAAAATGGGCTTTTCCTGTTGGGAGTTTTAAATTTATTTCTTATAAAAATGGCCAGGGAGAGAGAGATTGTCTGTCTGTTTTGTGCCTTGAAGAGTGGCTGTGGAAACACTGCCTTGGTTCTAGTTCTAGTAAGAGCTGGAAACATCAGGTGGGAAAGATGAGAGCCCTTTTCTGAGCTTTTTGCTAAATCAGCCCTTGGTAAACCTTAGATTTCTTATTTCAGAGGAAAGCAAATTCCAGTTTTCTCTGCTTTCCCCTGAAACTGCCTTTCTGATGGATCAGGTAATTATAAAACAGCTGCTTTTCCTGTCTCTCTCTTATAATGGGGTGTGATTCCTTTGCCTCTGTGAAATAACATTAGTATTATTACTATTTTATTATTATTGTTGTTGTTGTGGAAAGCAGGCACACCATGGTCAGAACTTGGTGCTTAGTGTGGCATGGAATTCTTTGGGAATTTGCTGGAGATTGTAGCAAAGCCTCTGTCCCTTTGTCACCATCCCTGATGATGTAATGGCCAATAATGACTATGGCTCTTATTCCCCCATTATTTTTTTTTCCCTGGGTTTCCTATTCCTGAAAAACAAGTTGAATTTTGGCCCAGCCATCCTTTCTAAACAGAAGCACTTTTGCCAGTGATGCTGGGCATATAGTCAAAGTAAGCATCTAAATGGATTTTGGGTTTTTTTAAGTAAGAGTTGGAAATTTTTTTTTAGCCAGGGAGTACTTTTAAGTATATTTTGAGCAGATTATTAGGCCTGGAGGGTCAGACATTTATTCAGTATTAAATAGAAAGTTCTCATCATGATCATGTGGCTCTGTAGGGAAGGGCTCAAGGAAAGCTTTGGAGCTGCATCCAGCCCTGGGATCCCAGCACAGGAAGGACATGGAGCTGTTGGACAGAGTCCAGGATGAGCAGAGGGATGGAGCAGCTCTGCTGGGAGGAAAGGTAGAGAGAATTGGGATTGTTCAGCCTGGAGGAAGGAAGGCTTAGAGGTGAGCTCATGGTGGCTTTCCAAATGGAAGTGACTCCTCCTGATGGAGAGGGACACTGGACAGGGGAATGGCTTCAAAGATGGGATGTTAGGGAGAAATCCTTCCCTGGGAGGGAGCCAGAGCAGCTGTGCTGTCCCTGCATCCCTGGAAGTGCCCAAGGCCAGGCTGGACACTGCCTTGCAGCACCCTGGGACAGTGGAAGGTGTCCTTGTTCCCAGCACAGGGGGTGGAACAAGATGATCTTTCAAATCCCTTCCAACCCAAACTATTCTGTCATTCTGTGAACTCTTGTTAAGTCAGCAAAGGATCTGGAAAAAATCAGTGGTTGCATTTCCTTCTTTGTACAGCTCCAAGTGATTTCCAGTATCACTGAGTCCAAGTTCAGACAAGCACTGCACAACCCTCTGGGTCTCATTTCAGGCCTTGTGCATTCAAGGCTGGCAGTCAGGGTTGTGTTACTACCCAAACACACTCACTGCATCATCAGCTTCCAAAGCAGAGGAAAGAAAAGCAAAAAATAATTATCCATCCCTGCCTGCTCCTTCCAAATGATGGCAAATTGAGTAATGGGATCATTTGCTGTTCCTTTTGATTCTGGGATATTTCTTGCTCTGCTGAAGATGTCCAGGTGACCTTAACAGTTAAAAGGCAATGACTCTGCCAAGGAAAACTTCCAGCATCTCAAACTTCCCCTGTTGCATTTCAGGTGGAACCACCCTCTTCTGGTCATATTTGTGGGAATCACATCCTCTCCCTTCTTTTCTTTCTTCCCATCTGAAGTTTCAGTGCAGATGTGTTTATGTGTTCTGGAAATGTGGTAACTTTGCTTGCTTTCCTGTCAGCCCAGCCTGCAGCCAGGGGCCAGTTTTGTTTGGACAAACATCTGGATATTTTTCTGTTTGCAGTTGTGGTTCTGGGTGAAGCCCACAGGTGAGCAGTGTCCAAAATCTTGGCTCTGTCCAGCCTGTCACTTTTTTTCTGTCGTGTTTCAAGGCCACATTTCACTGTATTTACCCAATATGCAGAGTTAAACTCCAAACCATGCTATGAGGGGATGCTGACTAGGGGTATATGCAAATATGAAACCAGGAGGAATTTCTTCATGGAAAGGGTGGTCAGGGATTGGAAGGGGCTGCCCAGGGAGGTGGTGGAAAAGCTGGGCATGGCACTCAGTGCTCTGGGCTGGTGGCAAGGTAAGGATGGCTCACAGATTGGATTTGATGATCCTGGAGGTTTTTTTCAACTTCTATGATTCTATGAACTGTAGTAAGGAAGAAAAATAATTGCTGTAAGCTTATTGGCATTTTGAAAATGCTGCAGTGATCCTTGTATTTTTGATCCAGGTAATTAATAAATGTCAAGGTCTTTCAGGTGCTGCCATCTCAGTCAGTAAATCCCTCTCTGAAATCAGTGCAGTTCTGCCTTGGAGAGTCAGGGAAGCAAGGGCAGGGATTGGGGTCTCAGTGCTGCTCCTCTCCAGCTAAAATATATTTCAGTGCCAAGCTGCTGTTGAATTAAACTAAATGAATTAAACACAAGAGTGGCCAAGGCACAGCCCTGCATGGTTTTTTGGTGTCTCCAGCTTTATGATGTGGATTTTCTCTTGTGGGCTGACCCTAAAGGAAACAGCAGATTGTGTTGAAAAAGTGAATGGGGCAGTCTGCCTCTCTGAGCTATTGTTCCAGGCTCTCTGCATGCTCAGGAAGGCATCACTTAAAGTCAGGAGGGATTTCTGTAAATCCACAAAACTCTGAAATGCAAGAGATTTTATTGAAACCTTGGGTTCTGATCTGATAAAAAATCTCAAGGAATTGGACCCTGCTTATGTTTTATATTGGCCAAGACCAAGGCTGTGCAAGATACCAACAACCAAATCATGAAGTCCATACCCTGAAATATTCTCTGACTGAATTAACACCCTTTAAGGAGCAGAATGCTCACTCAAGTCATAATTCCTCCTTCTGTACCTGCTGTAGCTGTGACCTGTGCACAAAGATACAAAATGTGCCTCATCTCAGGTGGGTCCTGGCCCAGTTTTACTGCTTAATACTGACAGAAAATCATCACCAGTGGCAAAGCAGTGCCTGGATGCTGCAGAAAAGTCTGAAAAGCTGCTGATAGATCTCTGCACTGCTTTGAACAGGGAGTGAAGTGACCCCTAGCACAGGGCTGGGTGCAGCAGCAGGGCTGTGTGATGAGAAGGAATGTTCAGCAGTACATTGGGAAATGCTTTCCTGAGCCAACTTTGTTCCCAGTAACTCAGACTGAGGGACTGAGGGCTCCTATTCTCTGCACAGCCCAGTGTCCTCGCCTGCCATGTGGTTGGGCACATTCTTTCCAGCTCCTTTCATGGCACAAACATTTGGGATGCTGCTGCTGAGCTGTTGTTGCTGCTCTCCCCTCTTTTTGGGGGTTCAGATGCTGGTCTGGGCTGAACCCCTGGAGCTGGGAGGGTTTGGGATCAGCAGTGACCACCATGAGGGCCTGACCTTCCCAGGACCACTCTCCCTTTCTCCTGTTCTCATTTGTGGGAGAAATGCAGAGAAAAACCAGCCTGGGATGAATGGAGCCTCCACAATGGAGAACAGGGTGACTTTTGGAGGGTTTTTTTTGGAGGCCATCAGTGGCAGCGTGGTGTGTGGCACAGAGCAGTGAGGCAGGGCTGCAGTCTGCTCACAATGAGGGCGAGGTGGCTCCATGCCACCCCCAGAGCTGCACAGGCATGAGGGTTTTCCTTCAGCCAGCCCTGTCCATGCATTTCCTGGAACAGGGACAAGGCCACACAGCTTCAGGCCACCAAAGACAACAGTAAACAAGCTGGGTTGCTGGGTAGGCTCTGAGTTACAAGAGTCAGAGACTGTTTGTTTCCAGGGAAGGAAAAAGGAGAGAAAAAAAATCTCTCACCATCAAGGCTTTTTCCTGGATCTCACATCCAGCCCTCCAGCATCTCCATGATCCCCTCCCAACAAGCAGCCTGCAAGGACAGAGGCTTTATCCCATTATCCCAATTTAAAAAAAAGGCAGGAAAGGGATGGTTAAACACTGTCTCCAAGTCATGCCTTTCTTTTTTTTTTTTTTTTTTTGTGTATGCTTTTTTTATTTCATCATCTTCTACTGCTCCAAAGGGAGAAACAAACAGCTTTTAGGGCAATGTTTCCATTGAAAAATCCAGCTCTGGGGCTGTGTTTTTTCTCCACAGGGGTGAGGAGGGGGAGGAAAAGCATGTGCAGGGATTTCTCTCGTTCCGGTTCCTCAGGAGGAACAGCCCCTTGCAGCACTTCTGCCCCTGGAGGAAACATCTGTGGCTGTGGCCACGTTCCTTGGGCAAACCCCCCTGCTTGGGAGGCTGTTGTGTACCAAATACTTTGATTTCCTGGTTGCCATCTCTTAAAGATTATCTCCCTCCCAGAAAAGGGCAGCATTTCCCATGTTTCCATGTGTAATGTCCGTGATGGCTGCTATAAACATCATGGAACGTTTCCCTGCCCCTCCTCTGACATAGGTAGCAGAGTCCCTGCTTTTCATCTTTCAAAGCCCTCAAGAAATGTTTAGGGTCGTGTATCCTGCCATTGTTCTGGGCTGGGCATCCCACTGAAGTGCCTGGGAGAAATGAGTTCAGGATATGGATCTATCTCTGCTCCATCTCTGCTGTGGCCCCAGGAACATCCACATTTTACAGATGGGAAGGCAGAGATGGCTCCTGATAGACTGGAGGCAACTTGTGATTCCCACCCCTTTGGAAAACAACAGGAGGACAGGCCAGAAACTCAGCAAAAGCTCTCAGAAAACCCCAACCAAGCCCTTGTTGGGCTTTTCTGAGTGACAGAGCTGATGTTCCCAGTGGGCATTTTGATACCTGGAGCATCAGGGTGGCTCTGGGAGCCTTTAATCCCACTGGTCCTCTGCTCCAGAACTTGCCATCAAGGCACCCAGCACCTCCCAGGGACAAACCACAGCTCCTGCTCTGGGAGACAAGGCACAAAAGAGAATTTTTTCCCAGAATTTAGCCCCAGGAACATTCACATTTTACAGATGGGAAGGCAGAGATGGCTCATGATAGACTGGGGGCCACATGTGGTACCCACCCCTTTGGAAAACAACAGGAGATGCCAAAAACTCACCAAAAGCTCTCAAAATATCTCTACCAAGCCCTACTGGGCTTTTCTTTGTGACAGAACTGATGTTCCCAACAGGCATTTTTTCTCCCAGGGCCACCTGGAGCCTTTAATCCCACTGGACCTCCTGCTCCAGAACTTTCCAGCACATGCCAGGGACAAACCACAGCTCCTGCTCTGGGAGATGAGACATGAAACAAATTTTTCCCCAAATGTGGCACCTCCAGAGGTCTCCAAGTCACACAAAATGTGTTATCCTCCACCCATCCCACACCTTGAGCCAAGCCAGGTTTAGCTTTCCTTAAAGAATAAAGCAAACACACAGGGCAGTTAGCTGGGATCAAAAAAAGGGCAGGGGAAGAAGGGAAACATTCATGTGGTGAAAGCTGCCACATTTCTAAGCATTAACATACCCATGGCTACCACTCCTTCAGATTTCAGAGTGAGTAATTGTTCAGACAAGAGTCATACTTGTGTTTTTCCAGAGGGATCTTGTGTTTTCCGAGTGTTTCCAGGCACCTGCCCTGCTCAGGCTCTGGAGTGTGGCATTTCCATCCCTCTGGAGGAGGCAGTGCCTGGAGCTGCTGCTCTGCAGTGACTTTTCTTCACCCCCACACAACTGCTGCAGCAAGTTCTGCTCCAAGTGAACTCCTGGTACCCCAAAGTCCCTGCAAAACTTTCCAGGCTGTGTCATCCTGCTTTTCCAGGTGTGTTTGCTTATTTTTGCAGTAATTAGCCTGAAGCTGAGCTGAGCCACAGAGCTGCACTTTCTGTGCCATTCCAGGGGTTTTGAGACTTGCTGCTTTAAATAAAGGAAGGTCTGTGCTCAGGCTTGTGTTCTCACTGCTGGAGCCAAGTGGCACTGCCAGTGTCCTCACATCCCTCTCCATGACTAAACCAAGGTGGTTTGGCCTCTAGAATTACAGTTTGCTCTCTGGTGCTCATTCCAGAGATCCTGGGGATCTCTTGAGGTGACCTGGAGAAGTGTCTGAGGAAAGGAAATCCACATTGATGGCACAGTGACTCCCTCAGTGAAGTTTTCCAAAGGATCTGCAGCTCCCCTACAAAGATTTAGTTCGTTTTAAGACTGGAGCTGGAATATTTATAACAATTGGAGTGAATCAGAGTAACCTGAGATCACAGTCATGGAATGGTTTGGGTTGGAAGGGACCTCAAAGCTCATCTTACCCCACCCCTGCCATGGCAGGGACTCCTTCCACTGCCCCAGGCTGCTCCAAAACACATCCAGCCTGGCCTGGGACACTGCCAGGGATCCAGGGGCAGCCACAGCTGCTCTGGGCACCCTGTGACAATGGGAATGAGGATATTGAGCCAGGAGCTCAATAAGATTTATTCCTTCTGTTGTATTTTATTAGTAATAAACACACAGGATCATTTAGATTGGAAAAGACCCCCTGGGATCATGCAGTCCCACCACTGATACTAATATTCTGTTTGGAATTCCTTACTGGATTCTGACTGGAAAAGTAACTTAACAAAACAAGGGAGCCCTGTGCCTTTCCTCACTTGTGGGGCCAATCTGAGAATCTGAATATGGCAATAACATCAGCTTCCAGCTGCAGAGCTGCTGCTGGCACTGGGGGCACCTCCTGCTCCTCAAGGGGCTCCTTTCATCCAGCTGTTTGATCCCTGAGGATGATCCTTGTGGCAAAGGTTCCTTGGCAGGGATAAAGCCTAAAGCCCCCAGGAGCATCCCAGTGCTGCCTTTTCCTGCAGAGCATCAGGCAGGAGTTATGCTTGGGAAGGAACAGATGTTCAGGTGTGACCTCCCAAAAGCATTGCAGGAATCAAAGTCCCTTTCCAAAAGTGACAGGACCTGTTGTTTGGGTCCCCTGAGGTCCACAGAACACCCCCCTTTTTTTTTTTCTCTTGTTTTGTTTTGAGCAATCAGGAACCCAATGATTCTTATGGATCTCAGCCTTTACAGCTGTTAAGAATTTGGTGCCAAACTCGCCCCCTGGTATTCCAAATACCCATTTCAGATTCCAGATGTTGTTCCCACTGGTTAAGTCTCCAAGGTTTTCTGCAAATCTGGATAATCAACCCCCATCTGAGAGCCTCCTGTGTCAGGTGCCTGTATCCGTGGATTACTCCATGCTTTCCCAAGTATTCCCATCTGTCCCACCTGGGCACAGAAAAGGTTTGATCCAGATGTGCTCCACAGAGGAGTTTCACCTGGTGTGAGGATGGGATAAAGGGATGTTCCTCATCACAGGTGTGGATGCCAGAAAGAAAAATAAAAACAAAATTAAAATATTTTAAAAGATATTTTTTAATTCATTAATAAAGGTTAAAAAGAATAAAAATATTTTATCATGCACCTGGTGGGGAAAGGGTCCAAACCGGCTCTAACTGGACGGTTTTAAGCCAAATTTTGGGGAAGCAGCGGGCCGGCGGTCCCTGCTCGCCGCCGCCAGGTGGCGCTGCCGCCAAGGGAACGGCACCGCCCCCCCCGGCCCCGAACCCCGGGATCGTCCGGATCCCACCGGGATCATCCAAAATGGGATTGTCCAAACCGGGATCGTCCAAACCGGGATCATCCAAACCGGGATCGTCCAAACCGGGATCATCCAACACCCCCGGGATCGTCCAAACCGGGATCATCCAAACCGGGATCATCCAAACCGGGATCATCCAAACCGGGATCGTCCAAACCGGGATCATCCAAACCGGGATCATCCAAACTGGGATCATCCAGTGACCGATCATCCAAACCAGGATCATCATATCCAAACCGGGATTTCAACCCTCAAACCGTGATCGTCCGAGACCGGATCATCCAGCACCCTGGACGTCCTCGCAACCCGGGATCATCCAATACCCCCGGGATCATCCAAACAGGGATCATCCGGATCCCACCGGGATCATCCAAACCAGGATCATCCAAACCGGGATCTTCCAAACTGGGGTAATCCAAACTGGGATCATCCAAACTGGGATCTTCCAGATCCCACCGAGATAATCCAAAATGGGATCATCCAATACCCCGGGATCATCCAAACTCAGATCATCCAAACTGAGATCATCCAAACCGAGATCATCTAATACCCCGGGGTCATCCAAACTGGAATCATCCAAACTGGGATCATCCAACACCCCCAGGATTATCCAAACCAGGATCATCCAGATCCCACCCGGATCATCCAAACTGGGATCATTCCAATACCCGGGGATCATCCAATATCCTGGTATCATCCCAATCCCACCAGGATCATCCATCATCCCTGGGATCATTCCAAACCCACTGTGACCTTCCAACGCCCTGGGATCATCCAAACCGGGATCATCCAAACCCCCTGGGATCACTGAAATCCCATCAGGGTCATCCAACACCCCCTGGGATCATCCAGATCCCCCTGGGAACATCCAAACCCCCAAGGATCCCTCAAACCCACCTGGGATTGTGCAAAAGCCCCCAGGATCCCTCAGTCCCTTGGGATCCCTTAGAGACCCCTCGTCACCATCCCCACCCCAATGCTGCCTCCCAAAAATGGCTGCAGATCATCCCAATGGAGCCTCCCAAAAATGTGTCCCCCCCACAGGGGACCCAGCCCCACATCCCCTTTTCTGGGGCTTCCTTGGCATCCCTGCACTGTTCCATGCTCCCTCCAGCTCTGCCCCCAGGTGGGGACACGAGCCCATGGGCAGGTGACAGTGGCAGACACAGCTCCAGCTCCGTGGTGGCCTTGTAAGGATGGGGGAAACATCCTGGAGGGAGCAGAGGGAAGCACTTTGCCACCAGAATCCCTGCAGAAGGCATCAATGTCCCCTGATCCAGAGGGGACAACCTGGCTGGAGACACCAGGCCCTGTTTCTCATCATGCTGCAAAATTTCATCCCTGTAGAAAATCCCTGGGCAATTTCATCCCTGTAGAAAATTCCTAGGCCTGCACAGGGCATCAGCGATGAGAAGCTGTTTCCTAAGTCGAAATGCCAAAACCCCCAAAAGAAAATGAGTTGTATTCCCTAAGGACTGGGGTGTGAGGGATGAGGAGCAGGGAGCAGCTCGCTGATGCTGAGCACAGCCTGATCTGAGCCTTTCCATCAGCAAATCCCAAATTCTGAGCAATCCCTGCCTCGCCCCTCTCCCAAGGCTCCCACAGCATTTCTGGGCAAGTTTATCCCTCAGCTCGGGGTTTGCCATCCCCTGGGACTGAAAATACTGGGAAACATCCCCTTGGGCTTTAGCAGATGGAGAGCTGGGGGCAGGAGTGGGGGGTCTCAGCCCCTCCTGGCTGCTGGAGGGCTCTGGGATGGAGAGCTCCTGTTTAGACTGCGCTCACTGGCTTGAGGAATATGTGGCGTCCACGGAATGCAGAGCTCTGTTTTTCCAGGTTTGGAAAGCGACGGGAGGGAGGAGGATGAATCACACCAGGCTTTGTTGGGGAGCAGATATGGAACCCCTGCAAGATGAGCCCGAGCCTCACAAGGTGCTGCCCGCCCTTCCCAGCCTCCAGCAGCACCAAATGCCAAGGAGAACCCAAAGTCAACCCAAAGGGATGAAAACAAACCTTGGGAGTGACAGTGGCATCTCAAGCAGCTGAACTCCTAACTCTGGAGCATTATCTCAGCCACACCTAGCACAGAGATTTTTTTCAGGAGTAAAAACCCCTCTGTTTTCAGCTTGTACCTAAAAGGATGGACACAACACGCTCATCTCCAACAAGGATGGGCAGGGATGTGGGAAAGATCAGCCCAGAAAAGCATAAAAACGGGGAAAACCAATAATGCTGCAGGTAGATTGCTGCTGGCTTAAGGAGATCTAAATAGAGATTTAAAAACCCCAAATATGAACAAAAATTTTAAAAAACACCCAAACCCCCACAACCCTCCCCCAAAAAACCCTGCAAAACAACAATAAAAAATCCCACTCTGAAAAGCTCTCCCCCAAGTCTAATAAAGCCTTGCCTTAATTACAGTAATATTACAAATTTGTCTCTTATTGTTACAGAGAACTTGGCTTTTAATTAGGCTGATTCCACCGAGCTGGGCTAATTACTGTGCAGTTATTAAATTTTCCTCTATAAAGACAGAAATCCACATCCACATAGTCAGATTAATTTGCCTGCATCTCTTTTTTTATGGGCGTTGATGTTGAGTATTGATGGAGACAGATTGGCCCACGAATTAAAGCAAAAATTCCTGGATATTGAAGGATCCTGAATGAGCCCAAATTTCGCAGGAAAATAACTATATTTAAATGCAGATTTATCACTACTCTGTGCACAACAGAGATGGTGCAGCTAATTTTTATTCCTGTTTATTAATTCCTAACAATTTGAGCTAATTTGGGTAAATTCTCGTCAATTTTATGATTTTTTTACTTATTTTTCACGCGGGGAAAAGCCCGCGGGAAGTTTCCTGCTGATGGATTCACGGCTTGGAAAATTCCCGGGATGGAGGAGGAGGAGGAAAAAAGGAACCAGAAAATTCCCGGGATGGAGAAGGAGGAGGAAAAAAGGAACCGGAAAATTCCTGAGATGGAGGAGGAGGAAAAAAGGAACCGGGAAATTCCCGGGATGGAGGAGGAGGAAAAAAGGAACTGGAAAATTCCTGGGATGGAGGAGGAGGAGGAAAAAAGGAACCAGAAAATTCCCGGGATGGAGGAGGAGGAAAAAAGGAACTGGAAAATTCCTGAGATGGAGGAGGAGGAGGAAAAAAGGAACCAGAAAATTCCCGGGATGGAGGAGGAGGAGGAAAAAAGGAACCAGAAAATTCCCAGGATGGAGGAGGAGGAGGAAAAAAGGAACCAGAAAATTCCCGGGATGGAGGAGGAGGACGAAAAAAGGAACAGGAAAATTCCTGGGATGGAG
Source organism: Luscinia megarhynchos (assembly GCA_034336665.1). Lineage (NCBI taxonomy): Eukaryota > Metazoa > Chordata > Aves > Passeriformes > Muscicapidae > Luscinia > Luscinia megarhynchos. Next base: position 2,644,463 of record CM067574.1, on the reverse strand, counting down.
GAGGAGGAAAAAGGAACCAGAAAATTCCCGGGATGGAGGAGGAGGAGGAAAAAAGGAACCGGAAAATTCCCGGGATGGAGGAGGAGGAGGAAAAAAGGAACCAGAAAATTCCTGGGATGGAGGAGGAGGAGGAAAAAAGGAACCAGAAAAATCCCGGGATGGAGGCGGAGGAGGAAAAAAGGAGCCGCGGGCTCCATCCTGGCAGCCTCACGCCTGGAATTCGAGGGAGAGGCAAAGAGCTGTCAAACAGCGCCTTTCGCCTTGGATAAAAAACCGGAATAATCCTAATAATAAAAAGCTAAAAATAAAAAGCACCGGCGCTTTTCCTCCTTCTGCATTTCAATATCCTCAATTGAAATTTTTCCCAGCGGAGAAATTGGCAACCAGGGCTCCGCCAAGGTGAAAAAAATCCTAAAAAGTCGGGTTTGAGTCTGCGCCGGGACGGGGAATTATTGCCCGAGGGTTTGCAGCGCCGGGCCGGGGCTGCGCGGCCCCTCCGCGCTCGCGGAGGCCACGGACTCCTCATTAATTAAGCTTAATTACACCGCATGCTCGTTTATTTGCTGCTCATACAATCGTGAAGCCCATGTACAAATAACATACAGGTTTTATTTCGGGATTTTTTTTTTTCTTTAGGGATAAAACGTACACAAAAAAAAAAAAGGGGCGAAAAAAAACAACAAAAAAAAACCAAACCCACATAATTACAATTTTATACAGTGCAGAAAGAATTAAAATAGGTGTCACCGAACTGTACAACGTCAGGGCGAAAAAAAAAATAGAGAGGGGAGGGAGGGGAATAATCCTTCATTATATATATATTTCTATAAAAACATATGGAGGATTGTCTTTACACAGAGACCACGGTCGCTTGCAAATTTACAAAGGTTAACTAAAAAAACCCAAATCTATATGGCAAATATTGCCAACAGAGATTCCCCGATTTAATACTGATCAACTGAGACTATTCGTGTCTCGATTATTAGCAACAACAACAACAAAAAGAAATGTAGAATAAATAACAGGATGAGCATGGCTGTCTCTTTCCAAAGTGCCTTGTTCTCTCTGCATAGGGTCTGATCCTGCAGTCTTTATGCAGGCAAGAAATCCAAAATTAATAGTTCCAAAAAAAAATCCCTCTGAGAGATTTTTTTGCCTGCTGGGTGTTGGCCGGCAAAAAAAAAAATTAAAAAAAAATAAAAAGTATTTTTCCGGGCTCGAAGTGAGACGGGATTTGAGTTCGGGGCTTTTCCAGCCCCCTCAGCCGAGCCGGTGGCATCGCTCACCGCCAACTCCCAAAATGAGTTTGCAATTTCATTTTTTTTCCCTTAAAGAAGCATCAAAACCTCGTTTGGCAAAGCCTCACCCCAACCTCGCAGCCGGGGTTTTCGGGCCGGACGGGGGGGCTGCTTTTGCTTTCTCCTGCAGCCCTCCCCGAGCAGGAGAAGGCACAGACGCTGCGGGCTCGCACTGCGGCCGATGCTCAGCTCATTGTCCCGCCGCTCCCCGCAGCTCCAGTCCGTTCGTGCTGCCCGAAGCCAGGCTGGGACACCCCCGTGGCACCCCAGAGCGTCCTGGGGGATGCTCCTGGCCGGCCCCAGCAGCGGCGTTTTTCCGTCCCGGCTCACATAACGCACGGCTTGATGTCCTGGTATGTCACTTGTTGGTGGTAATAGGAGCCGCTGCCCGCTGAATGCATGGAGGAGGAGGCCATGGCGTTGAAAGAGAAGACGAATTCCTTTCTGTCGCACATGCTCGGAGACTGTGAGTGATACCGCGGGATGCCTGCGGGACGGGGGGTGAGATGGTCAGCAGCGCGAAGGGATTTTAGGAAGGGGCAGCGAGAAAAACGCCGCATGGGGTTGAAAAAAAAATAAATCCCAACAACCCAACCCGCTCGCACACCCCGTTCCGAGCGCGGATTTGGGGATATTTTGGCACACACGGGCACTGCGGGGGTCCGCAGGTGCGGCAGAGAAACCCCCGGGACTGCGCTTCCCTGCCCGGCCCAAGGGCACTGCGAGGAGAGGGGATTTCAGTTGGGTTTAGGGGTTTTTTCCTTTTTTTTTTTTTTCTTTCAACACTTCGAATTATATTCTTTCGCCCCGGCTGCTTTTCGCGTGCGGAAAATGCGCCGGGTGCGGAGCGGGGCAGCTCCCGTTGCACCGGGAGGAGGCCGGGGGCGAGAGCAGCGGGAGCGGGGCTGTTCCGCCGCTCCTTCCGCCGCCTCGGGATGGAAAAGCGCCCCGGGGTGTGGGGAGGGGGTGCCCTGCCCGGGAGCCGCAATCGGAGCGTTTCGGGGAAGGCCGCGCACGGGCCCGGTGGCTCCGCGGGCGGATTCCCAGCTCGGTTTTCCACCGGCCCGGGATGCGCTGAGCTCCGGGAGCTGCCCCGGTGCGCGGTGGGCATTGCCCTGCGGCTCTGCCCGGGTTCTGCAGCTCCGGCCCGGCCCGCCTGATGCTTTTCCCTACTTAGTTTTGTGGGTTTTTTTCCCATTTGTTCTCCGCTTCACAGCCGTTCCTGTCAGGCACATCCCGCTCCCCGGAAGGCCCGGGGTGATGGGCAGGGACCCCCAAATCTGCCCCATCACCCGTCCATGGCTCCGGGGCTCCCCGTGCCCGAGAGTCCCACACCCAGAGGGGATTTTGGGCAGCAAAGCGAAACCCAGCGCTGGCCTCGTCCCTCCCGAGGCCTCTTCCCGGCCGAGCACCATCTCCATTCCGAGACTCGGGGCAAATGCAGCCCCGACAGCTCCAAGGACGAGACCGAGCCGGTCTCCAGGGACGAGACCCCCGCCGCCGCCCGGGTTTGGGGGTGCGGGAGGATTTGCGGGGTCCGGGCCGCCGGTTTCGGCGTGGACGATGGATGGAGAGAGGTGATGGGCCTGGAAAGGGCGGCCCTGAGATGTGTGACAAATACAGCTGATGGCGGGGAAGGGGCCGGGATGGGAGGGGGTGGGATGGCGCGGGTGGTGGACCACCCGATGGGGAATTCCTCCCTTTTCCCTGTAGAACCCTCCAAGGCCCGATGGAGGTGGGAGAGCCCAAGGATGCATTCCCGGCCTCTCCTTCCCGCAGTTCCCCGCTGCCCGAGCCCACCGGCCTTAGGCCCGGGGCTGAGGCGAAGCAGCCACCGGGAATAGCGGAGCCCCGGCCCCGCAGCGGGGACAGCCCCGACGGGCGCCCGCTGCCCCCGGGGAAGGAGCCAGGACAAGGCAGCTTCCCCTTCGGAAAAGCTTTAAAAGCCCCACGAAGCGGGATCCCGGCTCGCAGCGGCCCCGCCGGGATCCACGCGAGGTCCGCAGCCCCCGGTCGCGGATGCGCCCCACGCGTGGCCGCCCTTACCTTGGAGGTCGGCGGTGTTGTGGCTGTTCTGGTGCAGGTAGGGCTGGTCCAGGGAATGCGTGGAGAGGCTGGAGGAGAGCGGGTTGGCCGTGGGGTTGCAGGGCGAGAGGGGCTGCTGCTTGATGTAGGACGCGCCGGTGTTGAGAGCCGCCGAGGCGCTGGGCGCCCACGCCGAGGCCGAGCTGGAGTAAACCGAGTGCGGCTCCATCACGCCGCCGGCGGGGAGCAGCGGGGACGCGGGCACGGAGCTGTCGTGGTGCGGGTATTCCCCGGCCGAGGAGCCCGTGCAGCCGCCCATGTAGGTGTGCCCGCCGTTGGCGGGCAGGTGGGGCACGGAGTGTCCCGCCAGGCCCATCCCCTCCACGTTGCTGGACAAATGCCCGTTCATCATCCCCAAGCCCCCTTCGAGGGAGAGGCTGTTGGGGGGGCAGGAGAGCCCGCCGGCCGAGCCCTGGAAGCCGTAGCTGTCGGGGAGGTGGTTGAAGCTGAGCCCGTTCATCATGCTGTACATGGGCTTCAGCGCCTGGCATTTCCTCCGGAACCCGCGGGGCCGGCGGCGGAACGAGCCCTCCTCGAACATGAACTCGCTGGCCGGGTCGATGGTCCAGTAGTGGCCCTTGCCCGGGCGTCCCAAGCCCTTGGGCAGCTTGATGAAGCACTCGTTGAGCGAGAGGTTGTGGCGCACCGAGTTTTTCCAGCCCTGGTAGGAGCCTCGGAAGAAAGGGAAGCGGCTCTGCAAGAACTGGTAGATCTCGCTGAGGGTCAGGCGTTTGGAGGGAGAGCTCTGGATAGCCATGACGATGAGGGCGATGTAGGAATAAGGCGGTTTCTCCGGCCGCCGGATCCCCGCGTTCGTCTTCTTGGCTTTGGGGCCGGCGCTGCCCGGGGCCCCGCCGCTGCCCGGGGCGCTGCCGGCCGCGCCGCCGGTCCCCGCGGAGGCGGCGTCCATGGCCGAGCTCTGCGGCTGCTTCTCAGCCACGGAGGACATGGGGCCGTAGCTGCTCTGCACCGGAGGAGGAGGGGGCTGAGAGGACAGAGCCTGCTGCGCTTCTGCAGTCATCTACGGCCAGGTCCGCGGCGGCCAGCCCCAGCCCCGGCCCTCCTCCGCCGCCCCCCCAGCGCCCCCCCAAAAGGCCACGCTGCCGGGGGCTCGCCGCCGCTCACCCACCGCCCTCCCTCCGGCGTCCTCCCGGCCCCCCGGCGGGCTCGCTTTCCACCGGGAGACTTCACCCCTCCGTGGATAAACAAATGGAAGCGACGACACCCCCCCAGCCCCCCTCTGCCTCCTCCTCCCACTTTATCCCTAAATCCGAGCGCGGCTGCAGAAGGCGAGCGAGAGGCGGAGGGTCGGGGGGGCCGCAGGGAGGCGGGATGGGGGGGCGGGTGGAAGCGAGCCGAGCTCGGCTGCTGCGAGAGCGGAGCCGGGGCCGCCGCCCGCGCCCGCCCCGCTGCCCCTGCCCGGGCCGGGCTGCCGGGGCCGCCGCCGTCCCCCTCGGAGCCTTCAGCTGGGCTGGCGCTGCGGGGAGCTGCTTCCCATCGCGGTGGCTGTCGAGTCTGCCCCCGGCCCCGCCGCTCGCCTTCTACTTTATCTCTCGCAGCGGCGTCTGCCGCTCCTTGACAGACGTAAGCGCGGAGCGGAGATCCCCGCCCCGAGCCGCTCCCCCGCTCCCCTCCCCTCCGCCGCCCCGTGCCGGCCCCTCCGCCGCCGCTCCCCGCTGGTGGGCAGCTTTTAAAGAGCCCTTTCCACGCCGCCCTGCCCCACCCGGGGGGGCTGCACGCCGCACCCCCGCCCGCCGCGTGTAGCTCTGTGTGTGTCTGCGTGTGGTTTATGCCACGCGTGACCGCGGTGTGCCGTGGGGCTCCTCCACTCGCTCCCTGCCCCCTTTTCCAGCCCTGGAAAGCACGGGGAGGGCCCACGCGGGCCGGGGAAGGCTCGGGGAGCGCCGCGGAGGTTCCGCGCGTGGCGTGGGGCGGCGTTGGCGCTGCCCGGCCCCGGCTCCGCGCTGCGCGCAGCTTCGCCCGCTCCGAACCCCCTCTTCGTGCGCTCTTTTTAAGCTCGGCGGGCCCGGGCAGGATGTTTATACTGCGCAATGTAAACACGGGCTCGGGGGTGCTTTAATAAAAAGAAATCGGCGAAAACTCCCGCTGCCTCGCGAAATGCCCTTTTCTGCCTCCGCCGCCGCTCCGGGGCCGGGAACGGGCTTCGGACCCCTCGCCTGCCCCGAGGCTGCTTTAGGGATGAGGGTGTGTTGGTTCGTTTTGGGGGGATTTTTTGGGTGGGGTGTATATAAATCTGTGCTGGAGTTTCGCGGCTCCACGTCCGGAGTTTGACGCTCATCTGCGGTGCCACGGGCACGCGCGGCGGGTGGGGGGCAGGAGAATAGACGGCCAGAGGGGTAGAGACCCCCTTTTCTCCCTCCCTTCTCCCCCAAAAGCCACCTCTTTGAGCACCGTGCCACCGGCAGAGCTGTCACCCGAGGTAAGTCGCTTGGAGCCTTTGTCACCTTCTCGCGTGGAAAGCTGCGCGGTGCGGGGGGTGGGATTGCGGGTGGGCACGGGGAAGGAGCCTGGGCTCTCGGAGCTGCCGATGTGCCGGAGCCGCCGCCTGCTCCCTCCCGACATGGGGCAAAAGAAAAGAGAAAGGAAAAGGGAGAAAAAAAATCCACCCCGTCCCCCCGCGCCCCGTTGCAGGCCTCGCCCGCAGGGCTGTGGGTTCATCCCTGTGCAAAGAGAGAGAGAGGGGACACCCCCTGCGCCAAGCCCCCCGTCTTCCAGCTTGGCTTTTCAAGTTTTCAATGATAATTTAATACCTTTTAAAGGAAAGATAGGCACCGATCGGGTTTCCAAACTCCCTCCGCGTTATTGGCGAGCAGTTGTGAGCAGCCTCCGGGGCGCCTGTCACATCTGTGGTACGACCAAGAGGGATTTCACATCAGGGTTTTCTTTTTTTTTTTTAAATTTCTTTCTATCCTCCCCCCTCTTCTTTTCCCCCACCCTCCAAATTTAAAAAAAAAAAAAAAAAAAAAAAAAAAAAAAAAGTCATCCTGCAGACAGCACCGGCCCTTCCGTTGCCGGTGCAAACGGGCCCGGGACAGGCACGGGAGAGCCCTGGGCAAGCCCCAGGCCGGGGCAGGTAGCCAGGAAGAGGGTGGGAGGAGGTTGGGAGAGTTATTTCTGGAGCTTTTCCCCGGAGGAGAGGAGAAGGAGCAGCTCGGCTGCCCGGGGAGGCGGCGGCCGCTGCGCCCTCGGCGCGGAGCAGGACGTGAAGCACGGTGGCTGCTCGGGAAGGGGGAAAACCACCCCAAAAATCGCTTTTTGGGAGAAGAAATCACATTCCCCGGGGCTCACATCCCCTAGGAGGCTGGTGCAGAATATTCCCTTTGCTTCTCGCTGCGTTTCTTTTAATTTTTGCTGCGGGAGCGCATCTCTGACCCTGAGCTTCGCTCCGCATCGAATGTTCCCCCCGGCTCGCGAAAAGAGTGAGTTTCTTTGCTTTAGATCACTCTGCGGCCGAATCTCCCCGATCTGCCCCAAAACACCCGGGGATGGAGCTCGAAACACAGCACAAAGCACCCGTGGAAAAATCACATTCAAACCGTTTACCACAGGCAGAGTTTCCACGAGGAAATAAAATATCTCCCCATTAAAAAAAAACCCCAAAACTCTTTGTGGAAATTAAACTATTTCCCCTCAAAGAAAATCAGTTCCTTCACGAGTGTCCTTTCCTCCTCCTGCAATATCTTTTAGGGGTGGGGAGATTTGGTTTCCGATGCCTTTATTACAGCTAGCAAAAGTTAAAAATGGAAATATAGCTCTCCAGGTCCTATAGGCCTCGTCGCGGGAATAGCAGAAATATTGGAGGGTTTTAATCCGGGCCCACGAGTTGGGGAAAGGAGAGTTTTGGGGAGGACAAGCCTGGTGTACGAGGAGGAGGAAGGTGCGGGGGAAAGCGGGACTCGCTCTTGGTGTTGTCTGCTCGTGGTTTGGGTGGGTTAATCGGGTCCTCCCCAGCCCCCGACGGGCAGAGATGAAAAGAAGGGAGAAAAAGAAGAAATGACAAAAATTAAATTATCATCTGGCGCAATTAGCCTCTCCCATCCCGTTCGGAGCCCGCGTTACCAACAGCCCCGGCCCCGCCGCGCTTCCCACCCGGTTCCTTCCCAAACGCGCTCCCCTTCCCTCCCCCTGCCCGAAACTCGGCCCGTGTTTTGTGTAAAAATAGACAAATCCGAGCTTTCTTCCTTTTCCTGCGCCGAAGGTATTTTTACTAGCTAATTGCTTAAGTGAAGTCAACTCGGCGAGCAGGCCGGGTGTAACCCGAGGATGGAAATGAATATAGGTGGCATTGTTAGAGGCGGGCTGGGTGCTGCTCCGAGAGGGGCCGGGGTGTTCCTGCGAGCCCGGACCACCCAGGGCGAGGGGAGTGACCGCCCCGTGTCCCCCTCCCCGCTGTCCTGCTTTGCATTAACACCACCCGCGGGACCCCCCCTTGTTCCCCAGCACCAGCCTTTTCCCCTCGCTGCCTTGGTTTTTTATTTTTTTATTTTTTTTCAGCCGCCGCCATCCCCGCGGCCGCTGGCCCCAAATCCGCGGCGAATTGATCCCTAAATGTTTATTTAAAGGCGAGGGGGTGCGTTCGAGCGAGGGGCTCGAGGATGGAGAGAGGAGAGCTGGGGGAAGTGGAAGCGCCGAGGGAGGGATGTTTTTAGGGAGACGCACACCCCGAACATTTTTTGTGGGTCCATCATACGGCAACGCTTTTCCCCACGCGTGGGACCTTTCCCAGTCTCAGCCTTGGCCTCTCGCCTTCCTGGAGGCAAAGCTCCGTCTCCAGGGCCGAAGGAGAAGATTTTGGGAGGGCAGAAGCCGAAATTGGGAGCGCAGCAGAGCTGCCCGGGTCTCTGAAGCGGCTGCGGGGAGGTGCGGGCTGGCTGTCACCGCTGTGCCTCAGGCACAAGTTCAGGTTTTGGTCAGAAAGGGAAAGAAAAAAAAAAAAATAAAAGGAAAATCTTAATCTCCCCCTTTTGTCTCCCTTTTCCCCCCTCTGCCCGTCCCGAGTCTCCCCCCCGCCCTTCAAGCCCAGATTTTCCATGACGTCCTTCGATGAAATATTGCAGCACAGGAATTTACAGCCTTCTTCAGCTCGGGATTTTTTTCTGTGGAGTTTTCTGGCAGGAGCCGGTCCCTGCAATACAAATCGGTTCCAGCGATAAAAAGCTCCGAGCGCTACCACTCAAACACAATCGCTTCCCACAGAGATCTTCCAAATATCTCCGGGTATTTATTTATATCCCGCTCAGGGACGGATAGCTAGAATGCTTTCCCGGGGGGATGCTTTTGGACTGGCTGAGATTCAGACCCGGAGAATTGGGTACCAAGAGAAACAGCGGGGTTGAGCCGGAGCAGAGCTGCGACCCGGCGAGTGATGCTCCCACATCCCACAAACCCGCCCCTAAAGGCAGCTCGAATTGTAAATCCAGGTGTAAATCCAGGTGTAAATCCAGGTGTAAATCCGTTCCTGAGACATTCAGGCTTTCCTGGACGAGGTTTCTTCCCTGGGGCCCGGGGCTGGGGATGCTCCCAAAGCAAACAGAGCTCTTGGAAGGAATATCCCCTCTCCCAGCATCTTGGCATAGCAGTGGCATCCAAACAAAATTCATAGCCACTTCCAGCTTTCCCAGCACCAAATCCCGTCAGGACAGAGATAAAATTTGTGCTAGGGAAACCTTTCCATCCGCTGCTGAACTTTTTGGCATCGGGAACCACCTCCAGCCCCGGCAACTCCCGATGCCAAAAGTCGGGCTGGGCCAAGCCGGGCCGGGGGTCTTCACCAAACGAGGTGGACGAGGGAATTCCACGGGCTTCAGCCTCATTTCCAGTCTTATGGAACCTTTTTTTTTTTTTCTTTTTGGTTGTTTTGTTTTTGTTTTTGTTTTTTTCCCCAAGTTTAAACCAAAGCCCTGTCGAAATCCCATCAATGTGCCGGTGCTGGAGGAAGGAGGAATTTTAGCGTCGGGCAGGCGAGGGTCATCAGCCCCATTTCGGGCTGTCCCACAAAATCCGTCTGCACGGAGAGGTGGGAGAAATTAAAACGGAATACCCCACATAAAGGAGGAACAGGTTATTTTCTTGCACGGTTGCCAAAAGCCGCAAGGGACCATCCATTATCGGGATAAATAATGGGCGAGGTGGCAACAGGGGTTGCTCCTAAATAACGCGGGGAGATGCGGGGAAAAAACACGGCGGGTTTGGGGCAGGATCTGGCCTCTTTTTTCCGGGGGACAGCATCCTGGGGGTGAGGAAAACCCCGAGGGGAGGCGGGGGCACCCACGCGAGCCCCGGGCTGCAGATCCAGGTGCGCTCCTTGGAGGGAGAAAGGATTTTGTCCGGCCTGAGGGCAGAGGGGGTGCCAGCACCTGGGCACTGCCCTGGGCAGGTGTCGGGGTCCCCAGCAGCCCTTGTGCCTTGTCACCTGCCGAGCGGGCAGAGCCGTGCGGGAGGGATGCGGCACAACAGAGAGGGATGCTGAGAACAGCGATGTCCCTGTCGGGTACCCGACCAGGGGGAAAAAACGCCGTGCGAGAAGGTCCCTGGTGCTACAGAACCCTCCTGTCCCTGCCCACGGTGCCCAGGGACAGAGCACTGCAAAAGCAGCTTTTGCTGTAGGGAATCTCGGGGTATTCCTGCGGAGAAAGGAAAAGCGCACAGGAGCGGGGCTGGGCTGCAGCCGGCCTGGTAACCTGCGTTTTTTAACCTTGTTCCTACAGCAAATCCCGCACAGAAACTCCGTGTTCTCCCTTTCCCTGTCCAAAGCGGGGGTTCGGGACACGCGCTCACAAACACCGGCCAGAAATTCCCGCTGGAAACAGCCGCAGTTGTGCTCTCGCCGATTCTTTCTTTGCAAAGACCTGGGGATGGTTTTCCTTGGAAGCTTTCCCGGCAAAAGCTGTTTTCCCCCGCTAGAATTCCCGTGTAATGATGCTGTGCATCAGCGGGTTCTGGGTGGTGCAGGTCCGTGGATCCTTCTACTTTGCAGCTGCCTGATCAGAGAGTTAAAATCCACCAAAAATTGGTTTATCATCTTTGCCGCCTCCTGATAACAGAGCGGCTCCTCGCAAATCCATCCCTTTTGCACAACCAGCCCCCACTTAAATATTAAAAACGATCTGGAGGGGCTTTTAAAAATGTTCTGCAGGGAATAAAAATCTGGGCTGGCGTTCCAGGGAAAGATGCACTATGGATACGTGAAATGCCGGAGCCAAGGTGGGGAAATTTTCCCCAGCACGGGTTGTTGTGCACCGAAGTGAAACGATTTCTGCAGCAAAAGGATTGATTTTATTTCGGGGAAAATCATCCTGGGAGCGGGAAGGGAATGGGTGCATCCATGTGTTCATCTCCCCCTTGAGAATATTTTGGAGCTCTTGGGGTAGATGCGCTTGTGGGGAAGGAATTGGGAGGAATTCTGTAAAAACACAGCCAAATCCCGAAAAACCAAAAGAACGATCCGCTGAAAACAACAACGAAACATTCTCACCTAAAATAAAGAAAAATCGCACCAAAACTGAACAGGAAAACTGGCCCAAAACTCATTAAAAATTCGAATAATGAACCCAGAAATGGTTTTGCTTTTCCCATTCTCAGAACCGCTCGGAAAACAGCAAAACTCCCAGCGCGTTTTGCGCAGCACCCTCAGCTCCTGCCTCTTAATCTCCCTCAAATTCAAGTTGCTAAAGCACACCAACTAATTTTTCATGAACCCTCTTTAAAATCGGGGAATGAAGGAATTCCTTCAGATCCCTTTCTCCCGCGGATTTGGCGGGGTACCTGCGGGCAGAGATGCTGCCCGAGGGCTGAGGTTGCAGCATAAGAATTTTCCTCCCAGGTTTATTCGTTTCTCCTTTCGGAACGATCGAATTTGAGCACTCCGCTCAAAGCTCCGCGGGCTGAAGGAGTTTTTTCCCACCCGAAACCCCCAAGTGTCCCCCGTGTCCCCCCGCCCCGTGCGTGGGGACACCCAGGAGTGTGGCTGAGCCCTAAAAGCGATGGAAATCCGCCCGAGAGGGAGCGGGTCCCGTGTCAGAGCCCTCCCGGCTGAGCCCGAGCGGCTGCGATCGAGCCAAACACAACCGGGCTGGGAAATCCGCCCTGGCACAGCAGGAAAGGGATTTTCTGTCCGTCGGGAAGAGGGAGCTGAGCTGGAGCACAGCCCTGGTTCTGGTTTGCCCCGCAGCCCCAGGAAAGGAAAACAGAAATGTTTCCAAAAATACTGCAATAAATAAATTGGTATGGAGGGATTTTGATGGAGGGAGAGAGGATAAAAGAGAGAAACACACAACGGAATGGGCAGAAGGAAGGAAAGGAGAAAGAAAGAGGGAAAGAGAGAGTGGGAGAGAAAAGAAAGAGAAAGAAAGAAAGAAAGAAAGAAAGAAAGAAAGAAAGAAAGAAAGAAAGAAAGAAAGAAAGAAAGAAAGAAAGAAAGAAAGAAAGAAAGAAAGAAAGAAAGAAAGAAAGAAAGAAAGAAAGAAAGAAAGAAAGAAAGAAAGAAAGAAAGAAAGAAAGAAAGAAAGAAAGAAAGAGAAAGAAGACAGAAAAATTATATAAAGAATGAGAACTAGAAAGAGAATATTAGGGAAGTTAAAGGAAATGAGAGAGAAAAAGAAATGAAGACAAATGAAGAGCAAGAAAGTGAGTAATAGAGAAAGGGTGAAAGAAAACGGAGAAACGGGGAAATGGAGAAGCAAAAAAAAAAATCCCCAAAGAATAAGAAAGAAATGAGGAGGAAGAGAAAAATAGAGGGAAAGAGGAAAAGCTGTAAGGAAAAAGAAAAGAAAAGAAAAGAAAAGAAAAGAAAAGAAAAGAAAAGAAAAGAAAAGAAAAGAAAAGAAAAGAAAAGAAAAGAAAAGAAAAGAAAAGAAAAGAAAAGAAAAGAAAAGAAAAGAAAAGAAAAAGGGAAAAATAAAAGAAAAATATTCAAGAGAACGATTAAAAGAACAAGAGAAAAGACAAAAAGAAAGAAGTACGCAAAAGACAGAAAAGTGGCAGAACAAGAGAGAAAACCCCAAAGCAAAAACCCCAAAGAACCAACACAGCAAGCACGGAAAGGGGAATTATTTTCCTACAAAACCAACAATAGGACGTAGACAATTTAATTTTTTCCCTCCAAGCGGGGCTGGGAGGGAGGAAGGCGCAGCGCGGCGGGGCCCGGGCGCGATGGAGGCAGAACCCGCCGGGACGGGCTCCGGGCAGGGCAGATCGCCTCCAGCCATTCCTGCTTGCCCTGCCCTTTGTTCCACGAGCCACAACACGCGGTTTCCACTCGGCTTTTCCACGCGGGGCTGCGCTAAACTCGGCTTAACCCCCGCGGGGAGCGCGGCGCGCCCGGCCCCGCGCTCGCTCCGTAGGTGGCCGTGTATATTTGGGTTGAAGCCGTGTTTATGTTAATGAAAAAGGCTGAGATTACAAACAGACCACTGAATGCCCGCGCTGTTGCTGCCGGATTGGTGGAAGATGTGTACTTTCAAACCTAATCGCTTTTTTTTGGGGGGGCGGCAAATCTGATTAAAAATGATGGAAAATTATTATTTTTAGCGGTAAGGAATTAGGGATCTCCGGGGTTGCCACTTTCCGTGTGGTTTCCCGATAGAGAAGGCGGGGATGGAGAAGAGTTGCAGGAAAAAATTGCCGAAATTTAGCCATAAATCCAACAAAAACGAGCCCCGGAGGAGGGCAGGGAAAAATATCCCCCTCCCTGAATCCCCCCCGACGCCGCTGAAGGGGACCCAGTGGCAAATGGAATGATGTCCCCAAAAACCTCGGCTGAAGGGGACATTGTGCTCAGGGCTTTGTCCTTGCCGGATGGAGATTGGAGGAACCTGAAATTCACTCCAAAAACCCCGTTAATTCACCCCTGTAGGATGGGATATATATGCTTGTATATATAAAATAACTCCAGTCCTTATAAATGCAACCAAGAAAAAAAATAAATTCATTAGTTTACATAAAAATTAAAATAAAAGGATTTTTAAACATTAATTTGGGGTGGGAGTGGAGCAGCAATCATCATTCTGTAACTTCGTTTTCAGAGTCTGGTTTTGGGGGAGGCTTTTCCTTGTTTTCTTCATAAAACCTCTGTCCAAAATGATTCTTTGACCCCCCAGCTGCTTCTATCCCCATCTGCATTTGGAAGTTTGAACAGCTGATAATTAAAAAATGAGATTTTTACAAATTTTCCCCCCACACTCGATAAATTCCCATCACGGAGGGATCCACTTCAGGTCCAAGGGAGAGGATTTTTTTTTCCCCCAGGAGTTCTGGAAGAGAACGTGCGCTCAGCCTTTGGCATCTCCCTCCTTTTCAACACTTTCCTTTTGTGGGCAAAAGCTCTCGGCGGCAGAGCCCGGCAGACCTGGAGGATTTGGACACTCAGATATTTTACTTCTGTTAGGATCCCTCATTGACTGCAGAACAAAGACAATCCATCCCAATTTATGAAAGGGATGCAAACAGAATTCGGGGAGATTTTAGCAGGGAAGGTGTTCGAAAAACAAAAAGGGAAAAAGGGAAAATGAAAAAAATCCCTTAAAAACCCCGAAAGTTTTCCCCGTGCAGCGGCTGTGCTGCACTGGGGATTCAGGGGAGAATTCCCCCGGGGTTTGGAGGCAGAGGTGTGCTGTAAAAACAGCTTTTTCTGCCTAAAAATATCTTCAGGGTGTGAAACCATGTCCCTGAGACAGCGAAGTGTGGGGCTTGGAGCGACAGCAGAGGAGTCTCTTTGTTCTCTCCTCGCACCTGGAATTAACCTTTATTCCCTGACGCCTTCCCCCCCCTCTTTTCTTTTTTCTTTTTTTAATTTTTTCCCTTTGATAGGGCGAACATTGCGTTCTCTCGGTGGCATGAAACGATTCTGTAGGAGGTACAGAAAAAAAAAAAAAAGACCAACAAAACAAACCCCAAACCCAGCAGCGCAGTGTCGCCAAAACCAACCCCGTGCTGTGAGCGCCACGTAGGCCCCGCAGCGATGCCAAGGCTGGGGGACACCGGGGGTGCCCCAAACTTGCTGCCGGGTGCCTGTGCGAGCAGCGGGACACCCAGAGCTGTCCCCGGCCGGGGACACCCTGAGCTGTGACCCCGCATCCGGCGGCGCTGCTCCGCGGATCCGCGAGAGCAGATGAAAGCGATGTCACATTAATGTCAGCTCGCAGCTCGAGCCCACACAGCCTTGATTGCTCTTATTAATCTCGCCAATTTGTCTGTCAGCACTCGGCTAATCCCTAAATAGCCTCCCAACAGGTGCTTTATGCTTCCGCCACATCCCCCCGGCCGCCCGCAGCCCCCGGCAGCGCCGCTCGCCCTCCGCGGCGACACCGCCTCTGTCCCCGCGGTGCCAGCGCCTCTGCTCCCCCGCCAGGGCTGCAGGCCACGCAGGCGACCTTGCAGATGCTGTTTAGTCTGTCCAAAAACACGCCACGGAGTTCTGGGCTTCTCAGAAGGAGCGGGGAGATGCTGGAGGTGAATTACCTGATTTGCGGTGAGCAAACCCTCCATGTGATTTGTCCCATATCAGGATTAGGAAACACGTTTACGGCCCAACTGTCTGACAGCAGGGAGCTGCACTGCTCGTATTTGTGGTGGTTTTATGGACAGGGGAGAAGATTAAAACAAAAAGTCCGAGCTGAAGCTGCAGTGGGAAAGCCACTTTAAGCCCCAAGCAGTTTTATCATAAACCCGTGGAATGGTTTGGGTTGGAAGGGATCTTAAAACTCATCTCGTCCCAGCTCCCTGCCATGGGTTCCAACGCCCTCCACAGCCCAGGTTGCTGTTTATCCTGCACTTAAGCTGAGGGTTGATTATTTTCTTTAGTACTCTATCAGAAAATCTGCTGGCTTGTTATGGTGTGTGTTCAGCCACATCAATTCTTTAGCAAAAGACTAAAATTATTGTGTTGTGAGGCTTAATCTTCCTAAAGTCGTTACTTAGCCCAGTGGTCTAAATCACAAAACACAGATTTTGTGTTTAGAACTCTTAATTGCTGAACCCATTTAACTGCTAAACCCTTTTAACTGCTGGAGGAGAGTTCAGGTTGTTTTCCTCTCTCGGCATGAAGAGAAAGAAAAAATTGATTCATTTCTGTTCAGCAGCTCTGCTGCATGAAATGTTTTGCACACAGGTTACAAACTGGTGATTTCTGCTGTGATTCACCTGGAGGGAGAGCCACCAAACCTGGCCTCATGCAGCAGGTTCATATTTTATATCCAAAGCTCTTGGGGTTGTATCCAAAGCTATTCCCAACGCAGCAGAAGGAAGAGCTTTCAGGAACATCTTCAACAATTCCTCCAAGAGATTGAGTGGTCTGAGCCCACTAAAATATCTCAGAGCTGTTCATTGTTAACCCTTGGGTGCTCCAGATCAGATCCTAAAAGCTCCTAAAAACACCATTCCCCACTGAAAGCTCTTTCACTCCATCCTGCCCTGGATTTATTATCAGGGAGACAGATTTTTTTTTCCCTTTTTCTTTCTCCCTGAGCCATTTATTTCATCCAATAAGTCCATCCATCACAGCGACCTGGGATCCAAGGATATTCTTAGCTGTGCAGCATGTCAGGAAACGGGCAGCAGCCCCGTGTGATGCAAATATTTGGACGAGGCAGAGGTAGGAAGGATTGTCCAAATGTTTACTGCAGGCTGTTGATAGCCCCAGGATTTATAACTGGTGGATAACGCTGCCCCCACACAGCTCCTCCAGCAGGTGCATCCAGTTTCCACATGACACGTGGGATTGTGTGCTCTGGGAGAGGGGATGCAGGACACATCCAGTTCCCTGCGATTCAGCTCCTTTTTTCCAGCTGCTTCACTGGTTTGGAGCCCATGGAGCAGCAAGACAGGAGCTCAGGATCCACTCCAATGATTCGTGCCCCTGAGAGCAATTCCAACCTTTGGAAAAACAAAACACGACCAGTTGGAATTCCTTAAGTGAAAGCAATGCTCAGAACAGTTCAGGCCCATCAAAATATTCCCTGTCACTCTGCTTCAGCGCTGCAGCAGAGGAAATTCATGGCATTGTTGTGCTTATTGTTCTTGGCATTTCACTTCCTCGCTTCCAGCGCTGGGATTGGAGCTCCTCTGTCTCCAAGCAAGCCCTGACTGCTGCTGGGGGCACAGCAGAAGTGCTGGCTGAGCACTTGGAGCCATGGCTGCTGCTCAAACAGCTCCAGCTCTTCAGAGCCCACTGGAAATGTCCCATAGCTGCTGCCAGGTGGCCTCTTCCAGCCAAAAGAGGGGAGTGCATCCAATAAAAGCCAGGCTGATGGACTAGAAATGGGAATGTTGTCAAGGGAAGGCTCTGCTGCCTTGACACCCCCTCGTGTAACCTACTCAGGAGGTCTCTGCATGATCCAGGGCACCCCAGAGGGCTCCAGCCCAAATTTCTGCTCCAGGCAGGTCCATCAGCAGCTCTAGGCAGGGTCAGCCACGGCTTTGTTCAGCTTGAAAACCTCCAAGGACAGAGTCCAACAACCAGGACAATGGAGAGGAGCTGTCAGTGTCCACCCAGCCAGGCTGGGAGCTCTGCTATCAGAGCAGAAGCTCTGTGATTTTGGCTGTAATTCCCCCCACCGTGTAATTGAGGAACAATATCCCATGAAACTGGAGAGGTCAGCGTGGAGTCGAGTCCCTCAGCTCTGGTCATCTCCTTCCCCCACACTGTTTTGTGAGTTCTGGTGATGCTGGGAACGTGAACTCATGGATTTAACGTGCTGCAGACACCCAGACAGTTTTTCTTAGCAGCAAACAGCAACAGCATCAGCTGCAGAAAAGCCTTTAATTCATCACAGCCCTGCAGGGGCAGTTTCCCGACTGCTCCCATGGGGAATACAATGGCCCTGTTGTTTTTCTGAGGGGAGATTCCTCCATTTCAGGCTGTTGCATAAACTGTGTGTTTTCTATTTGTCACCTGACTCATTGCAGTGACCTCCCTGAGATGGGATTGAGATCATTGGAAGTGATGAAAGGAGCCCTTGCAGGCTGAGGACCAGATTGTCAGAGTCACCTCTTCTGCTTTGCTTCACAAACTGGGAGGAGAACTTGCTGTTCTTCAGGGGGGCAACGAGTTGTGTAATAAAATATATGAGAAAAAAAAGGACTGAAGCTCAAATTCTAAAGTCATCTGTTGTGCTCCATGAAATTTTTCCATGCACTGAAAGGATTCAATCCTGTTTGATGTCACATTCTCAGGGTGACCTTAGATGAGGAGTCCTAACTCAGACTCACCTTGAACGTATTCTGCAACAGTTCCCAGTGTTGGCAACTCTTGGTAACATGCCTGGAAATGCTTTCCAGGCTTTCCAGACATCCTCATGGGACACAAGGAAGAACCAGCCCCAGCTGGTGAAGTGGGAGCAGCACTGCAGGTGTAGGAAGAGCTGAAGGCTTCATGGTTTTGATATTTTCAGGTTTCCTCAGCTGTGAGCCTTGGGGTTATATTTGGGCTCCAAGGGGGATGTGCAGGGGGCTGGGAGAGCTTTCCTGCAGGTTTGCCTGCATGGAGAATGGCCAGAGGGATTCACATGAATGGATTTGGCTCTTCCCAGTGTGTGCAGTGAGTGGGAATGTGACTAAGTGAAGGAAAAGGCAGAGTGTGTTAGTGGGGCACACACACCATCCTTCCACCAAACTGATCAATGAAATCCCCCCGGTGAAAGAATTTAACTTTGTGTTATCTTTCCATACTGCTGGACCTCTGGGCTGGGAATTCCTTCCCTCTTTTCCAGCCAGGTGAGGAAGATCAATCCCTTTTTTAGCTCTGACCCTGCCAAGCTCTGAAATTCAAGCATCTCACATGGGTTTTCTCACGTGGAAACGCTGCTGCTCTATGCCTCACTTTGCACTGAAATCCAGCCAGGAGAAGGTTGCAAAGCCAGGAAGATTTGGGACAAGGTGAAGCAAAGCAGGATTAAAGGAGCTCAGCACATCCAGGTGCATCCCTGTGCATTTGGGCTTGGAGGGGTTGAACCTTGGCTTGTGGTCCAGCCCAGCCTGGTGCTTTTAGCTGGACAAAATTAGAATTTTTTTTTCCCCCAAAGCAAGCCATTACTGACAGATTGAAAGGGGTTTATCCTGTGGAATTTTCCCTGCCTTGTCTGCCAGGGAACATGCAGGACTCAGCTCCTCTTCCTTGGAGTAAATCACAGTGTGGGGCTGCCTTATCTCCACCAGAGCCCCTGAGCAGGAATGTTGCACTGTCCAGCCCTTGGGCCACCCAGCCCTAATCCCAGGAATCAGCATCTGCTCCAGGCCCACGCTCTGACCCTCCAGGGCCATATTTTTGCAAGGTCAGGAGGTTGGGTGGTAAAAGGGGAGTGGGGAATAGCAGGGAGAGATTCAAGGCTGGCTCTGCACAGGGATTTCGTGGAAATGTTTACACTGGCCATGGAGTGGAGGATTGAGCCTGTTCCCCTCTCCAGATCTGCTGGAAATCTGCAGCAGGTATGAACACAGCCCCAGCTTCCCAGGGCCCTGGATGAGGGTGCCTTCACACCCTTCTCCTTGGTTGCTTTAGTGGATCCAAGTGGATTGAGGAAGGGTTGGATGTGGATGTGCCCTGTTGGGCATCATTTCCTGGGGCAACAAGGCTGCTTTCAGCTCGTGGTGCAGCCAGAGGGAAGGAAAAATAAGCAGGAAAATCAGATGGCAGCAAGGCACACGGGAGAAGGGGAGACACAGCTCTGCCAGATGGAAGTGAATGGATGCAGAAACAGCTCTGTGCGTTCCCTTCACCCACCACAGAATATTCTGTGTTGTGTTGAGGTGATTCAGCCCCTGCCAGCTTGTCAGCAGGAAGGATGGCAGTGGGCAGAGAGGGTCCACTCTGCACACGTGGGGGAACCATTCCCTCCTGTGTGGAAATCTTCTTTGGGATCAGGTAAAAGCATGATTTAATGTGAAGTTTCTCTGTGAAACAAAGGGGCTTCAACCAAGCTGTGCAAAGAGTCACTGGGTGTGGTCTGGCTGTCCATCAGGAGCAGGGAAATCCTGTGTGTGACACCATTCCCAGGGCATATTTCAGTCAAGAGAATGAAAAGGTGTAAAAGGGAATGCTCCAAGCAAAATTCTGGTTTTTCTCAAGGTGCTAAACTGAAATCAGGTTACTATTTCTATTTGTCTATAAATCCTTCTTGAGTTCAGGGGAAAACACAATTTCCTTCTCTCTAAGGGCTGATAGCAATAAAGGATGTGATCCACTGCCCAGCGAAGTAAGAATTCAGGATCCAATATCAAGGGTTGCACAGTGAATTCTCCCTTAACAACTCAATAAAATGAGCTACTCCAACTCCTCCTGAGCCTTTGGAGTGGCTCATTTGCAGAAGTGAAGCCCAGGAAGCTGCTCTTGCCCAGCACCCAGCCCAGCTGCCCCTCCCTCCCATCCCTCCCTGTCCCACTCGAGCCACCCACGGCAGCATCCCTGAATTCCATTCCCATTCCAGCCCTGGCTTTGCTCCGTGGCAGAGCTCAGGAGTCTCTCTCCCTCCCTCCCTGCCTGCCTCTCTCCCCTGCAGCTGCTCAGCTCTGCGAGGGAAAGGCTCCCAGATGTGCTGGGGAGGGAGCAGGCAGAGCCCAGAATTCCACTCCTTGCCGTGTGGACTCTTTGTATATTTTTTTTGAAGGGGAAAATATGTGGAGTCCTTGGAGGAAAGCTGGGGACCAGGCACAGCCCCGGCAGCTGTGGGGCTACGAGGTCCTGCAAGTGCCCTGCCCTTGGGGCTGGGCCAGCTGACAGCCATCAGCATCACCCAGCAGGTCCCAAACCTCTCCTGGAGATGGCTCGAGCTGAGCAGACCCTTTGAGAAAACACAGCTTGGCTCAAAAGCTGGTAACACCTCAACACCCACAGCTGGAATTTTCGGTATTTTTGGCTCATGGGTGATCAATAAATATCCCAGAGCGTTTTGTGGGGTTGGTTTCATGGCATTTGGAGTGCATTTAGCTGTGGCACTTGGTAGCTACTCGATTATTGCGTGAGACAATACGTTTATGAAGTGTTGGCCCTCACTTAGTTAAACACTTCATTGATGTCTGAGACCAAAAAGGCATGAAACTAATTGTTCCCCTGGAAACAGGAACCCAGAGAATGATTTCATATCACAGCTTGGCAGCAGAAAAAGAAGAAACCTCTGTAATTGTTCCCATTAAGGCAGCGCTCAGGATTCATGCTCAATCTCTGCTCTGCTTCTGCTGTGAATTAGGGGACAAAAAACCAGCACAGAACCACATGAAAAAGGCCCGAAGCAAGCTGTGCTTTATGGAGCATTTGTAGTTCTGCCACCAAAACCATTTCTCTTCTGCTTTGCAGGTTTCTGGCCAGCAGCACCGAGGACTGTCACAGCCAAGCCCTCATTTGGAGATGCTGGGTTTTAACCTGCAGGAGGAGCAGGGACACCCCTGGGCACGCTGTGGGCTGGGGACAGGGCAGCCCTCAACCTGGGAAAGTGCAGGAAAACCCAAATCTGCAGTGGAAAATTGGGGAGAGTGAGGGAGGAGCCATGCAGAGCAGTCTGTGTGTGCAGGAATTATCCTGAACCTCCTGGCTGAGGATTTCCCTCCTCTGCTGTGGGATGTGTGATGACTGGGGCATCCCAAGGGGTTTTTTGCTGTGGAAAATCCTGTTATCCCTGTACCAGAGGAACTCCCATCTCCCAGTTCTCCACATTTCCCATCAAACTGGGAAATCTCCACCTCACTGAGGAGCTGCAGCCCCTACCATGGACCATCCCTGCAGGACCAATTTTGGGAAGCCCAATGGTTCTGCAATCCCCGTGGAGGGCACAGCCTCCCTCTCTCTGCCCAGATGGAATCACCTCCACCTTTTCCCATTTTTAGGCTTTGCCCCTGAACCCAGCCCCACCAAGCCCAGCAGGAAAATGGAACCAACAGCACAAAACCCACGCTGGCTCCCAGCCCCGCAGCTCCCCTGGAGGGACCAGGAGGCACAGACCTGCTCCATCCCAGCACGGAGAGCTTCTCACCGTGCTAATTGCTGCTAATTGAGGCTCTTGACTATCGGGGAGCCTTGCCCTGGCCAGGCTGATAGAGTATCAGGGAGATAAAGAGCACTCAGCACAGGTAACAGGGAGGTGCTGTCAGACCCTGTGGGACCCTCTGCAGGGTTATCTCTCCTTCCCAGAGCCCAGGGCACCAAATTCCTAAGGGAAACTCTGGGATCCTGAGGATCTGTGGAGAGCACAAGGTTTTTAGGAGCCCTGTGGGATTTTGGTGACTCGGGAGCTCAGCAAAGCAAGCTGGCACTCATTTCAGAATAACGCTTTTAAATTTCCTTAACAAGCATTTTATTCCTTTGGCTGGCTTTTGCTGTTGTTAATTTAACACCGTGGAAATGAAACTTTAAACATTTTTTTTCCCCCTTTTTTCCTTCCTACAGAGAAATAAATTTTTTTCTTTTAACAAATACTGTCTCTCTCAGAACTTTTGTTATTTTTCACCACCTCCACTGACCTACACAGAGCAATTCAGCTCCTACACCATCCTGAACACCAGGTAGGAGTTACTAACACCCACTTACCAAAGTGGAAACTTGCATGGGGTGACATTGTTGTTCTGCAGTTGTGTTTTTTTTTTTTTAAATAATTGCTAACAATTGTAAATAGGAAATAAAAATTACTGGATATTTTTGCAGCCAACTCAGAGAAAAATCTTGTGTGTGGATGCAGCTCCTGGCTGTGGGTACAGCCCTGCATCACACATGGAGGTGAAGCTCACAGGGTCCCAATCCCTGCCCACAGCAGTGCCTGTGTTTTGTCTCAGGGGTGTAAAAACTAAGAAAACACCATCACTTCACTCCTGGAGGAGCCAACAGAGCATGGCCATGGCTATCAAACCAATGAGAGGGCAACCACACACCTGAGAAGCTGCTGGGTCCTCTGAGCCAAGGTTTAGGATGTTTTCATGTCAAGTATCCCCATTTTCCTCCTTGAGGTACCTCAATCATCTGCTTCTCCTCTTACCCCTGTGCACTTCCAGTTTGGTTTAAATTCCCAAAGCTTCTCAGCTTGTTACACAAAGCTCATAACAAAGTCTGTGGCCAGCTCTCTCTTTGATAATTCCTTCCCCCCATTTGTTTATCTCAAGTCCTGAGCTTTGTTCCAGGCCCAAAACCAAAAGCCTTTCTACCCTGTTCTCCTCTTGACTTGTTGCAGATGTAACGAAATAAATCTTTAGAAAGAACAAACCTTCACTTCCTCTCTCTTGTCTGATTCAGTCACAAACCCCAGGAAAGAAAAATAAATCACAACCTGAGCTTGGTCTCGAAGGATTCCACGTCTGGTCCTGAAAGCCACCATCAAACTGGGTGTGTCCATTCCTCTGAGAAATCAGTGAACACAGCGACCAAAAAGGATCTCAGAACCATGAAATCCTTGTTTTGAGCACAGCCAAGGTCAAAAAACTCGTGATCAGCCCAAATTAAGGTGGTTGAGGTGGTTGATGAGCAGCACCAAGCTGGTGGTGCCTTCCTGGAGCTCGTCCTTGGCTCTGGAGGGTGAGGGGACCCTGGCTTGTCTCAGCTCCTCGTGTGGCTCTGCCCCTCTTTTCTCCCCTGCCACCCCCCTCCCAAGGAATTTTAAATCACAGCCAGAAAAATCATGTTTGGTTTTTCTGAACTGGCCACAGCAGAGGTGGGCATTTCCTCCCAACAGAGTTTGTCCTTCTTCTGAGAATTGTTTTCATGTAAAACGGAGCATGGAGAGCTCTGCTGCTCTTCCACCAACCACTGCCAGGTGCTCAGATTCTCTCCAAGCACTGCCCAGACATGAGAACCGACCAAGTCAAGTTTTAAGCTGGTGTGCTGGAGATGCCATGGATGTTCTCCTGCCCTGCCCCTGCTCTGGGATCAAACACATCAGCCCAAAGCCCTCACTTGGCAGAACCCTGGGCTAGGAAGGGACAGCTCTCCCTCCACAGGGATTGTGAGGAAGTGGAGAAAAGCTCCTTAAAAATGGAGTTTGCCCAATGAGGTCTTCACTTGGGTCTGAGTTAAAGCCAGGCTCAGCTTCAGGCTGGGAAACACTGGAGCTGCATAAAAGGGATGGTTTGATTACCAGGTACAACCTGCCCGGTGGGTTTTGCTCTTCCAAGGGTGCTTGGGGGAAGATGTGCAGAACCACAACAGCTGTCAGGAGAGTTTTGGGTTGTGTCCCGACTTTCACTGATGAACTGAGGGTTTTCTCTGCCTGTGTGTTTTGTTTTAAATTTAAACAAGAGGTCTTTGCACACTCGACACAATCCGTCCACTTAGCACTGAAGAGACTGTAATTAGACACTTGGAGAACTGGAAGAAATTAACTCCAACCACAGCCTGTCACTCAGACTATTACTTAATAATATTTCCCAAATGTGCAAAGCACTTAGTTCTAGAATAACAGGAAAGAAGTGCAGCTCCTCACCCCGAGCACAGGCTTTGCCCGGGGAAGCGTGCGGGCGTCAAGAGCTCGCCAGCCAGGAGATGTTTGGCCACCTCCCATCACCTGAGGGCTACCAGGGCACGTGAAGGATGGGATTCATGGTCCCCAGTGCCATGGCATGGAAGGGCTGGAATGGAGTCAAGGGGAGTGACCAGCCCGAGGTGCTCAGAGCTTCCAACACGCCACGGAAACCGCGGAGAAATTGCTGCTTTCCTTCTGCTGCAGCTCCTCACCCCACGCTACAGAAGGCTGGCTAGAAAGGGATGATTGTGATTCCTGCCTGCTCCTTTGCTCACTACAAAAGGCCCCATTCATCTGGGCTAATTTTGAGGGGAGAGCAAGGGGGTATCAGTAGCATGAACTGGATCTGAGCGTCTCGACCACATTTGAGCAAGCCCGCTTCGCCGGCCAGTCCGACCCAGGGAAACAGATATCTTTCATTTGGAGCTTTGGAGGGGAGCACTTCTCTGATTTTAAACAGAAGTATCTTTGCTGGCCGTGGCAAGTTTTTAAAAAGTCCTGACGAAGCAGGGCTGGGCCATTTTCCCAGCAAAAACAAGAGGCCATTCAAAAAGTGGGGGGGAAAGGTTGTTCTCGTGTGTTTCTGCTCCAGGAACCAGCACACCCAGCTTCACCTACCTAAATCACCCCTCACATATTCAACAAGGCCGTGCCCAGAGCAATGAACCTCTTGCCTTGTTGTAAAACCCTGTAAAAAATGGATTTTTTAAATAGAAACATCCATGATGCCTTAAATGTTTAAGTCATTGTGAAGCACAACTCCCAGGACTTCCCTCTGTGTGTGTGTGGGAAGAGCTAAAATGTAATTGCTTTCAGCAGAATATCACTGCAGTCTGTAATTAAAATATATGAGATGGCCAGTTTCAAAATATTTAAGTGATTTCATCTGTATTTAGGTGAATGTGTCTCTCTGAGCAGCTCATTTAAAATGATATTTCTGTTTTCAACACATAAAATGGGTCCTGGGTAAGAGAAAATGATAATTTTGTTGTCTTCTTCTTTGTCTGAGGAAGCACCTGGGGAAGGTTGGAGACACAGAGATCAGACTTCAGAATATTCCAGTCCTGGGGAAATCCGTGGTGAAAGCTGAAGTGATGTTCCAGAGATGGAGTGGGAGATGTCAAAAAATAAAATAAAATAAAATAAAATAAAATAAAATAAAATAAAATAAAATAAAATAAAATAAAATAAAATAAAATAAAATAAAATAAAATAATTTTAAAAAAAACACTACCAGGAAAATCTGGCACCTCCTAAATCATGGTGACAATTTCAGCAGGGTGTTTAGAAAAAATAAATGGCTTTTGAGGCCACCATGGATGGGTCCTGCAGAGTGACCAGTGCAGAGATCAGCTCTGATCCATCCCTGGTCCTTCCCCATTTTACAGCCACACCTTCCCTCGACCCCAGGGATGTGAGAGCTGCAACTCCACCAGGAAAAAAATGGAATAACTTGACTCCAATGTGAGAATAACTCAGAGCACATTACCCACCAAGTGTCTTTTCCTTATCTCCTTACCCCTTTCTGCCATTTCTGGGATTTCTCTGAGGTAAATTCTGTAAATTTAAGAAGAGAAGAATTTTAGGTAAATTTAGGTAAATTTAGGAAGAGATGCCCACCCCAGGACAGTTATGGGGGTCAACCCCCCCAGAAATCCATAATTTCCAGTGTCCTGCAGGATGGAGTGAATCCCATCCTTGTCTTCAATGCTGAGTGAGAGATCTTCACTCAGAGGATGAAAATAAGGAATACAAGAAGGCAAAGATGATAATGCTGCTGTTGTGGCTGTAATGAGACACAAATGCTATTTTGATGGCTTTCCCTGAAAGAAACACACAAAGCCCAAGTGATGTAATTAAAGATCTCCCAGACTTTGCAATCAGCATGGCCACAGATGAGGGGAAATCTACTTTTTTGTGGCAGAACATGAGAGGTTTAAAAAAGAAAGCTGAGGAAAAAAATTTTTTTTTGGTAAGGACATGACATGAAGGATCAACATTGTCCATGTGAGAGAAGGACTGTGATTAGCTCAGATGAAACACAGAATTTGGGGTTTTTTAGTGTTTTAATGAATATATTCATGGCATCACACTTGTCTGCTTAACACTGAGCACGTCTCCAAGGAGTCCTTTGGCAAATGCATTTGGGAAGGAGAAAAGGGAGAAACTCACAGACAATTAAAGATGCCAACAGGTAGAAATAAACATTCACCTATTGACATTCTGAAGCACCTTCTGAGCTTTTCCAGAACTAACCCCCAAAGATCAGGAGGAAAATTTTGAAGCTGCTGAGATCTTCAAACTGAAGAATTGGGATGGGTCACTCAGCAAAAACATTTTTATTTTTGGCAAGGGAAGCCTGGAGAAAGTGAAGATTTTTTTACCTGAGTGTTCAGGGGGCTCAGAGCAGCAGGAAACTCTGGGAGGCTCGAGCTGGTGGAAACAGCTCCTGTTTCCTCTGCATCCCATCCCCACCGAGGCTGGGAGAGGCACAGGATCCCTGGGGCATCCAAGGTTTGCTGCAGAACACCAGGGGAAAGGCAAGAGGGCAGATTAATCCCGTTTACTCTGAAGAAGCCTGTGATTCATGCAGCTTGGAGAGAGCTGGAGGAAGGGGAATTGCTTAAAAACACAGGAGGAGGTCTGTGCCTGTCCCTCACTGATGCTATATATGGTGCTTGGTCAGTGCTGCTCGAGGAGCAGCAGCCAGCATTGCATTTTTATTGTATTTCTTTTTAAAGCAGAAGAAAAAAGGTCAAATAACTGGGCTGTGTTCAGAGCCCGTGGTGATGGATAGGGCAGCTGCTGAATTTCCAGCCCTGAGAGCGTTTTTGGGGCTGCCACAGGGGTTATGGCCCTCCTGCCTTCTGCCTGTTCCCATCCCTTTGGGATTCTCCCAAGCCCAGTTTGGAGCCACGTGCACTGGCTTGGCAGGGAGCTGGGTTGGGTTTGATGCACAATTCTCCAGAGCAGAGCTGGGGTGCTGGTGTGGGGACAGCAGTGAGCAGGAGATGGGAATCAGAGCCCAGAAAGGGGATTTCTCCTGCTGGTGCTGGTTCCCACTGCACAGATAAGCCCTGGATAATGCCAGGAGCTCTAGGGACAGGGAGTGGAGGTGTTTGGCTGGCCAAAGAGGCCACTCAGAGCTTTCTCAAAGGTGAACAGACAACTGGTGGTCACAGAAAGGCAGAGGAAGATCCTGTGCTGCACAGGCCAACCAGCAAGAAATGAGTCCTGCTGCCTCAGAGGGATCCCAGAGAATCCCAAATCATTCCCTGCCCACCCCACTGCCAAAAACTCACCTTTATCATCAGCACCCTGAAATCTCAGCGCCCCTTTCCTGCTAGCTCAGGCTCACTGAATGGGGCAGGAGCATTTATTCCCATCATGAACTGGTCTGATTTCTCAGGGTTAGGGACACCAGGTTGTCCTCTCCTCTCATTCAGGGTCCAAAGCATCTTTAGGGACCCTAAAGCCTGACAGGCTTTTTCTCCCCTGATCCCACCAGCACTGATAACCAGCACTGCAGAAAGGGCAGGAACATCCCCCCTTCCCTCCACTCCCCTTTTCCATCTGCTCTACATTTGCATCCCAGAAATTAGAGAACTGAGTTATGCAGAATTACAGAGCTGGAGTATGGAACTGATTGGGTATTCAAGCTAAATAAGATGAATTTAAAGATCTCTCCAGGAAATTGAGTGGAACACCCAAACTGACATGGAGTATTAAATATTATATTTGTGCAGTTGCTCTTTAGAGCCCGTTGGCATCGAACATCTGGGAGCACGATTCAGAACACAAAGAAACCAAATACCTGCTCAAAATTATGCTCATCAGAGCTCAGAAATTAAAATATTACTGGCTACACTCTGAACCAGTCCTTCCCTACAAGGTAGGGCTATTAAAATATGATTAGCTGAGCCATATCTGCTCTCAGAACTGTCAGACACCATTACAGCTGAAAAGACCTTGATGCAACACTATTGGCACAGCCCCCTGCTCCATCAGCAGCACGATGCCAAAATTGAACCTTGCAAATGCTCACCCAGGAGGAGGGGAATTAGAAAGAATTAAAAAGAGAAGTTTAGGGGGGTCTCAGAGCATTGGTGCTGCAAATTGAGGTGGCTTTGGGCTGCCTTTAAGGCAAGGAAGATGGAAGTTTGGATTCTTTTGGGGTTTTTTTTTCTGATGTGGGAAGAGCTTTGCCCTTCACTGCCTCGAGCTTGTGCTGCCTCTTCATCCCACCCGGGCCAGAGATGAGGATTTGAGGATTTCTTCCTGCCACAGCCCTCGGCAATCACAGCTCCCCTGTCCCCAGCGTGGTCACGTTTCCAAGAGCTCCGTGCACTCCATGGGTGGTCAGGATTGCATTTCCCCCTCCCTGCTGGAGGATAAAATCCAAACCACCACAGAAAACCTGCAGAGACTGGGCTCAGGTCAGGATAATTGCAACACTCTGCTGCTTCTGGAATCACAGTGAGACACCCATAACCTGCATTTACAGACATAAAAAATCTTTTACATTATGCAATTATCACACACACACACACATATACATATATATATATATAGATATAGATATAGATATACACACACACATATATATACACACATACATATATATATACACACATATATACATATATATATACATATATGTGTGTATATATATGTATATATATGTGTGTATATATATTTATATATGTATATATGCATATATATGTATATATATGTATATATATGTATATATATGTGTGTATATATATGTATATATGTGTATATATATGTATATGTGTATATATATGTATATATATATACATATATATATGTGTGTATATATCTACATATATATGTATATATGTGTATATATATTTTTTCTTTTTTTTTTTAAGTGTGGCTGCACTAAAGCCAGACACCCGAGGAAGAAGCAGCTTTGCACAAACAAGGCAGAAATGCTGTTGTTTTTTTTTCAGGACCCAGGCCAGGCGAGGTCCGAGGTCCAGCCCTGGTGCCCCCGCTGTGCCGCTCCCTGGCCGCCCTAATCCGAGCAGAATTCCCGCAAAAGCCGAGGCAGCGCTGCCTGCCTGTGTCAGGGCTTATTACTCCGTGTTTTCACACTTATCCCCAAGGTGTTGAACTCGCCCCGAAGGTTAATTAGTAATTTATTGCCCTGTCATCAGTTCGAGGCTACTAATGGCTTCAATTTAGCCCCAGGGCTTTTGGTTTTCTTCCTGCTTTTTTTCCTTTTCCACTCCCTCTTGCCTGCTCTGGAAGATCTTCGAGTTGAATGGGATAGAAGCAAATCTGCTTGGAAAAGTGCCTGGAAATAAGGTGCAAGGAGGAGCTGAGGATCACAGAATTACAGAATGGGTTGGGCTGAAAGGGACCGCAAAGATCATCCTGCCATGAACAAGGGAATTCTTCCACAAGGGAGATCTTCACCCCGTTCTCCATCTCTGGGAGCAGCAAGAGTGGGATGTGCCTGGGTGGTTCTGGGTGCTCCCAGCACATCCTCACCAGGCATCCATCCATAGGAGAGAAACTGAGAGATTTTAGGGGAAAAAAGGGAGAATTAGGTCTCATGAAGAATGCTGGGGTGGGGTCTTTCAATAAAAACCTTCAACAAATCCCTTGCAACTCGCTGGAGGGAGCAGAGGGAAGCAGGGGCTGTGGGATTTGGGATTCCTGCATCCTGCCCATCCCTGTGCTGGGATGAGGCAGGAGGGTGCAGAGATGCTGCTCTCAAAGCTGTCAGCCAGAAAGGAAAAAAAGGTAGGGACATTTCTTTAGATTTTGATTTAAAAAAGGAAAAAACCTGCAGTTTTCACCTCCATGCACACGGATTCCCAGAGCAACATCTGCTGTTCCCCTCCCTGGTTTAATTTATGGCCCTTAACTTTAGGGCTAAGGACAGTTTATGGAAAAAAACACCTGCCTTCCCCTACTCCCAGGGCAAGGGTGGAATTTTCTCTGACTCTGCATCCTAAATAAAACTCCCTTCCAGGCCCTGATGATTCATGTCACGGCTCACACACACATGCCTTATGTTAGAGGCCCTGTCATGTCCCTTTGGAGCTGCAGGACTTTGCACAGAGCTCATTTATCCCCATCCCTAGGGGAAATCTGAGCTTGGCTGCCCTGCTGGTGGTGGCCAAAAAATCGGATTAGTTTGGGTTGGAAGGGATCTTTAAAGGTCTGCTGGTCCAACCTTCCTGCAGGGACACCTTCAGCTAGATCAGGTTGTTCTCTGTTCAACCTGACCTTGAATTTTGCCAGGATTGGGGCATCCATCACCTCTCTGGGCAACCTGGGCCACTTTTTTATGACCCTTAGCATGGAAAACTCCTTCCATCCATGTGCCAGCCTCTTGCAGAAACTCACGGGGAGCTCTGTTCACATCAAGGTCACTTCAAAGCCTCCCAGTTTTTCTTCTAGCTTGGCTTTCTGCACCCCAACCCCATCCCATCCTTTCCATCTCTTCTCCAAACCCACCTTACACGAGCACCAAGCCCAGGCCAGCCCTTGCTGTGCTTTGACACAGATCCCTGGCTCTGCTTCTGTCATTAGAAAAGATTTGTGATGGAGCTTTCAGTCAAGGGGAAAAAAAAAAAGGAAAAAAAAAGGAAAAGAGATCAGAATGAGACTTGTTGGCAGCAAACAGAAGATAAAACCTGGACACTCATCCAAGCTCCAGAGACCCCCCAGGCTGCAAACACCCCTCACCCAGGGCAGGGTGTCCCACACAGGGCTGGAGCAGAGGTTTTTTTCCCCCTTTCCCACATCCACAGCATTTTTGTCTGTGCTGCATCTTCGGAGTGCGAGCAGAGCAAGGTGGTGCTGCAGGGGTGGGGGGAGAGGCTGTGACTAATCTTGTAACCTTTCCTTCCAGTGTTTAGGAGAAGGGAAGGCTGTTTACAATAAAAGCCAGTGATATTTTTCATCCTTCCAAATGGAACAAGGATTCTATAAACAGAGGAACCTCAGACACAGCAAACACCTGTTGAAGGGAACCGGCTTGGGGAGGGCTCTGCCCATCCATCACTGGCCACTTGGTCAAGTTCAAGTTGAAGTGCACAGCACAAATCTGCTGATGGGGGGAGGCTGGGATAAGCAAAAGCATCAGCAAATATCCCTGGGTTTTCCTTGGGAAGTTATGGAGCAGGGAAAAGTTTTTTTTTAGTTTAGGTCTGCACATCGCTGGATAATTCCCCCATTGGATTGGAGCAGTTTTTCCTGTTGTCTGGTATTGCACTTCCAAGGAGGAGCCCCAGTTTGGGAAGTTGTGGAATAACCTGCCAGAAGTTTCCCTGTCTTCCCTACAGCCCTTGGCTCAGGTTTCAGCCCTGCACCAAACATGTAAGCTTTGATTTCATCCAAGCTGCTGTGGCTTTGAGCTTTTCCCAAACTAATCAAATCAAACACAACCTTGTTCACATAATCCTGCAGGCTGGCGTTTGAAATCAGCAGCTCCTCTGGCTTCAGGGGTGTCTTTGTGGTGGTGAATTCCAAGGATTAATCATGGATATCTTCCCACAATACAGCCTACATCATAGCCCTGCTAATCACTGACCTAAGGGAGATAAATCAGTCTCAAAGCCTCTTCATTAGATTTTTTTTTTTCCACAAAGGCTGGTCAAAGCCACCCAGAATTGTGCCAGGGAGCACCTGTGAGCCACCCAGGGGTTTGGAATCACAGAATATCCTGAGTGGGAAGGACTCCACAAGGATCCCTCTCCCCTGAGCAGTGACACCATGAGCTTCCAGAAGAGGAATTTCCAAGGCCATTGTTCCAAACCATGACAAGCCCATCCTCATTATGCTTCTTTTTTTCCTTTTCCCACCCCTCCTAGAGCAAGGCAGGGAAATATCCTCAATTCCAGCACGGATTTCTCAGCTTGGATCAATCAGCAAAACCCCACCGGTGCTGTGCAGCCAGAACCTGCTCTCCCATATTTTATATCCTGCATTTCCCTGGCTGGGTTTGAGGAAGGCTCCATCAAAAACTGCCTGTTTATCTGACATCCCATCCCAGAGGACGAGCCAAGGGCTCAGGACTCATCGGAAGCGCGGATGACAAAGCGCAAAGAAAATCGTCGTCGCCTTCCGCGGCTGTAATTCTTCCCAAAGCTTTGCTTCCAAAACTTTTTTCCACCTGTTTCAAGAAAGGCTGTCCTGGGCTCTGGAAGTGTGTGCTGACAGGCTGTGTGTAATGTCATCTCCCAGCTTCCAGGCCTGAGGATTGATCCGTGGGAAGGGGGAGGAGGTTGTTTTATTTTCATTGTTTCAAGGGGTTGGGTTTGTTCCTATCCCAAAGAACAGGTTGGCCCAGATGATTAATTAGCAGCAGGATTTAAAAGCCAGGATGTCCTTCAGAGCACCTTGCTTGGTGCCCAGCTCACCCACAGCAGCCTCTGCATTCCCCTAAGAAATGCCCAAGGTTTGTTCTGTATGCATTTTCTGTGTCCTATGAAATTAATTGATACCCACAACTCCTATGGGTCCCAAAATCAGAGCAGTGGAGGTTAGAAAATACATCATAAAATCATGGAGTGGTTTGGACTGGTAGGGATTTTAAAGCTCATCTTGTTCCAGCTCCCCTGCCATGGGCAGAGACACCTTCCACTCTGAGAGCCCAGGAGAGCTTCAGAAGCCCCTTCCAACCTCAATTATTCCATGCTTTTAACATTTTGGGTCTCAGTCTTCCTGAGATGGTCAAGCCCAAAGGCAGGCTCTGATTTTATGGAGTTAATTTGGAGAATCATGGAATGGTTTGGGTGGGAAAGAACCTTAGAGTTCATTTATCCACCCACCTTGCACAGTCCCAGGCTGCTCCAAGCTCTGTCCAGCCTGGCCTTGGACATTCCAGGGATCCAGGGGAGCCACAGCTTCTCTGGGCACCCTGTGCCAGCTCCCCACGCTCACAGGGAACAATTTCTTCCCCATATCCCATCCAACCCTGCCCTCTGGCAGTGAGAAGCCATTCCCTGTGTCCTGTCACTCCAATTCCTTATAAACAATCTCTCTCCAGGCATTGGAAGGCTGCAATTAGATCCCAAAACCTTCTCTTCTCCAGCCTGAACAATCCCAATTCCAGATACTAATCAACCTTGGCCACAAAAGTCTTTTCTCAATACACACCTTTATCTCTTCTCTACCTAAACATCTCTATCTAAGAAGCAAATGATGGGAATTGTTTCCTGGCCCTGCATGTGAGACACACTCTGTTTCTTGGGGTTTTTTGTTGGGTTTTTTTGGTTGTTTTATCACTCATTTCCTGTAAAACTCTTTGTGTTGGAGAGAGCTCTCAACATTTTCTCTTTATGAAGAAATGTGACTTTTCAGCCTTAAATAATTTTTCATCTTGTTCCTTAATATAGACTCTCTATAGCTGCTTTACAGTGTTCCAGTAAGAGCCAGGCACTATCTCAGAATCGTGACTCATCTTCTTATCCCAAGCTATCCATATTCCTTACAAAAACACCCAGCTGAGCACTGTTAAATATTTATGTCATCCCCAAAAGAGAGATAGGACTGGTATCAGCAGATCTGAGCCAAGGCTCACATCCAGGTTTAGAGCCCAAGTTCTCAGCTCACCCCACGTTTTTTTTAGAAGGGTCAAATCTGAGCATCCAAAATTTGCCTCTTGGCTTGGCCTGGGGTTCTTCAGGCACAGGAGTGGAAAAGCAATCCCATCCTGTCTGGGGGTTTTCACTTGGGTGGAGTGAACAGAGCAATGGGGGGAGCCCAGCACAGCCCTTGCAGGGTCAGCGCTCACGGGACAGTGGGAATGGGTTTGTGCCCTGGGGTCCAACAGCTCAGGAGCAGCAGGAGGGAGCAGGACTGGGGCTCACTGTGAGCTCCTAACCCCGTGGGGGAGGATGGACCCCTGAGGGTCAGTTTGATCCCACTCCCCTGGTTTGTGACATCTCGAGCAGCGCTGACGCCGCCGAGGTGTTCCCACACAAACACCAGGAAATTCAGGCAGAGGGAACTTGGATCTGGCCAAGGCTGCTCAGATCCAGCTTGTTGGCTTGAGCTTCCCTGTAACTCACATCCAGCCTGGGCAGTGAGAGCAGCAGAGCAGAATTCACGTGGTTTTCTCCCCTTTCCCAGCCTGCCCACGGATTCCTCGCTGTCCCAGGGAACAGCCATTGTTTCTAACACTCTGTGCTCTCTCTATTTCCACACTCACTCCCTCCAGGTCACCTTTTGGCTGCTTCTTCTCCACCTCCCCGAGTCCAGCATTATCTCTGCCAATTGTTTCCAACTATAACACATCCTGGATTTTTTTTTAACTTTCCAGATAATATCAAAACTTCTTCCAAGCTACTTTGTCCTCCAGCCAGCACCTTTTGAGAGCTGACAGGAGATGAGTGTGACTTGTATCTCACAAGGCTGGCTTCCCATTTGAGCCGTGTGGGCACAGCACAGGAGTGCCAAAGAATTATATATAACACAAAATTGGGCAAATGCAAAGAGAGATTTAAATAAACCACAGCTCCAAACGTGCTCTATACCAAAATGTTCATCCAAATGTGTTCATCCAAAATGTTCATCCAAACGTGAAAATCAAAATCAAAAATGTTGATTTCTGGGCTGTTAGAAATCCAGGCTGGATGTACAGACTAATAAAACAAGAACAGGCTAAGATAACTTCTCAAACTGCTTCTTGCAGAGTCCTGCTGGGTGGGTTGGCTTGGATTGAGCTCCATGGCCGTGTGTCTGTCCCTGGTTTCCATGGCCTGAGCACAGAACCAGGTTCTGTTTCCACGAACTAAACCCAGAACCAGGCTCTGTGGCCCAAATTGAATCTCTCAGGGCAGAGGGTCTGCCCCAGCCCTGATGGTCCCAGCAGAAGCTGTGCACAATCACCAGGCTGGGCTGGCTCCAGCTGGCTTTTATGCCAACCCACCAAAACCTCACGGCTCTGTCTTTTTGCCTTCACCTTCCTCCTCCTCCCAGCACAACAGCAGCAAAAGGCTGGCTTGGCCCTGGCTCCCCAGGACTACAATATCCAGTTTTGCCTGGGCTGATGTGAGATCTTGAAGCTCTTTTTCACAGCCCCACTCCCACCAAGGCCACCGTGCCAGCTCCTCAGTGCTGCACGTCCCCCTGAAGCCACCGGAGTCAGCGGGGCTGGGCTGGAGCTCAGCACCTGCCTCACTTGGCTCCAAACCTCTGACTGTGGACTTCAAGGAGGAGAAATCCAGCACTCCATGACTTCTTCCTGACCCCAGAAGAGCTGAAGTAATAGAATGTTCTCTGGTCGTGCCCAAATCCCACAGGAGCCCTCGGTGGAACAGGCCACAAGGGTGTGCAAGGTCCAGGCCACAGCCACGGCCCGACGGCTGAGAATGTTAATTGTTCTCCATCGCCCCCAGTGATTTCAGCATTTCATAATTCCTCCCCTGGCTGACAGCTGGATTCTTCCCTAATTACAAACCCGTTGGAGTTGAAAAATCAGACATTTCCTGGAATTTAAACAACCGATTTTCCACCCGTCAGCATCCAACAACACAATCCTACAGTTTCATTCTAAGCTGGAAAAAAGTTGTCAGAGCACGCTGGATAAAAGGTGGGGAAAGGGATTTTGATGACTTCATCATTCAAATGCAGCATTCCTGGATCTTTGGATTCATTGGAAGGTGGAAATAGCACTGACAGAACCAAAATTCCATGTTTTTAAAAGGCAGCATGTGGTTAAATAGTGTGGATGGATCTTTTAAACTCAGCACTGGCATCTGGCTGCACAATTATTCCTCTCTGCCTTAGGAAACACATCTTCATTCAGAATGAATGCAGAAAAAATATTGATTTTTCCCCCCCTTCTCACCGTTTACCACAGGATTTGCTCATTTTCTCTCTGCAGCAAATTGTTGTGACAATCAGGAAAAGCTGCACACTCCCAATTCTCAGCCTACTGAAAAGACAAAAGGAAAAAAATCCTTGGACAGCTGCTGGCCTCCAGGAAACTCCAGGAATGGAGACCCACGATGCTGCATCCTAATTACATCCTTGGGGAACAGCAAAGAGCCCCAAACACTCATCCAGCAGAAGCAGAAACAGCAACAGCACTTGACAGGACATCTCAGCTGCTTCTTTCTCTTCCAGAACCCAGAGTTTCAGCCATGTGGGCTTTTATTTTATTTCCTTTTATCAGTCTCTATCTCTTGTGGTCATGGGAAAGAAATAACCCTTCATCTGTAACTGATTAAGGAGGTTGGTGCTGGGGTTTGCAAGGAGCCTGAAATGGGAGCTGGTAGAGATTTGAGGAGTCTTGCTTGTTCCTCTGAAATGTGACCTCCTGGAGGGATGTCACTGGATGGAGGCTTTGCCTTGACTGAGAGAGGACAACTGCAAATGGAAACCAAAAAAAAGCATCACAAACCCAAAATGACCTTTGAAGCTGGGATGACACAAAAAAGAAACCTTGAGGCAAGAGCTTGGAAGTCATTGCCATGTGCAATGAGGACTTTCCAGAGAAAGCAATTTTATTTGGGAAAGCAATCCTGGAACTTGGAGTCCTGTTTGAGCAATGGAACTTGAAGAAAGTATTTCTTCTGCCTGGTTTTGGGTTTGCTCTCCCCTTGGGAGCAGCTGGGTTTTCCCCACCTTATCCCATCCTCATGCTTTTGTCTATTTTGGCATCACCTCTGTTTTCCTGGATTTTCCTGGGGGAGGAGGGGTCCATGGGCAGCTCCTCCACCCTCCCTGTGACACACGAAGTGCTCGGGGGGTGTGTGTGCTGCACTTGGTCCAGGCACTCAGGGGAGGGAATTGGGGATTTGTGGGGACATTGAGCCCAGCCCAAAAATCCCTCTCTGCTCAGAGCATCTGCAAAGGCCAGCCTGGGGGGATGATGCAATTGGGACTGCAGAGATTTCCCCCATCCTCAGCTCATTTAAAGCAGGTGAGAAGCTGTGGAAAAATCTCTGGAAAAGACACAGGTCATCGTGGGAGAGAATTTGTCCCTGGACAGCCAAAGGAGGGGTTGCCAAAGGAATTAAAAGTTCCTTTTCCCTTCAGCAGAAGGGGAAACCAAGGAGGAACACCTGTTTCACGGAATGGGAGCAATCCTGGAGAACATATGCAGAGGGTTTGGAAAATGGATTTATCAGGCAACTTAAATGGAAATGTTATTCCTAAAGTTTAAAATGTTATTCCTAAAGTTTGCTGTCAGATTTGTGCATATTCAACCCAGAAACCCACAGCAAAACCCAAAAAATGTGGGATAAAATCCCTGAGGGTGAACAGAAAGAACAAATCCCACGTAGGTCACTACAGCTGGGGGGATTTTCTTTTTTTTTTTTTTTGAGAGGCTGTTTGAGCCATTTTCACTCTTTCTGTCAGCATTTCGTTGGATGCAGCTCACCAGAGAATTTATTTCATCCTGTTAAACTCTGTTTAGTGGGAGTAGCACAGCCTGTGGAGGAAAATCAACGATGCCAAGGTAAATCTTCCCCCAGTTATTAGTGCTGGGAAGGGGTGGGAAGATCTTTAATAATCAGGGAGGCTGAAGAGAGATGTCTGTTTTTCATAATTGCACAGTGCTCCCAAGACAGCTGTTCAGCCATCTTGAAAATCAATGTTTTGATGCCCTTTGAACCTTCTTTTCCTGTTGAGTGTCTCTCCTACAGGTTGCTCCCCAGGATGAAAACAATAAAAGCAAATATATAACAGTAAAGGCCTGAGGTTAATGTCTTTAACAAGATAATGTTACTTAAGGGAACTGTAAACCAAATCATTCCTAAATTCCATTTGTTCTTTGCAATCTAGGATATATTATGAAACCATATGTGTGCCTATGGATTTTTTTACAGGAACACAACTGCATTTCCACGTTGTGTGCTCCAATATTCCAGTATCACACAATTCACTGAGAATTATTATTATTCTAACTATTTATACTTCTATTAATATCTTGCTCTTGTAGCTGTGCCATAAGGAATCACAGCCTAACGTGTCTGGCTGTGGGTTAAATCTAGATCTAAACAAATTTGCACCAGGTCGTTTTACCAGGAATTTCTTTCTTTGGATTGAGTATCACAAGGAAATTCAGTCCAACCAACTGGCACATGCCCTTATTATTTTTAAATTTTCACCAGCGAAGAGCTTGCAAAAATTGCTTCAAGCTGCCTTCCTCGTGTGTTTGGGAACTTAAAAAAAAGAAAAGCAAACAGGAAAGGGTAAATAATCCTCTGAGCACATGTGCTGGGTTTTACACCCACTGGAAATTCCACCCAAGACATGTTCAGGTAACTCTGCCCAGAAATTCCTTCCTGCAGAATTCACAGACATTCCCTGCAATTCAATTAGCTGTGAGCAAATTTGATCTGAAATGAGACTCTGACCCTACGTGTGTGTTTCTTTTTTTTTTTTTTGCCTTGATTTTCATGGAAATGGGAGCCACAAAGAAATGCAGAGCAAAGGAGCCAGTCGAGTTTATTTAACTTTCTATTATCTCCAATGCTATAAAACCTGGAAATGAAACAGAAACAGAATCCTACAAAACCTTTTGGAGGTTGTCCAGAAAAAACCTAAGGACACTTGTTCCTGCTGATGTCTGCACCACTGGATTAATTTCCATCGAGCCAAGGGAAGGAAAATCCCTGCCAGTCACAAAAATCTCAGTTTCTTGTGCCTTAAAATTACAAACTCACACAGAAGCAATGGATTCAAGAATCTAATCACCACGAAAAACCCTGAAAATTTGGAAATTATTGGCCTGAGTCCAGTTCTTCCTGCTCTGAGTCTGTCAGGAATATTTATTTGGCTTCATGTCTGCCACAGGGAGAATGTGAATCAAGAATCTCCAAGTGGTCAAGATGGAAAAAAGACAAAGCTCTTTGCCCCTATTTATAGCATGGAGAGGTTTAAGCAGCCCTTTTAATTAACCCAACCTTCCCACACCATCCCAGCACTCATTAATTGTCCAAATTCCTCCTGCTGTGCCAGCAGCAGAAGGATCAGAACCATTCTCCCACCTTCCCCAGGATAAAAAATACAATTTCCCAGCTCAGCTTGCACCTGCCTTCATCCCCAGGATCAGGAAAGAGATGCTGGTTAAACCAGCAGACATTTATTAAAGAAAACATATTAGCAAGGTGGTGATTCTCCTGGTAATATTCCCAGAAATAACATCTTCTGTAGTGGATTAAAAGAAAATAGAAAAAGAAATAATAAAATTACAACAATTTTTGATGTCTCTCAGCTTTTTTTACACTTGGAGTAAATCCTGAATTATAACTTGGAAGAGAAGAAGATTTGATAAACATTTAATTATGAGTGGCAGATTAAGGTCGTAAGGAACAATTACTCATTATTTTGGAAATTACTCATTATTACTGGAAATTTCAAATTAAATGTTCAGGCTGTAGTTCCAAAACAAAAATAATATTTTTTTTTTGCATGTCATAATTACAATTTAAAAACTGGCATAAGGATTTTTGGGTACTGAGAGCACAAAGAAGTCCAAAAATCCACTGTCCTCTTTGCTGCCACTGGGAACAGAATGCCACATTTTGAAGAAAAATCAGCATATTTCTATCTAAAAGCCCTTGAGCACTTCTGGCTCTCAGCTCTGCTTCCACAGGTTTAAAGTTCTCGTGGTTTGCAACTGGTTTTTTCAAGGGATCAGTGTGAAATTTTCATCCTGGAAAAAAAAACCCTTCAGCAGGAGATTTGGGATCCCTGGAGGTGCAGACACATGGATTTGGAATTCCTGTGCCAGAAAGACAAACTGACACTCCATCCTAATAAACAGCTTCCAAAACAGCAAAGAAACATTTACCTCAACCTCCCACCGACCAGAGTTATTTTTAGATTATTTTTTTTCTAAATTAAAAAATAACCACAGAAAGCCCCCAAAATCTTTTAATCTAATCTTGGCTATATTTTCCCCTTCAATGCCTGAGGGATACAAGATTATTTATAACAGGAAACCTTTGATTTCAGAGCTTTTATGTTTGGGTTTCTGGTTTGTATTTTTTTTTTTTTTTTTTTGCAACGTTCCAACTTGGAAAACACAGAGTTGTCGGGCTTTTTTAGGCAAAAAAAAAAAAAAAAAAAAAAGCAAATTGCAAAGTGCATCCAGGGGTAATTCCAGCCCTGCTCACTTGTTGGATCCCAGAAATCTGGGATTTTTGAGCTTTTGTGCTTTCTGGCACTGATCCCCTGGAGAACACTTGGAGAAGGATTCCAAATTTGAGCGATGGAGGTAAAATCATGGTTGTGTAATTAAATAGAAGTTAAATGAAGAGAAGAAATCCATCACCAAGAGCACAGCCCTGGCTGCACCATCCCACATCCCAAATCCCATATCCCACATCCCATATCTCATATCTCATATCCCATATCCCATATCTAATATCTCATATCCCATATCCCATATCTAATATCTCATATCCCATATCCCACATCCCACATCCCAAATATAATATCCCATATCCAATATCTAATATTCCATATCTAATATTCCATATCTAATATTCCATATCCCATATCTAATATCCCATATCCCATATCTAATATCTCATATCCCATATCCCATATCCCATATCCCATATCCAATATCCCATATCCCATATCCCATATCCCATATCCCATATCCCACATCCCATATCCCACATCCCATATCCCATATCCCACATCCCATCTCTGACCCAAGAACTCTTTTTCTTGCTGTTCATTCCCTCCTATTCACACTCAAAAAAATAAAAAATCCAGCGGTTTCTTTCCATTATGACCAAACTGGAGCCATCACACAAGTCCAGGAAAGAGAGAAAAAATTCATTGACCTGGCTGAAATTAAAATAAATAATTTTAGGACAGGCACGTTTTGCTGGAGGCTGGGGACAGGGAGGAGGTGACAGAGATGGGGTGTGGCTGGGGATGTCATTTCTCCCACCCTTTCAAGGCTCAACACTTCAGCAAGCTCCCGTGGCCCCACGCAGCATTTCCCGTGTTCCAGAGGTGCCCAGTGTCAGCCAGCAATCCAAACCCTCAGGCTGGAACCAATCTGAGGAGATCACTTTGAGCTCAAACCACTTAGAATAACAATAAAAATGAAACGTTGCCCTGAGCTGTGGCAAAGCCATTCCTTTGAAAGTTGAGTTCTCTTCTTTCCCCATGAAAAAGGATGGTTCCCCTTCCTCTCCTCTCCCTGTAATCCCAGCATTTATTCCAGCTGAGCATGGACTTGCCTTCTCCTCTCCCTCCCTCCCTCTCTCCAGAACATTAATGAATGGGAACATTTTTCTTACTTCCAGAGACATTTTGTAAGGTTTCAAAGCAAATTCCCTGGAAAGCCAAGCAGAACCCACACTTCCCCCACAGTGTGCCCATGGAGAGGATTCCAGCCAGGAGAAATCACCGTGACCCCATTCCCACCAGGAAAAATAAATCCCTTTTCTTCCCTCTGAGCTGCACCTCCACCTGGAACAATTTAAGCCTTTCCTGCCACCTCCAGGCTCTGAGGTTGGTAATTGAAATCCTGAGGATCAGACTTGGCCAGCAGACAAACAGGGAACTGTCATCCCTTTGGATCTGCCTTGCTTTTGGATGGTTTCACTGCCAATTAATCTCTGCTTTTTGTTAATAATTAATTTTTTTCCTCTTCCTCTCGAGCAGGGCAAGGTGTTAGGAGTGTTGCCCTTTGGAATTTCCATCCCACCATGCCCCTCTGTTGAACTGCCTCCAAGCCAGCCAGGAGCTTCCTCCGGGGAGGGCTGAGGGAACCATCTGGCTCTTTCTGGGATGCCTCAGGTGCTCAACCTCTGTGCCAGGAAGAAGCTGCTCCCTGCCAGCTCTGCAGGAGCTTTTCCAGCATCACTGACTCCAAGGAGCTGGATGGACCTGAGCAACCTTGTGCAACATCAAAGCTGGTCTGGCTCAGGGCAGCTTCAGAAGCCCCTTCCAACCTCAATTATTCCATGGTTTTAACATTTGGGTCTCAATCGTCCTGAGATGGTCAAGCCCAAAGGCAGGCTCTGGTTTTATGGAGTAG
The DNA here is from genome assembly GCA_034336665.1 of Luscinia megarhynchos. Classification (NCBI taxonomy): domain Eukaryota; kingdom Metazoa; phylum Chordata; class Aves; order Passeriformes; family Muscicapidae; genus Luscinia; species Luscinia megarhynchos. Next base: position 2,602,626 of record CM067574.1, on the reverse strand, counting down.
ATTTGGACAATCATGGAATGGTTTGGGTGGGAAAGGATTTTAGAGTTCATTTATCCACCCACCTTGCACAGTCCCAGGCTGCTCCAAGCCCTGCCCAACCTGATCTTGGACATCTCAGGGATCCAGGGCAGCCACAGCTTCCCTGTGCCAGCTCCCCACGCTCAGAGAGAGGAATTTGTTCCAATATCCCATCTAAACTCACTCTCCTTCAGTGGGAAGCAATTTCCTCTTGTCCTGTCCCTCCAGGCTCTTGCAAATGATTTCTCTCCTTTCTCTCCATCTCCCTGGCATAAACCTGTAGGGAATATAAGTGATATCCCAATTAAAACTAGCTGGAAATTACTCCATAATTTTCCTCATTCCAAGACACCAAGACTTTGACCAAAGCCAGTTTAGTTTTCCTGGACATGGGTTTTTATGGAAGTTTTTTTTCCTCTTTTAAATTGGTGGAGAAAAAGAGGATGACCAGATAATTTCTGCAGCCAGTTTGTCTCTTTCTTGTTGCTTAGTCTCTTTCTTGTTGCTTTGTCTCTCCTTTAATTTTGATTTTAACCATTTTTGGGCTGATCTTTGTTGAAGGAGTGGAAACATCCTTCAAAATCTGGGCAGCAAAAAAGGAATAAAAGGCAAATTGTGTGGAAATGAGGAAACCCAGAGATATCAGGGATGGTTTGAGGTCCTGCCTGTGGACATATCTGCTCAAAAAGAACTCCCTAATCCATTATTTGCATCTCCTCCACCTCTGTGCCTTGATCTTCTTGTGGGGCAAGAAATTGTGTCTTAATTAAGGTAAAGCAGCCTTAGGGAAGGATCTCCAGTCTGCCACAACACATCCCAGGAGGAAACAGCCAGGATGGTTTCTCTGGCCACAGAGAGCTCACTTTGGTCCTCCCAGCTTTCTTTTCCAGCCCTGAACCTCTCTGGGTTGGACTCTGAGAGTTTTGATGCCATCTTAGGGAAAAAAAAAATAAATCAGCATCTAAAAAACCTCCAGATTCCAGTTTGCTGCTCTGTGTATTCCACCCCAATGAGCACTTCACCAAAAGTAAATAAAAACAGCTTTTCCTCTTCTGGCTCGTCCCATGAAGCTTGACTTGGGCCTCCCTGTAATCCATGGGATTTCTGCAGCCTTTGGTTTTAACTCAGTAATTTGTACTGCTGCCTGAGGTGCTCCAAATGTGCTGGAGCTCACTCTTGGTCTCTTCCCAGCTGCCTAATTAAAACCATGGAATAAAATCGTTTGGCTGAGGTGGCTCTTAATTCTTCTTCCCTCCTCCTTTTATTTTTTAAATCAAAAGAAACCTTCAGAGTCAGGGGATTGTTCCAAACAGCCCCTTGGAAAGGGCACCTGCTGGAAATCCTACAGAGAAGTGGAGCAGAGTTTTTTAGAGCTTGTTCAGAGTGAATGCCAAAGGTTATGGCACACACAGGAAAAAATCAAATTGCTTGTGATCCTCCTCTCATTGCAGCATCCCTTTCAGAATGGTGCCATGAGGAAAAGAAGATTTTATCCCTGTCCAAAGCCTTAATGAGGATTTTGGAGCCTCTGATGAGGGAACAACCCAGGGGTTGCTGGGTGTGGATGACAAAGGTGCTGGAGGTGTCATTTGGAAAATCAGCAAAACCTGGGAGCACCTTTGCACCCCCAGAGGAAATCTCCAGCCTGCTGCACACTCCTTTATGGGGAAAAACTTGAGTGGCCAGAGGAAAAATCTCCCCCTCAACACACAGTGAATTTGGAAGCCTGTGAACAAGAAATGACTTTTTTTTTTCCCTTCTTGTATCCATACAGCCAAGAATTAAAATCTGGGCCTTGTAATTGTTTGGTGCAAGAACTCCCGGGCTGAAGTTTGGGTTTCGTGGTATCTGGCTCAGCATGTCCACCTCATGTGGATCAAAGACTACATGGTAGAATTAAGCAAATATAATCAGTGTAATATGATTCATTCTTGTCCTGCTCAGCAGATGTTGGAACAGATGTCAGGTAAAAAAAAAAAAAAAAATCTGCTGGGGAGTGAGAGCGTTATTTTGAATTAGTGCATTTAAGAGAAGGGAGTATCTTTATTAATCCCATTGAAGGTGAAGGAGAGTATTTATGGCTTTGGTTCCTGGGAAATTCTCCTCCCTTTGCCTTGGCTTGTGGGCAGCAATCAGTGCTTCCCTGTCAGGAGCAGGACAGTGCTGGGATCCTTTCCTATCATCCTGCTCAGCCCAAATACCAGAAACAACATTTAAAACACCAAGGAATTGCAGGGTTGAAAATTGGAAGTTGTTTCTAACCTGCTATCAGGGGAAAACTTTTCATTTAGCTCGTGCTGTACAATTGCCTTAATTATATTTTGGGGAGTTCCCTGGGTCTTTTCTCCTGCTTGATAAACACATCACAAAAATCTTTCTTTTTCTGGGATTTCTACATCAGCACTAAAACTCAAGGGAGTTCTATTACACACCTGATTAATCACAGAATTATAGTAACTGGTAATTAGTGAGACAAACCCCCTTTTAGGTATTTATCTGCAGCTTTAGTGACCACCCAGTGATTCTATTTCCCAATTTAAAGTCAGGGAGATCTGATTTTAAAGAAGCAGACCTTGAGCATCCCCACTCTGCTCAGCCAAAAATGTTTCTGCAGAGTTTAAAAGCTCTGCCTCCTTTGCTAGTCACAACTCCACTAAACCCTAAAAAATCCCCTCACAGTCAAAAAAGAGCTGCTTGGAAAAGTGCCTGGCTATGAGTAACCCATCTCAAATTCCAGATATTCTGAGGAAAATTGCTTGGTCTGCCAGAGCAGTAGTGCAGGACAGGTTGGTGGGGACGGGAAGGGAATTTCTTCCATGTTCAGTGAGATTCCTGTTTGATTATTCTGGATTTTAATCAGCTCAGGATCCAGGTGGCTTTTCCTTGTCAGTTCCATTGGCTGGAGAGCTCCAGCAATCACTCTTTGAAAATGAGAAACCAAAACAAATAAATAGGAAGTTTTGGGGTGACTCTGCTCCCCCACTCAGCATTTTTCTATCAGAAAGGAACCACCAGGCCCTTCATCTTCAGGGGTTATTAATCTCCTCAGGGCTCCTGGATGCTTTCCCTCTGAATCTCTGTGGAGATGCTGCTTTTTATAACCACCCAATGTCACTGGGGAAAGTTTCTGCAGCCAGCACATTCACTGAGCCACCAGTGCTGACATTTCCCCTGTGATGTGGCTTTGTTAACTCTGCCTGCCCATCCACATAAGGTCATTCTTTGCAAGAACAATTATTCCCACATCTACATTGCAGCAAGCCAGCAGCACCTGCAAAAACTGGGCTTCAATCTCATTATTTTATTTATTACTCATTGCCTTCATGATAATTTGAGTGGTTTTTTTTCTGATTTTCTCATTTTCTTTGCCATCAGAACACGTTGCAGCTCTGTCCACTGCACACAGAGAAGTTGCCATGTTTTGGAAACCTTTCAAGTGCTGAACATATTTAGATGTGTGCCTGAAACACAAGCTTGTGTTGTTGTTATAAGGGTATGGATCTTACTTTAACTACAAGGCTTGGGAATTCAATTAGGGGAAGAATGTGGAGCAGGAGGCAGCAGAAAGCTGCTGCTTCAAACCCTCCCTAATTCTGATTTTCCCTGGGATCCTCATCCCATCACTTCACCTCCACACATCCTTTCCCATTCATTTATTCCCCCCCTTCCAGAACCTGCTCCCAAAGTCAGCACAGAGGCTGGATGTTGGATCCAGACCCCAAATCTCCTACCTGGGCTCATTTCCAGCCCTGTTTTTGCAAAAAGGCTTTTCCTGAAGAAGCCTTTCAAGGAGAACAGATGCCCACACCTTGCTGCATTTTGGAAAAAGATGTAATGATCCCTGAAGCAAATCCCTTCTATGATCCAGGGACTGAATTCTGTCCTGCTTTTACCCAGGAGCTGCACCACAACACTGCTGCTTGATGGCCACCATGGGGATTATTTTCATTTTTCCAAAACAGAGGAGACAGGGCAAAGAAATGCTCCAGGCAAAATTCTTGCACACAAAGTGCTCGAGCCCTAAAGGTGTGATGAAAGCATAATCCTGCACATAACCCTCAGTTCTGCTGCCTAAAATAATACTCCAGGATGCTGGCAGGGGAATACTCTGCTTCCTGTGAGTGTTTCAGTTCACATTCTCCCAAAAATAACACAGCGACTGTTAACACCTGCACTTTTCAACATTTCCTTGCTAACAACAAGGAGATTAATGGCTTCCATTCAAAAAGACCTTTTTGACCTCATTTATGATGTTGAGAAACTCAGGAAATTGCCTGCTAATCCAGAATTTGATAATCCCAGGTTTCTTCAGGAATGATCCCGGCTCGAAGCGTTCGGTGGGAGAGGAGCTGGACCCAGGTGGGACAGGATCCCCAGGGAGTCACAGCAGGTGGATCCCTGTGCTGAGGGGTGAAAAGGAGAGGTGGGAATGCAGGGATGGGAGTTACCCAACCTGCCCAGCGCTGCAGACCACAGGAACCACTTCATTTGGCCAGGAGTTTATTCACATTCTGGAGAAACCTGGGGAGATGGGGGGCCTGGGAGATTCCAGCAGCTCCCAGGGCTGCAGGCAGGATCAGGGCAGGCTGAGCTTGCAGAGTGACCCAGGGGCTGCTCCAGCAGCTCCTGGTGGCTCAGTGCCACAGCAGCTGGGAGCTGCAGGTTGGCTGCTCCTGGAAAAGTTCAGTCTGGCAGATGGCATCACTTTGTGCCTCTGCCTGAGATTTCCAGAGGAAGTTTTCTTCCAGTTTTTCATAGACAGCTCCAGCCTTCTGCTTTCAATTTCACAGAGGACTTGAGGGTATTTTTTTTAATCTTTTCTTGTTTCTTTTCAGTGTATTTATTTATTACAAACATGGACCAAACCCCAAGAGTTTGTCAGAGAGGTCCAGCCTTGAGAAAACAAACTGTCCAAAGTAGAAGTACATCAGCACCTCTACCTGCTTCTGCTTAAGGAAACATTCAGCCAGTTGATCAAGTGCCATCTTAATTACAAGCTTTGCAAAGAGCACAGATGAGCCAGAAAAAAGCAGAGATGAGGAGCTGTGGGGAAAACAAAAATGAAACCAGTGCCCAGATTCAGCACAGGATGGGCAGGGACAAGCTGAGGATGCTCTAGAGAAGGAGCAGCCTCAAAGAAGGAAGGTTTGTGCAGGACAGAGCCACTTCTGTCTGATTAATCACAGAATTACAGTAATCGATGCAAACCTGGCAATTAGTGAGGCAAAGTCTCTTTTAGGCTTTTATCTGCAGCTTTAGTGACCACCAGAAATCCCAATTTCATTCCATAGACACACCTGGAGCAGACCTTGAGCATCCCCACTCTGCTCAGCCAAGAATGTTTCTGCAGAGTTTTATATTTCCTTGAAATTCTATTTATTCTCATGAAGAAATCCAGTCCCCTAATTAATTTAGAGAAGCCCCAATTAAGAGCTGCATTGCCTGGGGAAGCAAGTGAGAGTTTCTCAGGGAATGGGACTGTGCTGCTCTGTTGGCACATCCTCCCTTTGCCCAGTCAATCCCTGCACCTCTGGAAAATGGAAAGAGCAGATTTCTTTTGGAAATGCCTGTTGGGGAGAGATGGGAATGGGGATGGAGCAAAGAGCAGGAGGTAAATACACATAAATACATATAAATACACAAATACACATAAATTCACATAAATTCACATAAATTCACATAAATACACATAAATACACATAAATACACATAAATACAAATATTCCACAGCTCTGCTGGCTCTGAGCCCTTGGCTTCCATTCCCATCTCCTCCCTCCTGCTCCTCTTGCCATCCTTCAGTGCCCATTTCATGCCCCTCTCTCACCCCAAACCTTTCCCTGCTCAGCCCAATTAACCATCTTAACAAACTCAGACATACTGGAGCCAGCACAGGGTGCAAATTCACCAGTTGTGAGAGCAGGAAACAACAAGGTGCCCCCATTGTAGAGATTTTTTTTCCCAAATTGTACTGATGGAGTTGTTTTGTGGACCCAAAGCAGGTGGGGGGAGAGGGAAACTCCGTTGGGCATTTGAATCTTTTTGCTCCATAGGAAGTTTTCAGGCAGCTCCAAACAATTGGGGCTGTGAAAGTTCAGCTGATGTTGTGTTTGTACATGGGACTGGCAGCTGCAGGAAGCACAGGGCACAGCTGAGGATACCCTGGCCAAAGTTCCTGCAAGGATTTTTCCCAAGGCATGCTTTGTATGCTGCTGGAAAAACAGAAAAAATCATAAATATATCAATGAACATATCGATAATCCTCTTTTTTTGGGGGGTGGATCAGAGCAAAATTCAAATAAATCCAGTCAGAATGCTTAGATGTTTTTTTTTCTTCTTGTAAAGTTGAAGAATTTAACAAATCCCTAAGTGCCTTCTGATGTCTTTTTTCCAAGTTTCTCACTCATTCCATTTTTCCAGAGATTACTTTCCTTTTGTAAAGGTAAATTAAGTTAAAGAACTATAGGAGTTTTTATTGACAGCTGTTTGATTGGCTTTGGACTGGAGCTGCTGTAGGGAAAATGTTGGATCTGCTGATTTCTCACTGTTCTTATCTGACCATGCTCCAAAAAAAGCCTCCATTCTCTTAAACCACAAATTAAATTCCTCTGTCACTGAAATAATGCTGAAGATGCTCAGAAAGTTTGAAATCCCTCTCAGCCTGAGACCTCTTCATGTTCTTTAGGTTCCCTCAATGAGAATATCACAAAAATTCCATGTACAGGTCCCTCAGTTGTTTATCACCAGCTCCATTCAGACCCAGGGATTGATAATTGCAGCAGAAAAAATTTCTCAGCTAGAAGGTAAACAGTGATGGGAAGAATATAGAGAAAGGGAAAAAACAGTGTAAAATAGTGCAGGGAGTTTTTATCTCTGAGCAGAAAAGTAAATATTTTTATCCAAGAAGGGTTTAAAACTGAGATATTTTCTGAGCAGGCTCCCTGCTTGTGGCAGAATGAAATGGGTAAAATGAGAACAAGGAAGAGAAGCCTGATCAAGGCATTGCTCCAGCTCAGCTTGGATTTTATATGGATATAAATCCTGGCAGGGGGGAAGTGGGATGGGCTTTAAGGTCCCCTCCAACCCAAACCATTGCATGACCCTGTGATGCCATGAAATCTTTACATGATGATGATCCTAAACCTGCATTTTCCCTGACTGACCTCCATTGGTGCCTGAAGGCTCTTGGATGTGCAGCAGCCATTTCTGAAGGGTTGAAGAACAGCAAAAAAATCCTAAAATTGCTGCTTAAAGCCATTCTCCAATGGTGAGAAAAACAGGATGGGAAATTCCCACCCAAATTTGAATCCTGACAAAGCCACTGAATTGGTGGGTGGATTGCTGATTTCTCCCAAGATAAAAGCAGGATTAGGCTCAAATAGCAAAAATCTTTCTGATGGGGGGGAAAGGCTGAGCACTGATGGGTTTCAAGCTCAAGAAGGGCCAGAGTGCAGCAGTGGCTCCACCCAACCACGAGTAATGAAATATTTTATAATTTTTTTTCTGAGAAATGAGAGAGCTGATTCAGAGATCACATCCTGCTCAAAATCAGGGCAAAGCAACTTTTCCTCTGCCCATTCAGCCTCCCCTGCAGTTCTTGGATTCCAAGACAAACCCAGATATTCCGAGGAACAGGAGGGATTTCCAAAACCTGCAGAACAACCAGGAAGCTGCTCCTAGACATGCACAGAGCGTTTTGTGCTAGTCAGGGAGCAAACTCCTCTGCAAAATATTATTCATGGGACTGAACATCAGCCAACTGCAAAAACATTTTCTTAACTTGTGGGTAAACAGTCTCCAGCACTGGCCTCTGCCTCCCAGCATTAAGGTAATTTCACACTTGAAAATTTCACAAATAAAACGTCCAGAGCTGCTTGCAGGAAAATTGCAGTGAATTAAAATAAGCAGCAATTCAGTTTTGTCTAAGCTGCTCTGGTCTTTGTTTCAATTTCTTTGCCTGATTCGAGCTGAGCTTCTGAATTAGGAGCAGGGAATCTGGGATTTTTATTTTTTTTTTAAGATGCAGTTTTAGGGGAGAGTGTTATTCAGAGAGCAGCAGGCAGGGAAAGAGGCACACTGAGGTCAAGGCAGAAAGAAAAATCCAGGTAGGAACTAAACAGGGGTCGAGTGTGCCCAACAAACATCAGATGAATCCTGCCTGCATCCATCTTCTGCCACATTTGGTGTTGGGGTTTGAGGCACAGGGACCTCAGAACAGGCTGCCAATGAGATTTTGAAAGCCCATGCTCAGTATCAGAGGTAATCAGAGAGATTTCCAGCCCCTCGTGGCTGAGGGTTTGATCCAGAGCAAGTTCATGGGGTCTTTTTATAGAGCTCATTTATAATCTCAGTTTTATAGATCTCATTTATGGGTACCTGAGCAGGCACAGAGGAACGAGGGCAAAGCTCTGCCTGGGACAGCAAGGACTTCCCTGAGCCAGGATCCCAGCACAGGATCCCCAGCTCTGCTCAGCACCTCCCTCCCCACAAAGCTGAGCTCAGCCCATCCTCCTGCACTGCCCCAGCACAGCCCAAAATCCTTCCTGGACCTCACTGAGCAAGCCCAGCCCCAGCATCACACATTCTGGGGCTGCTGGAATGTGACCTTGCCTTCCTGGTCTCTCCTGGAGGGAAGGAACATCTCCCTGCAGGTTCCAGCTCATTTTTCACCCCACTTTTGACCCTCAGATCAGTCAGACACCTCAAGCCCTGGAACATTTAATTACAGCTGGTGCCATCACTTACCTTGTCCACTGAGCCTTTGATTACATTAGGCAAGGAAGAAAATTTCATCTATGCTCTCCAGCTATTCCTTAGGCTGAAAATAAAACTGGAATTGGCCAGAAAGAGGTGATATTTTTCTTCAAGACAGCTGAAGGAAGCATGAAAACTGCTGTCCAGGATATCCGGGACTTGGCTGGTTCTTTCTCTTCCCTGAGTTTTCTCACCAAATGATTTTTGTTTATTTTATTTAAAAAGTCTGTTCCTCTTTGACAGGTGTCCTATAGGAAGAAAATGTGTCTTGGCTAAGGACAGGGAGGGAATTAGTCCTGGGTTTCTTCTCAGGAGTAATGGAAGTTTCTCTGCTGAAGGTGCAGGGCAGAAATATTCCTGTGTTTAACTCAGTGTGATGCTTTCAGGAACAGAACTTCAGGAGGGATAAAATTATGGAGAATTGAAAGTTTCCAACAAAAATGGAAGTGAACTCACAATGGCAGGTGAAATAGGAATTTTGAAACTGCAAATGGAACAGAATATTGAACTTTACAGAGGTTTGGCAATTTCGGAAAGAAGTTTTGTAAAAGTAAAAATCTAAATTAAGGAAAGAAAAACACAATAATAAGACAAAGGAGCAGTTACCCAGGATTCACTCCGCTTTTAAAACACTCAGTTATCAGCAAATGCATCAATTTAGTGCCAAGTTCAGTATTCTGCAAGATTCTGTAGCAGGAGAAATTGGGTGAATCTGGTCTAGCTCTAGAGCTGGTTACCAAGAGCCACCCTGCTCATCCCAGCTCTGCCAAACCCCAGGGTCACTCATGGCCCTGCCCTGTTGGGTCAGCAGGGCTGGAAAATCCCAATCCATTGGATATTTTTTAAAAAGGCACCATCCAGGAACAAGATTCACTGCAAAACCCTCTGCAGCTTTTAGTTCAACACCTGAACCCAAATAATGACAGGAGGTGTGAGGACACAGCTCCTTTCCACTCATCTGTGGGAGCAACTCACCCAAATCCCCAGTTAATTGATTAATTGACTCCCTAATTAATTAAATCAGCAGAAAAATGAGCCCTACAAAACTCACACAGCTCAGCCAGGTCAGAGGAGTCCCAGGGCCAGCAGAAGGGAAGGGATGGAGATAAGGTGGCAAGAGGAGGGAAAAGCAGATTGCAGTGATGGAGATTGATCCACGCTGCTGTATCCACAGCATTTTGACATGAGGCTACCAAATAATTCCTGATTTTGCTGTCTATTGCTGCAGTTCATCCCAAGGTCATGGAGAAACTCAGATGCTTCCCTGAAGGATGAAAGGAAAAATCTGATGAGCAGGAGTTTGGGGTTTTACTTTCCACAGGTCAAGCTCAAGGAAGAAACAGCAGAGGAATGAATCAGTGAGGGCTGGGAAAGGATCTCAGATTAATAACACAGGGAAGGACAGAGAGTAGCTGAACACATCACCAACATGAACATCACCCCCAAACCTCCACAAAACAAAGCACCAAGAGCCAGATTTAACCCTAACCATGTGTCCTGCTCAGGCAATTGCCAAATCACCCTCATGAACACAAATCAAACCCTCTGTTAAATATGAGCATCCCCAAACCAAAAACTGCCACCAGAACAGACCCCATTGCACCTGCAGGGAGAGGTCAGTCACTATTTCCAAAAAATTTTGTAGCAGACAATTTGTACTTTGAATAGAGGTACCAGGATGCTCATGGTAATTATTTTTTGGTATCTTTTATTTCATCTTCACAGTCAAACTACCCATTTAGAAATCTTGTTTTGAAAAAAAAAAAAAAAGCAGAGGATGAATCCTCTTAAGCAGATTTTGCAAATAATGGACAGGTTTATTGGTTTGGGGAATGAAAAAAAAAAATAGAATTTCACCTCTCACAAAGCCTTTTGTGGGTTCCCAGCACTACAGGACTGGTTAGGAAGGCTTTTCATGGCTAACAGGTGGATGGGCTTTATTTTTCCTAGGAATTTTCCTCGTGATGTTAAATTTGGAGGAACTGTGCCCCATTTCCATGAAGATCTGCCCCTTGGGACCCATCCAACCACACCATGGTCACTTCTGGGCTCCAAGAAATCAGAGAGGAAACTTTAACGTGGCAGGGGGATGCTGGCCATGGGTGAAACGAGGGGAGCAGAGCTCAGGCAGAAAGTTTCAGTGTTTTTAGGATCCATCCCCTTGGCCTGGCAAACATCCAGAGGTGGCTGTTCCCTTCCTCCCCTCCACAAGTGGAGAAGAGAGGAGGAGTTAGAAAGCTGACATGGCAAATCTCCAACCCTCTCCAAAGATATTTTATTAAACCCAGCAATTAATATCACCACAGCAATGCCTGCTTCAGCAAAGCCAACCCAATAAGTGGGGAAGAAGGGAGTGATTTAGAAACTCCTATTTCTTGGACAGGGGCACACTTTAAAAGGTTGATCTCATAAATCTGTGGTTTCTGCACGTTTTGGGGTTGTGTGTCAGATAGTGGGACGTGTAACATTCCCAAGTCCATGAACCCCAGTCACATGATGGTAATTACTGCAGACCTTGAAACACAAAGACCAATAAATTCAGCATTGAGAGCACAGCTCCTGTTCTCTTACTCACAGCACAGAATTCAGCCACAATTTGCATGGGAAGGTCTTATCCCTTCAAGAATCTTGATTTCTCAACATGCTGTTGATCCTTTGGATACCTCTGACCACGTGTTAGATGAAGAATATTCCACTCAAATGTCCTTAAAGGGTCCAAAATTTCCAGCGGGTGCTGGCTCCTGATTCCTTGGGCCTCTTTGGGAATTCAGCATCAGGAGCTTTTGAGAGGGGGGAATTATAACAAAGTATAAGTGAAGTTTTCCTTTCCAAATACAGAGATTCTCTAGAGCACAGAGTTGAGTATCTTGGCCTGACAGGATAAATATGGGATCACTTCATCTCAGTGAAGATGGATCACATATACCCTGGAGAGGAAAACCACTGCAATGGGGAAGCAGGTTAAAAATGGGGCAGGAAAACAAGAATTCACCACCCACTGTGAGAAGCACCCACAGCTCAGCATCTCCCCAGAGCAAACTCCTGCAGCCGAATTCTGCTTGCTGTACAAAACCTCCCATTCCCAGAGCCATCACCAGAGGTTATTAGGAGGAAAAGCAGAAATACCCATCTCTGCTGCTGCGCGGGTCTGGGAGCAGTCTGGTGTGGTCTGTGCACGCTGGTGCTGTGACTCACAGCTGAGCAAGCACAGCCTGCCCCAGTGCTGGACTCTGCTGCCAGCTCTTTGAAGGAGATAAAAGGTCCCCAGCTCGGCCAGAACAAGTTGGCACCTCTCCACCTCCTCGGGGATTTACATATGTATTTCTAAAATGAAGCAGTCATTAAAACGCTGCTTCGCTGGGATAATTGCAATTATCCCATTCTTTCGGTGGCCCACTGTAAACACAGAGTTCACTGTCTTGTCTTTGCTGGAGCAGGAGAGTCATCCCCATCCCAGCACTTCCTCTTTGGCAGCAGGCAGCTCCATCTGAATCACCACCCGGCTCTTGCTTCATCCTCAGGCTCTGATGGTCTGATAACATTTACTGAGAACTCGAAGCAATTAAAAACCAAGATGACACATTAAAACAATCCCAATTTAGAGTCCATCTTTAAATGATTATTTAGAGCTGATTGGGAAATGGAATTTCTGCTCTGCAGGGAAGTCGAACGTCTCAAAATTCCCTTTCATCACAGCCTGGAATGCAACCTGAATTTGGCTTAAATCCCATCTTAGCTGGACTTTCGGCACCTGGGACTTGCAAACTGCTCAATGTCAGCCGTCACTTCATCCCAGAGAAAAGTGCAGATGTTTCCACACGGGGCGACAGAGTGGCCTCCATTAAAATGCACTCAGCACTGTCCCATTAATTAGCCACAGGACAGGCACAGCTCCTGCTTTTTCCCCAAAGCCTCCACGTGGGCATTGCTGTGCCCAGACCACACCCAAAACACGAGGGGCAAACAAAATCAGGAGGGTAAAATACAAGAACTTTTGCCCAGCAGAGCCAGAGTTCATAAAGAGGGAGTTGTGACCTTTCTGAACTGCATGGAGATGAAATTTCCACTTTTCCATGGGAGAATCCACCCAAGGACAAATAGGGAATGTCACAAGAGGGTTTCTCCCATCCTCTCTTTTTACATATAAGGGAAAGCAGCAGTCAGTGTGTGTGCAAGGAGTTGTCACTGCCCCTCAGGGAAACAGAGATGGAGATTCTCCCCAAGAGGGGAGCTCTGTGGTCTCCCTTCTCCCTCCTCACTGCAGGCTCTGATTTTCCTTCTCTAGTGATGGATTCATCCAACATAACCAGATCCAAACTGGGAAGGCATCCCATTGACCACGTTGCCACAAAGACCCACTTCCTATCAGAATGGAACAAAGGTTTTTATTGGAAGTAGTTTGGGTTTCGGTAATTTTGAATTTCTGGCCAAAACCGTGCTCATCCATACTCTCTGACCAGGTTCACTGTCACTTTTGGTTACCTGTCTCAAGGATGAAAGAGAATGGATGGATGAGGTCCAGACACAACTCCTAAAAGGAGGAAAACCTCTCCCAGCTCCCAGGTTCATTTGAGCTGTCCCTCAGTCCCCTTGCCTTGCTCCTGGAGCTGCTGGGGCTGCAGTGCTGCCATCCATGGAGGGAAGGATGGAAAGCCTGAAACCCCTCCCTGTGCTGCACAATCCATCTGCTGCAGCACTTGGACATGCCTGGAATTTTTGTCCAAGCCAGGCCAGCAATCGTGGCAATTAAAGGCACCATTCCTCACCCCCAGAGCTGTAAAGGGCTCTCCTTTCTCAACTGCTTGAGTGATGGGTCATTACTCAGCTGCCTGCACAGAAAAACTGTTTTCTCAGTGAGTTCCTTGCAAATCAAAATGACTTTCTGGTTTATTGAACTTGCACTGGCTTGAGTGGCCTTGTCATCACCGAGTCCCTTTGCCTCCTGCAGGACAGCCCCAAGGAAATCTGCCACGGCTGAGCAGGTGGGGGAGCAGGGAGCAGCGGCCTTTGGGAGGCTGAAAACACATTTCTGACCCTGAGGAGCTCCTGAGGAGGAAAATCAGAATATGGGCTCTGATTCAGCAAAGCAATTAAGCTTATGCTTTAAGTCAAAGCCCTGCTTAATTCCTTTGACTCCAACGGGATTTAAGCAGAGACTTTACACTGAGCTGAATTCAGGTCTAAAAATTCCTCTGGCGTTTTTTTCCTTCTGGATTACAAGTGAAAGAAAGTGGTTATAGTGCATGCCTGGAGAAGCAGGGGGGTGATGAACTGTGATGCACATCCAGCCTAATGTAAAGCTTTAAAAATCACTTGGCAGGAGCCGAGCCATAAATTAAGTTGCTCCACTGGTCGTGCTGTGCACCCACAGCCATTGTCTTCCCAGGGCTTGAGCTTTATAACTTCCCAACTGGCCCCAACTCTGCTGTGGCTGATCAGGAGAAACTTTACACTTGATAAGTCCTCTAATATGCCAGGGAGAGTCCTTCCCTCCCCTCCTGCTCCCCTCCCACCTCCTTAATGAGCATCCCCATTAGCTTTGGAGTACAAAGGGAGTTCACTCTGTGAGCCTTTGTGTTCTTTGCATGTTAGGAGGGCTAAGGAGCAGTTCAAAAAGCAATCTGCCCAGAAACCACAGTTTATGAGTCCCAGAAGTTTCATTTGCTCAGGTCAGACTGAAAGCTTGGCTGAAGATACAGTAGAAATTTTTCTCTGTCAGGCAACAGAAAGCAGTACAAAGAACCCAGCTGTTAGGTCTCATAGCCCAGGCCTCTAATTAAAACAGTGGAAAATTAGATAACTTCACAAATTCATCACTGCCACCACTGGCTGTCAAAAAAAAGCTTGGGGGTTACCACCCACCTTTTGTTTATGTTGCTAACCAGTGTCTCCATCTTGTGTGTGTGTGTGTGTGCACAGAGCTGAGTTTTTCCTCCCTTCCCCCTGCTCTCAGCCACTTTTTGCACCTCATTCAAAAAAACTTCAGATGAGGCTGAAAAGGGGCTGTAAACCAGGTTTGCAGACGTGCCTCCCCACACAGATTTTAAAGGGTTTTTTTTTCCTATGAGGGAAAATGAAAAAGGCTCAATTTTATTTTTCTCAGAGGAGGAGGAAGGGCAATGATTCTTCCCAAAGATGCAAGACACAGTCGGTGTGGTGCTTCTGAAATGTCTGGCCTGAGGTCACAAAAATGTCACTTGCAGCTCATGATCAACTCTGTATTAAAAAAAAAACAAAAAACAAACCAAGCAAACAAGGCCTCCATCCCTAACATAAAGGAGGAAAGACCTTGTAGCACCCACACTTCAACAAGAGCCAAAAAATAAAGCTCCTATTTTTTTAAAGGTTAAATTCATGTTTGAATTACAGCAGGCAAGTTCAATAGCTCTCAAAACTAAGAGGGATTAAAAGTGTCTCTTGCATTAAGCCTTGCTTTTAGAAAAAAAAAAAAAAAGTTCCTTCAAAGAACAAAGGGATGAGATTCACACCAAGCTCCTCCTGCAGAATCCTGGACCAGGAGGGGACAGACCATGGTACACACAGGGCAAGAAGCAATTAAAGATACAAACATTTCATAAACACTGAAGTGGAAAGCAAGTTTAGAGTTGGGCCTGGGAATTGTTCTGAGTTCTTTCATTTGAGACTGTGGGGTAGAGGAGAAACAATTGGTGCTCCAAACCACAGGGTGACACCCAAACAAGGTGGCCAACTCCATGATTTGGTGTTTCTTGCATTATAAACCCTGTGCTTTTTTAAATAAAAACCCTGCTTTTTTATAATAAACACCTGAATATTCAACTCTGAGCTGAACTCCTGGATTTGTGGGCAGAGCCCAAGCAGCCAAGGCTGGTGAGGACAGCAGGCTCTGTGTCCTGTCCCACGTGCCAGGGCTGGGGATCTCCAGCCTGTGCTGCTCTGCTGCAGCGTGGAAAAGGAGTATTGTTTTGGCACAAAAAGTAGGATTGCAAGAGCGTGGATAAGAATAGAGCTAATAAAGACACTCTCCAAGATGAAGAGAAAGATGAGACAAAGATCTACGTCAAGACCGTAGCTACATTGACCCATTAATTAATTTCCAGTCACAGAGCAGGAATAACTTCCATTCCAGAGCTGGAATTTGCTCCTCTAGTGAAAAAAAAAACAACGAAAAACATATTTGCTGGAAGCCATTTGCTTAAAGGCAGCAGGGAAAGCACATGTGGTCACTTCAACCCAACACATTTTGCCTTCTACCAAGGGGAGCTGAGGGCATGCAGAGCAGCTCCAAAGTGGCTCCATCAAAGCTTTTTGGGATCAAACAGCACTGCTGCTCCTGGGGTGGCCCTGGGGGATGGAGCTGGGGGTGAGCACGTGCCTGCCCAGCCCTGGCTGAGCCGCTGCTGGGATCAGGGGCTCCCAACCGCCCCAGCCCGGGGTGATGTGTGCCTTTCTAAAATTGGCGCAGTCCTTCTCAAAACAAAAAGGCAGCAGCACCAGCCCCTTCCCAGCTCTCACCAGCAAAAGGTAAAGACATGGGGAAGGACGGCGTTCTCTTGTCACATGTTACCTTCTAAATCTTGAGTCTTCCTTTGTACTCTGACAGTAATTTCACATGGAGACATGGCTGCCAAGCGAGGTTTGTTTGATGTTCTTTCCTGCCTTTGTAATGGAGTTTCCTTTTAAGCAGGGGGAGGCGGAGGGAGAGGGGATGACAGGGGCTTATAAATATGGAAAAGACACTTTTTGGCATAAAATTCACGTCGCATTTAAAATATCTCCATGACTCTTTTTCCCGCCCGTGAAGCCGGCCACCTTTGGGATTGTCCACTTGGAAAATCTGCTGTTAAAAAAAGAAGCACAGAAGGGAAAATCATCATGGCTGGAAAGGATTCAAGACTTTGGGAAGCAAAAAAAATAGCCCACCCCCAAAAAATCCACTGCAAATGATGGAGTGATGTCAGTGTTACCTCCTTTCTTCTGGAAGGCCACACTGCCACTGAGGCACCTGTGACAGGTAAAGCCAAGGGAGCAGTGAGTGAGCTGGTGCTCTCTGGAGTGGCCTGATCTTGGAAAACTTATTCATTCCATAGGAGAAAGGCCATAATGGCCATCCCAGGTCTTAGCAATAAAGTTTGGGATGATTTCTCCACGTTCTCCATAAATAAGGTAAAGCTGGTGAGGATCCAGCCTGCTGGGACTGATTCACCCATCTGACTCACCTAATCTAACTCTGAGATGTTAAATTACACCTCAGAGTAAGTGATCCCAGAAATCCAAGTGGCATTCCCAGGGTTACACAGGAAAATCAGGAGGGATGGAAGCAATTGTTATCCAAAAAGCAAGTGCCTGATCCTCAAAGTCAATGTGCTGATGTTCCCAGAGGACCAGACCTGGGATCCTTCCACACCCAGGGCACAAAAAGTGACTGTTCTGAAACAGCACATGGTGAAAAGGACAGGTGGGAATTGTGTTATTGGAAATTGTGCTATCCCAGGGAAAATCTGAATGGAGGATGAGATGTCCCAGAAATCCACCAGCCAAACACAGACAGTTGCTAGCCATGGGTGGCTGCTGAACTCAGGGCTCAGTCCCACTCAGATTCTGCATCTTCATTCCCTGGAACTTGCTCAGAGCTCCTCAGGGAGGACCCACACATCTCCCTGCTTTTTAGCAAATAACGGATGTGCCTCTCATTTATCTCCAGGACTCCTTCCTTCAGATTGCTCTTGACACTCCACACTTCGCCTGACACATGAAACCCCCCTCCTCTGATAAATTTATGTGCCTTATAAACAAAAGCTACAAAATGGAGCCAATGGCCCCACATCCCTGCCAATTTGAGCATATGGAAGAAGAAGGAGAAGTCAAGGGATTTTTTTTCCTTTTATTGTAGGAACACCAGAGTTTGAAGCAGAAAGCTCCATTAGTCCAGCTAATGAGGGATTGTTCCCCGTGGTATATTCCCCTCAGCACTAAATGACTCAAATGATAGCCCTTCCAACACTTCCCTGGGGAAACTATTCCACAGCCTCATAGATCACACTGTCAGGAGCTTTTGGCCAGATGGATTTCAAAGGCTACGAAATGTGCTGGAGTGTTTGGCTTGGAAGCCTTTGAAACACTTTTGGGCTCTCATATTTGTGATGCCACAGGCATGAGTTCAGCTGTTGGAGCTCAGCACCCAAGCCCTGCACACCTCAGTCCCCTGCACACGTTCCCATGTGCCTGGGATGGGCTCACCCTGCTCCCTGCCCAGGGAAAGCTGCTGCAGGAAGGAGAGTGCTGAGTGTTTGTTGCTCTGTGGGCAACTGCGACCTGAATTGTCTTGAAGGCTTGAAAGACTTGGGCTGATGCTAAAAAAAAATTAAAAAAAAAAAAATCCCGAGTGTTTGATGTCATGGGGTTGCCAAGAAATGTCTGTGAAGCTACCAGAGAAATCCTGTTGGAGTTTCCCTGTTGAACTGGGGCCCAGGAGCAGCAGATCCTGGTTTTCTGCAGGTGGTTTTCTCTGAGCCTGGCTCCAGAATGTGGAAATCCCAGCTGGGTGCTCAGCAGGTGGGGTCTGGGCTCACTCCTTTCCAGACCCAACTCTCCTCCAGTCCCCATCACCATTTGGGCTCACTGGAGCCATTTATCCTGTGGAGAAACAGAGCCAAAGAGGGAGAATTTGTCAGCTTCCCACTGGAAGGACCAGAACCCATCCTGAAGCAGTGCCTTGAGGAATTTGTGTGGGTGAATCAATGGTTCCCCACAGCTGAAAAACTGCATTTAAATCCAAAGGCAGATGAGTCTTCCTGCACCTGGAAAACACCTCCTGCTCTTCTGACAGCACAGGCTGAATGCTCCAGATCCACTCTGGGATAAGGCATTGCTCAGAATAATTCAGAGCATCCTGTGGGGTTAATTCAGAGTCTTTCCGAGGGCAGGATCGTGGTCCAGGCAGGAATCTGGGATTGGATGTTCACACACAGCTCAGCAGCTCAAGGTTTTCTTCCTTCTCTAAGCTGACCTTACTTTACCTCCCTCAGCCCCAGCTTTCTCCCTCTAGAAGCTGTAAATCTGACATCCCAGTTTTCTTCGAAATGGGGATTTTGGCAAAGCCTTGTGATGTTTGAGAGTGGGCAGAACAAGCCCCTTGTGTCATCATCTGCATTAACACAATGCTGCAGTTATCTGCCAGGACCCTGATGCTGTGCAAACACAGAAATGGGACCTGCTTTTACCTGAACTGTTTAATCCACTTGGGCCATGACTTCAAATGTTCCTATTCTTAGACCTAAAAATAACTCCAGAATAGAATGTACTCTTCTCCTGTTACCATCCCTACCACCAAGTGAGAAATAAGGGAGGAGTCACAATCTCACTTTTTGAGGATGAAATGTGATAAATACAGGTCCAGAGAGAGAAATAAAAGCCTACATAAACTGGATCTAAACTGCATGCAAAACGCACTCACCTTTCTCCTTTGGCAGGATGAATTTTTGGCAACTCCAGGCAGGAAGTTACGCAAGGAATTCTCCTCATGCTTTTACTGGAAGCGTAAAGATGTCACTGGGATTCCTGAGCCATTAAATAGATAGAGAGCCATTTATGGGAGAAAGTATTGGTCTGAGACCCTCATGGGGTGATTCTTGCCCAATCCCTCCTTATAGGGATTGAAATCCCTGATGTGTAAAGTTTTTGCAAACCATCCAGGTTTCTCTTGAAGGAAGAGACACGACAGGATGGGGATTTAGGCCCTGCAGCTCTTTGACACTTTTCAGAACTCTGGAAAGGGAAAAACTGGGATAAGCCGCCTCCTGTGGCTGCAGGCAGGCACTGATGATCCAACAAAAACACTTCTGAATCAGGGCTGCTCTTTGATGCATGGCACACAGGGGGTTTTGGCTGCTCTGGGGCAACATGACACCAGGTAGATATGAAAAATGAGAAGCTTTGATGGATCACACCTCTCACAAAAATCCATGGAACGACAGGCTGACTAGGGATTACTGCAGCTGGATGCTCGCATTCCTCCAGCACATTAAGCTGCTTTGTGCCACGCCACGACTCGATGATAATGGAACACAACAGGGCAGGACAGCACAGAGCCAGGCTGGGAGAGAGGAGGAGAAGGTGAAGGAAGG